>CM076576.1:380362667-380825290 GCA_034641835.2 Pinus albicaulis | reverse complement strand
TCGAATTTCACAACTATATTTTTGAAACTATTTTAAATTCATCTCAAACCCATCAATCAAAGAAATTAGAAATTCAACAACTTACAATTTGAACTGAAAACTATCAATTACAAATTCATCAAGTTACATTTGGACTAAACTACCATGCAAAATGTTACACAAGAAAAATCTTACACAAGCATTCGGCTCTCCTCTTTTCTGGGTTCACTTTCAAACAAACGCACCAAAAATTCTAAAGTGTTTGGCAGCCATAACAATCTATTTGTGAAATAATAAAAAACAATTTTTCTTATTTACTCACATATTTGGGTGAGCATAGATGTAGCTTTGTTAAAGGAAGCATTAGTATTGGACTTGACAGGCGCCATGGTAAATTTCTCATTCACTCTCTAAGAATTTCCGATTCACTCTGTATGGATTGTGGGGCTTATTTTTTCATTATGATTGAAAAACATGAAAAAGATGGGGTCAGTTTTTTTAAAGAAAAATAATGAAATTTCTCTCATAAAATTTTGTGGAATTGTTGTAGTGGTTGCAGTGAGGGAGCGTCAAAATTTTGGTATCATTTCTAGTAAATGGTAATCAAAATGTAGACAAAGAAATTTTAAAAGTTTAAATTGTTTAATCTATATAATTCTAATGCTCAAGAGATTTTGAAAAAAGTTAAACCTATTTATCACTAATACTTTCTGTACTAAAGTACATCTATAGTCACCCAAATATGTGAGTAAATAAGAAAAATAATCTCTTAATAACTTCTTATAAAAAAATATAAAATTGACACCAAAAAAATAAATAAATAAAATAATAACATAGGGTAGAAAATTGACACCAAAAAAACCAAACATAAAAACATGTGATCTAAGGTAACGAATATAAGAAGATCTTGAAGATAACCTAACACTTAAATAGTCAAGATAACTAACAGAAGCAAGTAATAAAATCAAGATATCCAACAGATAATCATGGAGATAACTTAACAAAAACATCTTTTAAAATATGTTTTAACATTCACATGCTTGACACTACATTTGTTAAAAGTATCTTTAAGTTTTATTAACATTCACATGCTTTACATTACATTTTCTAAAAGTATCTTTAAGTTTAATTAATTTAGAACGAGAAATAGTTAATTGAATATGAAAGATCTATATGACTAAACCATCAGAACAATTATACTTGTTCTCTATATACACTGATTATCTCTACTACACTCCAGAAAGAAATAGAAACTTCTTAACAGAACAAAAAATATAGCAGTTCTATATCATATAGGATGGATCTACATTGAAGCACAACCTTTCTGAGCAAAGTAGAGCTTGTTACGGTGGAGCTAGGTTGAAATTCTGCTGCTGAATATTTCTGAATACCGTGCCTGAAACCACCTCCCCTGCAGATTCAAAGGAAAGGAAAACTATATCATCTGCTCCTCGCGTAGTTATATGAATGAATTATTTGTCGATAGGTCATATGCGGCATCTCCTGCAAAGTGAAACGTAATAGATGGAAGTCGGAGATCAGGCGTAGATTTGTAACAGAGATCAGGCTCTGACATTAGTAGCAAGCCGTGTTTGAATGGGTATAGATTTAACCATTACAGGGTTACTTTAGAATAGAAAATGAAGCTAACCTCGATTACGTTGAAGCTGGAGCACAAAGAATTTAAAACCTGCTACTATATAAAGAAAGAACAATCAAACCGAGATGCATGTGAGAGCCGAAGAGAAAAAAAATTATAAACAAACCTGCATAAACAAAATTAAATTTGAAGGCGAGACAGACAATGTACTGTACAATTTATGGTACTCACGAACTGTGAGCAAAGTAGCGACATGCATAGCTCAAGAGCTGACTTCACTGATTAGGGTTTGCAACACCCATCGCAGAGCTCACACCCCTAAGAGAACATGTTGCAATTGAGCCACCGACAGTATTGCATGCATCTGAAACTTACTACTTTTAACTACTTGCTTATCCAATGGCTAAACATATTTGGATCGTCTAACATATAATCCAAAGCTGCTGGATGGAAGTTTTTCTGATGGAGGGATGTTTTTCTCATAGAGGAATGCTTTACGACTTAATTAGCAATTGCATCATATGTTGTAAAGAAAATGTTGTAAAACAATAGTATAGAAGAAAAATGTAATCCAGAATTTCGGTTTAGTAAAAAATAATAAAATTTTCATTAAACCTGCCTACCCTCTTATCCTCTTTAGAAACGTGCGAAGAAAGAATTCATTATCTTCGTCTACAAATTTTGAGAAGCCTCTCCATAGACTGCTTTCGGGTATCGAGTTCGATACCATTCATTACATCTACAATTATACACAAGAAGAAAGTTTTGAGGACCTTGCAACAAATCCATAATATGATGTAATAGAAATATATACGTCATTTGGTTTCTTGCAGTCTCTGTGTCATGTACACAATTTAATGTCTAAAATCATCTATCGAATCAAGTTGAAGATCGACTATGCAAATTTGAGAAGCCTCTCCATCGACTGCTTTCGGGTCTCGAGTTCGATACCATTCATTACATCTACAATTATACATCAGAAGAAAGTTTTGAGGACCTTGCAACAAATCCATAATATGATGTAATAGAAATATATACGTCATCTGGTTTCTTGCAGTCTCTGTGTCATGTACACAATTTAATGTCTAAAATCATCTATCGAATCAAGTTGAAGATCGACTATGACTGGACAAGATAGAAACCATATAATATCTCTGTATATCCTTTGTTATATGTATTGACAAATTTACACTATATATCTCCCATTTCTCTCGCAGTATACTCATCTATATCACCCACTGCTCTCGCACTATACTCATTTATAGGTATTTGGCATATTTACAAACTCGATATGCCACGCACTATGCAACTGTGACTTCGCCAATTATCTACGAACCTACTCCAACGGTAATCTCTTTCTCCACTCTACAAGGCTACAACTCTTCCATTTGCCAAACCCAATTGAATTCCGCCTCTATTTCTCAAACTTCAAAGTGTCTCTGTATCAGATGCCGTGTTCTGCACTCAAAACCTGTTACATACGGAGATGGGCTCTTCACCAAAACCTAAAATACCAGACGAGGTCTTCCATGTTGGAATGTAATTCCAACTGCCCGCATAACCAGACAACGCATAGGTTGGCAGCAGCATGGTTGATCGGCGCACGAGTTTAACGCGGCTGCATGTTAGCACAGATCGACGGATTACGGGGGTTGAAACCGCGCGGAGGTTAATTGAAGGCGACCCCCCATAGTTGACCGGTTGGTTGCACGTTGACCACAAATGTGTGGCTGTAATTTATTACGAGGGGTCACCCATTTGATGGGTACGGGCAGAACCATACCCCCCGTAACCACCAGGAGTGGTGGCTCTGCCCAAGTGCACCACCAGCGTGCCACCAATCCACCACCACCATGAATTCTGCCACCGAGCCAATTTGACATAAATTTTTTAAACGATGCTGACAGAAATTTTTAATGCCATTTATGAAATTTGTAAGCGGTGATATTTTGGGTAATTATTGTCAACAAATGACATTAATTATTTTTAGATATTTTGTTTATATATATAGAACAAAATTGTAATTGTTATGTTGATGTTTTTAGCACAGTAGTGCGTTTAAAAAAAACAGAGAGTGCAGATTTAAATTATACACAGCAGTGTATATTTTTTTTGAATAGAGAGCTATTTTTTTAAATAGACAGAGACAGTGAAGTTTTTTTTCACAGCAGAGTGTAAAAGTCTGAATTACATAGTAGTGTGTTTAGTTTAAACTTTCTGTGAGAGACAGAGAAGAGTTTTTTTTTTTGTTTTGAAGCTGTGATTTGAAGCAGTCCAGCAATTGTAAATCCCTCTGTGATTGAGGAAGAAATTGTAAACAGTTTTATGAAATAAAATTTGTGTTATAGAGTTGAAATTCTGTTTTTCTGTAGAGTGATATTTATTTCTCTGTGTTAAAGAGGGAGAGTTTTGGAATTTTTCAAATTTCCAACATGGTATCGGAGCCAATTCAGGGTATTTGAAGGTCAAATAAGCTGAAGAAAAGGAATTCATTATTGCAGAAGCCTCTCCAGCAGTGTGAAGGTTCAGACAAGAAGAATTCAAAGTTAAGAGTGCAGAATGGCTGGAGCCAGCACTGGTATGGGTATGGGAAATATCCATCTCCCACAATTTAATGGGAAAAATTATGACTACTGGTCAATAACTATGAGCACATTATTTGTCTCCCAAGACTTATGGGAATTTGTTGAAGATGGCTTTGAAGAGCCAGCAGATGAACATGATTTTAATCTATTAACTCAGGCAGAAAAAGAGATTCTGAAGAGCAATAAGAAGAAAGATGCCAAGGCTCTTTTCTTCTTGTATCAAGCAGTGCATGAGAGTGTGTTTCTGAGGATAGCAATAGCTAAGAGATCCAAAGAAGCATGGCAGACTCTTATGATAGCTTATCAGGGTATGGAGAAGGTGAAGACAACAAAACTTCAGTTGCTGAGGAGAGACTTTGAGACTCTCTGTATGAAAGAGTCAGACACAATCGACTCATTCTTCACTCATGTGATTGGAATGGTCACACAAATCAGATCTCATGGAGAGACTCTTGAGGACAAGAGGATTGTTGAAAAACTCTTGAGGAGTTTACCCTCAAGGTTTGATGTGATTGTCACCACCATAGAGGAGACTAAAGATCTCACAAAGTTTTCAGTGGATGAACTTCATGCATCACTGATAACTCATGAACAGAGATTGGGTAGGAGTGAAAACTCATCTCTTGAACATGCTTTTAAGACCCAGATGTCTTTCGAAAGAGGAAGAGGGCAAGGCAAAGGAAGAGGAAGATGCAGAAGCTAGAACAGAGGTGGAAGGAACAACCCTTCACATTCACATGGAAGGTGCAACAGTCAAAATCACAGCCACGGCCAAGGCAGCCAACAAAGTGGACAGCAGAATGATCAAGGACAAAGGTATGATAAATCCAATGTCCAATGTTACAATTATAAAAATATGGTCATTATGCTAATGACTGTAGAAAGAAGAAACAAGATATGAGAAGTGGAACTAGTGCAAACTTCACTAAAGAAAATAGTAGCCAAAACAATTTTTTTTTAGCTTGTAATATGGGTGAAGAAAAGAATGAGGATTTATGGTTTCTAGACTCCGGTTGTAGTATCCATATGACAGGAAACTTAGCAATGTTTTATATGTTAGATGAAAGTGTGCAGTCACAAGTCACACTAGGAACTGATAGCAAAGTTTATGTTATGGGAAAAGGAGATGTGAATGTTTTAACAAGATTAGGTGCAAAGAAATCCACAGCAGATGTTTATTATGTTCCAGGAATGAAGTGTAATCTCTTAAGTATTGGACAGCTTGTCCATAAGGGGTATAATGTTTTCTTTGATAATGATGTTTGTACCATCATGGATAAACCACCCAGCAAACAGTGTATTGTTGAAGTGAAGATGACAAGGAATAGGATGTTCCCTCTCAGAATGAGAGCAGACTTGAAGAATGGTGAAGAGAAAGCAGCAGTTGCACAGGAGACTTACCAAAGCGAACCAAAAGATGATAATTGGTTATGGCACTTGAGATTTGGACATCTCAACTTTGGAGGTCTTAATTTATTGAACAGAAAAGGAATGGTAAGTGGTTTACCATTGATAGAGAAACCGAACAGCCTTTGTGAAGGTTGTATTCTTGGGAAACAACACAGAGAAAGTTTTCCTTCCGGGAAAAGCATAAGGGCAAAAGCACCCTTAGAGATTGTCCACTCAGATGTATGTGGACCGATGCAAAATCCATCACTTGCTAACAACCACTATATCTTAACATTTATAGATGATTTCACAAAGAAAACTTGGGTTTACTTTTTGAAAAACAAAAGTGAAGTGTTTGAAAAATTTTGCAATTTCAAAGCACTTGTGGAAAACCAAAGTGGGTTGCATATCAAAGTCTTAAGGACTGATAGAGGAGGTGAGTATATCTCTAAAGATTTTCTACGTTTTTGTAGAGAAAATGGTATTCAAAAGCAGTTTACAACTAGATATACTCCGCAGCAAAATGGAGTAGCCGAAAGGAAGAACCAAACCATAATGGACATGGCGAGGAGTATGTTAAAGGCAAAGCATTTGCCTAATGATTATTGGGCTGAAGCTGTACATTGTGCAGCGTACATCTTGAATAGATGTCCTACAAAATCAGTTATGAACAAAGTGTCAGAAGAGGCATGGAGTGGCACAAAACAAAGTGTCACACACATGAAGGTTTTTGGATGTGTAGCTTATGCACACATTCCGGATCAACTAAGAAAGAAGTTGGACAGCAAGGGGGAGAAATGTATTTTCATTGGATACAGTGAGGAATCCAAGGCATACAGGTTATATAACCCATCTACCAAGAAGTTCAATGTGAGCAGGGATGTTCAGTTCATTGAAGAAGAAGCTTGGGATGGAAGCATAGAGAAAATAGTGAATGTTAAACACTGTTTATCTCATGATGAAAATGATGATGAGTTGGCTGAAATACATCCCCAAATAGCAACACCAACAAGAGAGCAGCAAAGTACACCCTTGAGGAGAAATGAAAGTGCTTCTCCAAGCACACCACAAGGAGGAAATTCAAGTGCTTCTTCAAGCATTTGTACATCTACTGAAAGAGGTAAGAAATTCAAAAGTTTGAAAGAAATTTATGAACAAGATATAGCTAATGAAGGTATCAATTCTTTGTTTTCTTTATATTGTCATGTTGATGATCCTGTTCATTTCGAAGAAGCCATCAAGGATGAGAAATGGATAGAAGCTATGGATGAGGAACTTAATGCCATATAAAGGAACAAGACTTCAGATTTGGTTGAACTCCAAAAAGGTAAAGATTTCATTGGAGTTAAATGGGTCTACAAGACCAAGAGTAATCTTGAAGGCAAAATAGAGAGACACAAGGCAAGACTTGTTGTCAAGGGTTATAAGCAGAAGCATGGAATAGATTATGAGGAAACTTTCGCACCGGTTGCTAGAATGGAAATCAGAGAGCAAGAGCACTATAGTAGCACAAAACAAATGGAAAGTTTACCAAATGGACGTGAAGCCGCATTTCTGAATGGAGTGTTAATGGAAGAGGTTTACATTGATCAACCTCTCGGCTATGAAAAGAAAGGCCAAGAGCACAAAGTATGCAAGTTGAAGAAAGCTCTTTATGGGCTGAAGCAAGCGCCAAGAGCATGGTACAGTAGAATAGACTCTTATCTACTGGAAAATGGTTTTGAAAAGTGTGAGGGAGAACCCACCCTCTACATCAAAGAAAAAGACGGTAAAATTTTGATTGTAGTCTTGTATGTTGATGATGTTATTTTTACAGGTAATGATGATTGCCTTATTGAAGATTTTAAAATAGTCATGAAGGAAGAATTTGAAATGACTGATATGGGTTTGTTGAGGTACTTGTTGGGAATAGAAGTAGAACAAGATAAAAATGGTATTTTTATCTCATAGGAAAAGTATGTTAATGAGGTACTTGAAAGATTTAACATGCAGGAATGCAAAGCAGCAATCACTCCCACAGTGATGGGATTAAAGCTCAGTAGAGAGGACAGCAGTAAGGATTTTGATCCTAGTTTATACAAGAGCATAGTTGGTAGACTTATGTATTTGACTGCAACTAGGCCAGACATAATGCATTTGTTAGTTTGATTTCCGGGTTCATGGAAAATCCAAAGGATGTACATTGGCAAGCAGAAAAAAGAATTTTGAGGTATGTTAAAGGTACTAAAAGGTTTGGTATTTTTTATACTACTTCAGAATGCTCAGATTTAGTTGGATACACAGACAGTGATTGGGCTGGAAGTGTTGATGATCGGAAGAGCACTTCCGGTTATGTTTTTCATATGGGTTCAGGAGCCATTTCATGGGCTTCTAAGAAACAACCCATCGTAGCATTGTCTACAGCAGAAGCAAAGTATGTGGCAGCTACAACAACAACATGTCAAGCAGTTTGGATGCGGAAAATGTTGAGAAGCTTATGTCAAGAATAGGTAAAAGGGACAGTGATATTTTGTGGCAATAGCTCAGCTATTGCATTGTCTAAAAATTCTGTTTTTCATAAGAGGAAAAAACACATTGACACCAAGTTTCACTTCAAACTTGAATTGGTTAACAATGGAGAAGTCGTTTTACAGCATTGCAGAACGGGGGATCAATTTGCAGATATCCTCACAAAGCCACTTGCGCAGGAAAGCTTTGAACACTTGAGAAAATGTTTGGGTATGCAGGAAAACCCAGCAGTTGAAATTAAGGGGGAGTGTTGGAATGTAATTCCAACTGCCCGCATAACCAGACAGCGCACAGGTTGGCCGCAGCATGGTCGATCGGCGCAGGAGTTTAACGCGGCTACATGTTAGCACATATCGACGGATTACGGGGGTTGAAACCGCGCGGAGGTTAATTGAAGGCGACCCCCTGTAGTTGACCGGTTGGTTGCACGTTGACCACAAACTTGTGGCTGTAATTTATTACGGGGGGTCACCCATTTGATGGGTACGGGCAGAACCATACCCCCCGTAACCACCAGGAATGGTGGCTCCGCCCAAGTGCACCACCAGCGCACCACCAATCCGCCACCACTGCAAATTCTTCCACCGAGCCAATTTGACATAAATTTTTTAAACGGTGCTAACAGATATTTTTAATGCCATTTATGAAATTTGTAAGCGGTGATATTTTGGGTAATTATTGTCAACAAATGACATTAATTATTTTTATATATTTTGTTTATATATATAGAACAAAATTGTAATTGTTATGTTGATGTTTTTAGCACAGCAGTGCGTTTAAAAAAAACAGAGAGTGCAGATTTAAATTATACACAGCAGTGTATATTTTTTTTGAATAGAGTGCTATTTTTTTAAATAGACAGAGACAGTGAATTTTTTTTTCACAGCAGAGTGTAAAAGTCTGAATTACACAGTAGTGTGTTTAGTTTAAATTTTCTGTGAGAGACAGAGAAGAGTTTTTTTTTTGTTTTGAAGCTGTGATTTGAAGCAGTCCAGCAATTGTAAATCCCTCTGTGATTGAGGAAGAACTTGTAGACAGTTTTATGAAATAAAATTTGTGTTATAGAGTTGAAATTCTGTTTTTCTGTAGAGTGATATTTATTTCTCTGTGTAAAAGAGAGTTCTGGAATTTTTCAAATTTCCAACATTCCACAAGGTACTATTTAAAAAAATAACATGGGTATGCTCGGTGTAAGGACTAAGCGAATAACGCACCCATACGGAAGATAGCGAGAATCAAACTTGGGTCTCTACCACAGGCTCACCCGGCTATTAAGCCTTACAACGCTATAGAACATGACATCTCATCGTTTTCCGAAAGTCATTCAGCATACCTCATTTTCACAGTCCATGCCCAAAAATTCTTGAGCAGGGAATGAGTGGTGAGCCATGGATGCTCTGTAGCAAAACGAATATTTCTCATCAATACTCCATGAATCTTACACATCCCAACATCGATTTTTATTGAAGCTGAAAGAGGGAATAATTATTAATGGTAACGAATATTTCTCATCAATACTCCGTGAATCTTACACATCCCAACATCGATTTGTATTGAAGCCTCAAGAGGGAACCAGTATTAATGATAGAAAAGAGGGAATACCTAGCACTTTGTGTGCGCTGAGTCTCTTGGTAATGTCTCTGCAGACAATATGGTGTATCAAGTCCTTGGCAGAGTGGGACATTGAGAGCCACGGATCAGTTGTGAAGCGAATGTGCCCAAAGAGGACTACCTCAAATATCTCCTGCGGCGAGTCTCCAATAAAAGGGAAACCCCGCTAAGCATTATGTACAGGATATTTCTCACTGTAATCCTTCCCTTCCAACACTTCCGGTGCTACATAATACATAGTACTCACAATTCCTTGCATTAATCCTTCCTGTGCATACATTAATCTAGGAATTTCAACCATGGGATTCATCAATCCATACCCACCAAAAATTTCATAAACTTAAAGGAGGCAAAGGGGGCAAGCATAATAAGCATACGTGGAGAAAAAGAAGAGGCCTGCGCAAAGTCTGCTAGCTTGATTTTAGTGAGGAAGCAAGCCTGATTTCAGTGAGGAAACTTAATTATTGGCCAAGATAATATTTTCTTTAATATCAATGTTGGTTGTAGATTATAAATTATTTTTGAATCATGCAGATTTTCCTCCATTACTATAGTGTAAACTTACACCTCACATACATATCTATATGGATATATTGCAACCCTACACCTCACATATATGACTATATAGATATATTGTAACCTTGTATCTCACATACAGGCATGACGAGAATATAAAAGAGGAACTTTTTTTTACTCCAAAGCCATAGATAATAAGCTTTACATCCTCCAATAATCTTTTTCTCAATGATATAGTTATAGATGAGTTCATGATGACTATAAAATTATGTTATTTAATATTGGCATACACACACATCAAACTAAACATATATTTCTGTGACACACACATTAAACTAAACATAGAATGAATTACACATTATGCAATATAAAGATCATATAAAACTAAGGTGGAAATTGAAGTGTTTTATTTATGTTGGCATTAACTTTCTTTTTGTTAGTACTATTTTTCAATTTATTATTGCAGTTATTACTTTATTATTTTTAAAATATAATGTTATGTGACAACATCTCCTTTATACTAAATTATAATGCACTATTAATACATTTTTATTAACTAGTAATAATATTACATTAAACATATTTTTTGGTTTTCTTGAATTTTAATTTTTAATAATACAAATTTTCTCCATATTTAATGTTTCTTTTCTTTTAATCTATCTTGATGATAGCACATAATCTTCATATATTATATATAATATTTAAAAATAAAAATATTAACATAATCTTCTATGGTGAATATGAATACTCATTTCTTTTTAATTAAATTGTTTTATAAGATAAATATATAGATATAAAATTCCAAATAAAATAGAAATTTATAATTAAATCATCACTTTAGTTTTTGTTAATAAAATTATTTTATAAGATAAATATATAAATATAAAATTCAAAGTATCATACACAATTTCTAATTAAATCATCACTTTAATTTCTTTTAATAAAATTATTTTGTAAGATAAATATATAGGTATAAAATTCGAAGTATAATACACAATTTATAATTAAATCATCATTTTATGCAAATATTTAAGTGAATGAAGTGAATGATATTTTATGATAATGGAAAAAACAAATTCAAAATCTTATTTCAAAAAAATCACTTAAAATCTATATTTAATAACTTGTAATCATTTGTTAAAAAAAACAATTTTAATTATCTGTTAAATTTTTTTGAAACCTTATTGAAGTGAATGATATTTTATCATAATGGAAAATAAACTATTTCAAAATTTCATTTCAAACAAATCACTTCAAATTTATATTTAATAACTTGTAATCATTTGTTTAAAAAACAATTTTAATTATCTGTTAAATTTTTTTGAAATCCTATTTAAAATTGATCCTCTCAATAATCTAAAACCCATTAACATAATACCAAAATTCGAATTACCATATAAATCAAAACTTATATTTATCTTTAATAAAATCATTTACACATCATCATCCAATAATTCAAAACCTATTAACATAATATTAAAATTTAAACTACCATAAATAAATCAAAACTTATATTTCTCTTTAACAAATTAAAATCATTTACTCAAAATAATTTATTCTTATTCTTAAAAGGTAAAATACATCTTAACAAGTTTGGAAACATATTCAAAATTATAATTACTCAAGAATTCAATACCTATTAATATAATACTAAAACTGTGAATCACCATATTTAAAAAAATATTATTACCTTGTCATGTTTAATAATGAATCAAAAACCCATTTCCAATACTGAATTACTTATCTAACAATTATAAAGCAACCGCATTAAACTCAACGCACAGTTCATACAAATACCCTCGGCATTCAAAGTTTCTTCATCCATGAAAATATCATGGTTTCAGATATTCACTAGTTACTTAAAACTAGGCCACAATATGAGTCATTATAGCTGAAAGAAAATTAAATTAAACAGACAAAACTAATGGACCCATTAGTCGTCCAAATTCTGTATAATTTATTTATAATAAAAACTAAAATTGGTTATTTCAAACATAAAAATTTATTGAAGTAGAAAGACATGTATTGCATGGCCTTTGATTCTTGCAAAAGGTGGCGGTCATTCGAACAGTTTTGTGTGCGGTGAAATACGAGGCTGATTGGTAGTATCATGGGTTAAAGATTTTGTTGCTGCATTGGCATTTCCACACCACGGGATATGGATCAGCATCAACACCAACACCTTTTGTAGTGCCGGGGCACTGCAGTTTTGGAGTGATGGGGCACTGCACACGCTTACAAGGGTTGCACCCCCCGCATTTCTTGACACAAGATGGCGGCATGGAGCCACTAGTAGGGAATGAAACCTCGCTTCTACCCTCTCCCATCACCTGTAACAACCATTTTTATCATTCAATTGTACACCAATATCTTTTATCCAATCCAATGCACATTTACATAATATATTGTGTATTTAATATCAAAGATTACATATAAAACTAGGATTCAGAAACGAAAGATTAAAAGAAAGCAGGGCCACGACGTTCCGAGGAAGACGTGGTTTGTTTATCATTAATTTCTTTAAATAGCACATTTTACCCAGCAAAATCTCTTTGTGTACTATATTCTGGTTTGCTGTGTTTCCGAATATGGTATATATTGAATCTGAAGAGCTATGATGCTAATATAATACTAAAGGGAAAAGAAAAGCATAAAATGGAAAATAACGCATAAAGCATATAACCAAGTCATATTTAACATGTAGATCTGTGATTCAAATAGAAATATAAAGAAAAGCTTCTGATGACTCTGAATTTTCCTGTCGATTACTTCCTGCAATTGATAATCTTGAAGGAGGGCATCCGTCATTTTTGTTGTTGTTGATGGTATATATGTAAAAAAATATATCTAATTAAATATTTTGAAGTGTTATATTTAAATATTAAAATATATTATAAATAGTGTAGCTATATAAATTAAATTGCTAAATATGAATAAAAATTAATTTATTATAAACAACAAAAATACGAAAAAAACATAAAAATTATAGTTTTGTTTTAAATTATTATTATTATTATTATTACTTATTAATTATGAAAAAATAAATATATGGACTTAATATAAATACATTTAAAAAAATGTCAATGCCAATTGGGGTTGTCTCTATTAGTTAGGCAAAATGGTTAAACTATCTCACCATTTATCTGGATTCAAATTCATGATAATGGTATTAAGAATTAATAATGCTTTTATCAATATTATAATCATAATGATAATGATATGGTAAATTAATAATACTTTGATAAACATTATTATTGTAATGTCATTATAACTATAAATATTGTTATATTTATTTCGAGCCTTATGAAAAATCTAATTATATGAAATATATATTGATGAATACACAAAACTAAAACCAAACATATGTTACTTGGCTATTATCAGATTACTAAAGAATTTTGAAATCTAAAAATTACAAATTTCTGACATGGTATCAGTATTAGCTATTCTAACAAAAACTATTCATATCATGATGCTTATTGTCTGTCAATTGGCAAAGAAACGATCGAAAAAGTTGGAGGGAGAGATGGGCCAAGGAGAAGGAAACCAATATTTATTTAAATCTATAACTTCATTAATGCACCAAGGCAATATATACTAATCCATGTCGGTTCTTAAATTTTAGAAAAATCTTTGCCTTTTACTATTCCTCTGGCCCTTCACCTTCCCCATTACTTTCTTTTCCCTTCGGGAATCTTTTCTTTGATTTTATCCACCAGCCTCAGCTTCTCATTTGGACTGGAATGAGAAGCTTCAGTTTGTCTCCTCGGAAGAATGTCTTTGAACTTATCCACCAACCCCTGCTTCTGAGATGAAGTAGAATGAGTCGTATGAGTCTGGCCTCTCTCTGAAAAGGATTGAATCTCTATGAAAATATATATACTAGTTGCAATTGATGAAAGGAGGTTTTTTTAAGGTTTATATCTATTCTAGTGGCACTGAAAAATAGGTTTATGATTTTTTGGATTCTCTTCCATTCAGAAATAGTGTTGAAACACAAATTAAGTACCTCATCCAAAAAGAGAAGAGGGGTGATTAATTGATTTTTGGAGATTTGTATGCCCTTTATGCCCTTTATATTTCCATCTTGTTTTTCTTTCAGCAGAAGGTAGCTTGGAAATTCCATCATAATTAAAAACAACAATAAAGTCAAAGGGCATCACTTCCTATGTCCCCAATAGCCGGTGAATTTGCTGGAAACATAGCCATTAATAAGGATAGTGAAGGTGGTTGAGGAAACACAACTCATGATCCAATTTGTAACCTCCCGACTCAAAATGATTTGACGAAGAACAAGTATGAGGAAAGTCCAATTGAGTTTATCAAAAATTTGATCAAAAAATTGATTAAGGTACATTTTAAAAACAAGAGCTTTTTGGTGTTTGGTCTTAATAGAATGGATGGCTTCCTAAGCAATGTCTATGGCATCATGAATCTACCTATCAGCTAGGAAGCCAAATTGGTTTGGAGATCAAGTTCTGCTAGCATCCTCTTGATATTGTTTGAGATTGCCTTGTAGATAATTTTATACACTAGGTTGCATAGGGAAATAGGCCTCAAGTACAAAAAAGACTCAGGATTTGAGAATTTTGGAATGAATTCAATGTATGTAGCATTTATTTCTACTTTCACTTTCCCTGATCTTCTAGATTCCTACAGTATCGTAGAGAGATCTGATCCCATAATATCAGAAAACGAGATAAACAATTCCACTTTCTATCCATCTGGTCCTGGACTTTTGCCTTCAGAAATTTTTTCCAAAACTCCTTCAGTTTCCTCTAGAGTGATAGGACTACTGATAAAATTTGGTTCCTCTTGTGTCAAGAAGCACAGAAAATGTTGGATTAGTTTCAGGTGTGTGTTGATGTTTGACAACCCTATATCTTTGAAGAGAGATTAGAAATAGGACGAGGATGGAGGTATTAATTCTTTAGTGGAAGAGACCATTATCCCATCTTCTACCTCTAGCTCCCATATAGTATTTATCTTCCTTCTATGGTTTTCATCTCTATGAAAAAATTTAGTATTGGCATATCCCTTTTCTATCCATTTATCCCTACTTTTAAGTCTCCATGCATCATCCTCCATCTTTAGGATTTGAGATTTCATAGCTTCTAGAGAGCTCATTTTTTGGGCTATTTCAACCAAGAAGGATGAGGATAAAGACTGAGAAAATAAATCATATTCACATTCTATTTTTGTGAGCTCTTTTTTATTTTATTTTTTTTCCATTCTTTCCCGGAAAAAAATTGTGTTCTTTAGCTCCATGATATTTCTTTCCAATCTAGCCATTGTTGATAAAATATTTGAGACTGAGTTTCTCTTCCATATTTCCTTTACCAACAATATTAACAAATCTTTTTCTAACCATGGGTGGTTTAATTTGAAGTGATATTTATTTTTGATTGGATCAAAGTCCAACTCTGGGAAAATGGGTATGTGATCCCACAACTTTTCTTGTGTTTTCTAGGATCTAAGTTTCCCTAATATTCCTGCCAACTGGTTGGCCATTAATAACCTATTCTTTCTTTTGGATATGCCTTCCTCACATGTCATCCCATTTCTCCAGGTATGGGTTAAGTGGAAGGGAGTTATGTCACCGTTTATGATTCTGCAACATCATTGAAAAGTAGGAGCACAAAGGATCTAGTTGATCCCGAAGACCCCAAGTATGTCATATAGAAATAGTGAAGTTTAAGTATCATGTCATGATGAGGGCTTAATCCTAGAGAAGGTCGTTGGTTTGTACCGAGATCTAGAAAGCTAGACTTTCATTGTATGGTCCATAACAATTGCTCAATTTTATGGGATATGAAAATCCTCATAGGCATCCTTCTAGAATGATACCTAATGCGGAAGAATAAGCCTAAAGTGAGGCAATTTTGGGGTCCCATGTAGTGATTAGCCTACCTAACAAGCCATTTGAATATAAAGAACATGAAACCCAACCTAGTCAAACCTTTCATAAGTACTTTACGAATTTTTCTCCCAAGACCACAGTTTCCTAAAGGCAGATGATGAATGGGCAATGGGTGGGAGGAAAATTTGGAAGGACCTCCAACCCCTCGGTTGTTGAGAGACATAATTATCATTATTTAGTAGTAGGAGAGGGTGTATGTGCTTGAAGGACCCTTAAATTTAAAGCTAATTCGTCTGTTGGGGAGAGGTTGATTCCACCTTGGATAGGCTCAAGCTATTTGACTTCTCTTTGTAGAGAATTTTTTTTGTTCTTTTTCTTCCTAATAGCAATTTTTTGAAAGGAGTAACTAGGCTCTGTCTAATATTAGTCAACATGAGTAACCCCTGTGAATGTGGAGATGGGAGAAATCTTTACATCTTCTTTATGTGAGAGCACAGGTGCATAACTTGAGTGTTTGGGATAGAAATAGAGGTAGGTGCACTAGAGTGCTCTGGTTATGAATTAGAAATCCTAGATTTGAATAAGGAAGTTGAAGGACATCCTTTAAATTTTAGGGTCAGATTAACATGCGACAATTGTTGATGTGGCTTATCGTGGTTGTCATAGAATATGGAGGAGGTTATATGTTTTAAGGAATCTATTGTTGTGATTTGGGGAAAACATTGGTTGTTAATAGACTTAAGGGAATTTAGTTCAATATGATCTATAAGGGAATCTTCAACAAACATATCTTGAATAAGAGAGCCTACATCAAGGAGAGACTTAATGGCTTGATTCGTATCACAAAATTAACTGTGCTGAGGAGAAATCTCCTATGCTCGATTGTATGAGATGTCTTCCACCACTTTATTAGCAATATTTTCATAGGCAACGTCTGCATTGTCCTTGAGTATCGTTCCTTTTATAGAAACTTGTACATGGTCATTTATTGAAAGGTTCATTCCCCTTGAGTAATCAAGGCCTAGTTGTTGGTGTGACACCTTGTTGAAAATAAACTCTTTTACCTCCTCCAAGGTAAACTCTGACATTTCTTTTGAGACCCGCAAATGTGTATGAGGAGTCGAATTTTGAGGAATCAACTATAGAGCTGACCTCATCAAGATTTTATAATGGATATGGGTAGCAAAGCCCTGATGTAGTGGAGCCACATAAGAGATTTCTAGGTGGCCAACATATCTGCAGTTAATACATATAAAGGGGGTCTTCCAATATTCTAGCAATTGGATGATCTCCTTCTCACCCCAAAGGAATTTTAGAAACCTTGGTAAGCATTCTAGAGTCTCCATCTCAACCAGGGCCCATTCCATACATTTATGTGCTGCCACGCGATAAGCTTCATCCAGGTAATTGACCCTTCCCAATGACTTTTCCACCTTGATGAGTACGTCCTTTGACCATAGCTCAATATGGAAGCTCGAAAACATAACCCAAAGGTTCTTTCGTGGTTGTTTTTCAGTGCTTAGACATAATGTAGGATGCCATTGTGGCAACCATAATGAGTCCCTACCTATATCCTAGGGATTACAAAAAATTATTTCAAGATCATCGTATGACAGACTGTGAAAGTGGATCAATTTTTAACCAATATACTCACAATCAGAGTATAATCTACTAGTGGTTTCCATGTCTCTCTTATCTAGGATATAAGCTACTCGTGTGTCATTTTGATGTAACTTAATTTTTCTACTAAATCTCTCCTAGACAAGGATTCCACTCTATCCAAGATGATGCCCACCCTTTGGGTTAGTTATTTCGTAGCTGATAGCACCTTTCCATGTTTTTTGACATGTTTATGATTTTCCTTCCCATTACCATAGTTGGGAAATAACCCTTCTCCTCCTGCTCTTGGAACCTGTGAGAAACCTGGATCGAGTTGTTCTTCATTGACAAAATCAGAGTGACACTGGTTTTCTGTTGACTCGTGGAAATCTCTCTCAGATAATGACCACCCCATTTTTACCATTGGGGAAATTTGTCATAGTATTTTTTCATAGTGTGAGGTAGGTACGAAGGATTCTCTATTATTTTTGGAAGATCCATTCAGATGACCAAGCTAGACCAAAGGTAGGTGGAGGAACATGTAGAGACTAGAGACGTGTTAATAAGAGAAGTAATTAGGGTTTAAGACGCTGAAATCAAAGCCATAACTGTAGAAATTTGAATAATAGATGAGTTATTCACCGAGATTATCCTGATTACACACTATTTGAGCTTCATGCATAATACATAACCTCTTCTACCATTGATCATCAATTTGCGGAATTAAAAACAATCGCATGCGCATATTGAAACATTAATCAATCACACATATCAACATAGTATGTAATGGGGAAAGCTTACAGCTAAAAATCCCCAACTATCTATATATTATAATGATAGAGAACATGTAACAATCATAGTACAAACTCCTCACAAGCTCTCAGCACTATCTCTAATTGTTACACACAAACAAGCTCAGATCATGCACATCCCATGCTACAATCTGCGCCACCTGTCTGCCTGCCTCTACTGCGCAATCCAAGATGAAGAATGATGAGATCCAAGTTTGAATCCCACTGGCTTATACTGCGCAGTCCTCATTGGCAATCTCAATCAATGTGTGTGCAAATCTCATGCACAGCTATAGTCACAACTGATAGTAGACTCACCCTTTCACCCACCTCTAACATTGGTCTCCACTGAATTGTCCATGCACTGCAGTCAACTGATGTATTCTTTAGTTGATTTATGAGTTAATAATTAGTGAATTAATTAATAATTAATTCACACCACTCATCACTAGTGTATTAATCAGTTAGACTAAATACAACTAGTTCAACTAAGTTAAATTGAACACAACTCCATCAACTGTCTCATCAACTCCACCAAACTCTGTCACATGAGTTCCAACTGAAGTCAACCATGCAATAGCTCAACTAAACCCTAGGAATAGTGTATTTCCTTCTGTCAGCTGCATGTGCCACATCCATAGCTCGAACTAAAGTGCTGCAAGAGGATAAGATAATGTTTATAGTCCAAATATTATTAAGAGCTAATAATATTCGACTGATCTATTTTTAGACTGACAGTCTAAAAATAGACTCTGGCCAGTATGTCTAAAAATAGAGGTCCATCTATTTTTACCAAATTGACCAACCATCCACAAATAGCATCCTGCAACTTATAGAACATGATCCATATGTCTAAAAATAGACATAGTCTAAAAATAGACTTTGCGACAAAAATCACCTGTGTGGCCCCCACCTAGTTTTGGTGATCACTTTTCCAACTAGGATCAGGAATGATGTTTCAGGATGCCTCCTTCACTATTTCTTGTTTCAATCTTCAACAATAAGAAAAACCCTAGCCTCCATTAGGGTTTTTCAAGCATCTATGATGCGCAAACCCTCCGCCATTGAATGTCTATCTAATTTTTTTCGTCATATTATATATGAATTAATAAATTTCATGATCTTCTTAACATAGAGACTGTTTCATGAAATTATAGAGATATAAATTAATAAATTAAATCGATATAAAGTGAAACAATTATATAGTCCAAAATTGTTCGCTTTCAAAGAAATTCAATATATGAATTAATATCTCGCATGATATTGTTAACATAGACTTTGCTTGATGAAATTATAGAGATACGAATTAATAATATAAATAATTTAAATATAGTATGAATTCAATATATTGCATAATTATGTATAACAATGATTTTTAAAGATGTTGAATTTATGTTACACGATGAAATTTATCTATTTATTTTTTTGTAAATTTGGTAGTACCTCTCTATTCATTTATCTAACAAAAATACTAGGTTACATTAACAGATTTTATACTTGGTAGCCTCAACCTGCCCATAGGAAACCAGGTCTATTGGCCACCTCAAAGAGTTATAAGCCAACAAAAATTGGAAAAGTTTGAAATCTTTCTCTAGATACCTTATTGGGTCTATTACCTACTATATATATTGACATATAAAAAAAGTAATTTCTATCTGCCCTTTGCATATTAAACAAAAAACATTAAAAATCTCAAATCATTAATCTCATGATTCAATGAGTGTCGAATCCTTAATACTTAACCCGAACATATCAACTTGATTTATACTTTGGAGTTGTCCTTCCATTCAACCAAGGCGTACATTTTGGTGATGTTGCTAGAGGTGAATTTCCTGAATATCTCTGTGCATTTATGCCAATATGGAGGCTACATTCGAGTCTCCTCCTACCACTTGAACAACTACAATGGCCTTTTCCATTAACCACTTCATCGTTCAATAAATATGAATAGACTGCTTAAACAAGGAAAATCTTCCTCTACTATTCCTAGGATCAGACAACATAAGAACCATTTCTTCATCAAGAATATCTTCCTCCACTTAAGTTTTATGGTCATGCTCCCATCCAGAAATCAAGGATTTTACTTCACCAGGTGTCCCCACTAGATAGGCATGGAATAGGTTCTACATAATTTCCTTTCCAGGTTTTCTTCCCCTTTTACTGGGTCCCACTTTTTCCTTTCCTTTGTCCTTGCCTTCTCTTTTTCCACCAGTTCCTTTTCCTCCCTATGCTTTCACCATTTGTTTTTGTTTTGCGGTCTCCAAGTAGTTGTACATTCACCTGAATCCACACTGGGGTTCTCCCTCGACGTGCAAAGACTTAAAGGTGAAATATGATATCAGGACCTATACGAGGAAACAAGGCAACACCATTGGATATAGTTAGTCTACATAGAATATTGTCCTGTCTAATGAGGGTATACACCTCAACCATATTAATATTCTCCTGATATTTTGTCCATATTCTCATATCTCAGGAAGTATTCCTCTTTCAGCCAGCGTCACCCTCATAAACCTAGATGATAATGTTATACATTTCTCATACACAAAAATCCCCAAAACAGGGCTTTGTAAACATGCCTTTGTGCTCATAATTTTATAATATTTCCACTTCTCAATGTGGATGCAAATTAAATACTTAACATACAGGAGCCATGTATTCCCACTGGCAAGAGACAATGAAACATAGTCCATACAATTACTGAAATCAGAGAAATGGTCGACTAATCCCGTGAATCCCAAGAAAACACACTGGAACTTATGCATGGTTCTAGAATCGACACCCCCAACACACAACAACCCAGAACTCAAAATATACAAATTACCCTGGCCCTATTGAAGAAATTAACAGAATCCCTAACCCCCAAATTTTCATTGTAAAACATGCATGCAAGTTCATATAATCTGCTTGCAAAACTATAAATTTTACATGAAGAGTAGTAGGATTGACATGCATGGTTATCAAGACAAACATTATAACAAAAGGTGTCGGGTTGCAGGATTTCCTGAGGCAATTGAGGGGAAGGTGTTAACACACTTTCCCCAACACCCTCGCCCACCACCTCTTTTGCAATCTTCATGCCTAGGGTACATATGATATCATTCTGCGTTCTAAAATAAATACATCCAACAAAGTAACATACAATGAGGGAATCGTGAAGGAATACCAAAATAAACTCTCCAACAGAAATTAAAAAACAAAGACAATATTGGTAAGGTCTATCAACCTTAGCAAACATTGTGGAAACCCTCCCAGACAAAGCATACTCCCAAATGAACATCATGACAAAACCAGGGTGGTACACATCCATTCCAATTACAAAAGAGGGATTCAAACCATACAGGACAAGTCCCCCTCTTATCTTAGTGACTTCCATATGTAGAAAAAGACAATATAAGAGAACATACCCAAGGAACCAATGCACAATGGCTGAAAACACCCTCCTTTGCCAAAATTGCTTCTCTAGCTGCTCCACATTCATAAGCACAGTGACTGAAAACAACCTTCTCCTCGAACTTTTGTTCCTCAAACTCTGGCGTATTTCCCAAAAACTTCTTGACATTCCTTGTTGTCTTTTGCTCCATTAATTGCTAGCATTATTTGGCCTGGGTCGAGCCACCCACTACATCCAGTGCCTGTCAAGTCCATTACAATGTGTGCCCCACGTGGATTTCTCCCACCTCACACCTCCCTCGACAGACTTGGCAACCCAATCTCGGAAGGATGAAATTTATTTTGAACATGCCTAAAATATGACATTTAGGAAAGACAAAATATTAATCATGGTAATTTTAATTTCAATCTTTTCATAATTTGGAAATTTTGATATTCGAGTTTCTTTCCATTTTCTTGATGAATCGAAGGTTTGAAGTGTTAAATTTAAATATTAAAATATATTATAAATAGTGTACTTATATAAATTAAATTGAAAATAAATATGAATAAACATTAATTTATAATAAGCATCAAAACACTTTAAAATTAATATATATATATGTGTGTGTGCGTGTGTGTGTGTGTGTCTTAAATTTAAATATTAAAATGTATTATAAATAATGTAGTTATATAAATTAAATTGCTAATAAATATGAGTAAAAGTTAATTTATGATAAGCATTACAAGACCTTAAAAAAAACATAAAAATTGTAGTTGTATTTTAAATTATTATTATTATTATTAATTATAAAAGAGTAAATATATGAGCTTAACATAAATATTTTAAAGAAAATGTCAATGCTAATTGAGATTGTTTTTATTGGTTAGACAAAATGATTAAACTATTTCACCATTTATCTAGATTCAAATTCATGATAATAATATTAAAAGTTTATAATTCTTTTATAAATATTATAAGTATAACTCTAATAACATACTAAATTAATAATACTTCATGTTAAATTAATAATACTTTGATAAATATTATTATTGTAAAATCATTATAACTACATTGCTATATTGACTTCACACCTTGTGAAAAAATTATTTAATTGTGAAACATATAGTTATAAATACACAAAAATATACAATTAAATAAAAATAAAACCAAACAAACATATGAAATTAAACAAAAATAAAACCAAAAACATTTTGAAATCTACCCATTACAAATTTCCAACATGATATCCGTGTTAGAAATTCTAACACAAACTATATCATGATGCTTATTTTCTGTCAATTGGCAAAAGAAGGATGGGAGAGGACAATGCAACCAATCATTTTTTAAGCTATAGCTTCATTAATGTACTAAGGCAATTAGTATATTGCTTCATTAATGTACTAAGGCAATTAGTATATTTTCTCTCAATTGACCCAAAAAAAATAATAATATGAAAAGACAATGCAACGAACAATTTTTTTAAGCTACAGCTTCATTAATGCACTAAGGCATTATATACTAACCTATGTAGGGAGTATATACTAATCCATGTTAGATTCTTCGATTTTAGATAAGTCTTTGCCTTCTCCTATTCCTCTGTCGCTTCACCTTCCCCATTACTTGCTCTGCCCTACGGGAATCTTCACTTTGATTTTATCCACCAGCCCCGGCTTCTGAGATGAAGTAGAATGACCCGCCTGAGTCTGAGTTTGGCCTCCGGGAATCTTTTGTTTGATTTTAACCAGCAGCCCCGTCTTCTGATTCGGATTAGAATGCGCAGTTTGAGTCTGGCCTACCTGAGTGTGACTATGGGTGTGGGCCACGGTCCTGGTGCTCCTTGAGTACCACCAGCCCGAACGGGTGCTACATTTTGAGCCATGATAAAGCACTAAAAACAGGTATATATATGATAAAGCACTAGAAGCAGGTGTATATATCAATAAACAATTGGAGAGATGAGAATGTAGTAAAAGTTTCAGATGAAATGAGATGATATATTGAAAGTGAATTGCAATAAAAGAGGGAGGGTATATTTATAGCTCTGGTTGTGGCGTGACCAGTTGTCTCGCTTTCATGCAGTGCAAGTGGTGCGGTGCGGTGCACTGGAGGAAGACTTAAATTATATTGTTTAACCGACAAAGGTAAAGGTGCTACTTTGCAGGGTCGATCTGTGGCTTTAGCTGGCACGTCTTGAGATGAAAATCAAAATCAAATTCAAAATTCATCCTAAACCATTACAATTTATCATTTTATAAAACATTATATCATATAATTAAAAAAATAAAAATCAAAAAATTTTATAAAAACATTATATCATATAATTAAAAAAATCAAAATCAAAAATCAAATCAAACGAGTAGACTAGTGTTTTCTTTATCCCTACCAATCTATATTAAATTGAAAAGATGGTATATCCATTTTTAAAAAAAACATCAAAAATTAGACTAGTATTTTCTTTAACTCTATCAATATATTTTGATAGATATCAATCAACAAATGATAACTACGGGATGGCTTCGTTATTACAAAAGGAAATTCGAAATGTCGATTCGATGGCGAATGATTTGGTTTTTGGTTGAATTGAAAAATTCAACCAATTGAAAAATTCGATTCGATCGGAGAATTATTTGGTCTTATTTGATTTGATGGGAGAATTGTTTGGTCTGGATTGATTTGATTCGATACGTCTCAAGCGGCGCGTTCGGTTGATAGGTGTTTAGAAAGAAAGATCGAGTAGTGTTGAGTGTTCATAAAATTTACTGAAAGGGAAACCGTAATGGCATGATTAAGAAATAACCAATTGGTACCATGGATGGTAGGATTTGATAAGTTTCAGGAGTAAATATGTGTGTGGGGTATTATATATATATAAGTTTCGGATTACTCGCTCGAAAATAGGAGTGTTTTAGGGTATGGTTAATTAATTTTTTTTTATGGGATGTTTTAAATTGAAAGATGCTGGTATATTTTTGTGGTCGCCATTTCATTAATGAATGGAATTAAAAGCAATAATTTTCTTGCATGTCTAAATCATGTGTTTAAACATTACTTAAATTAAATTTTTACTAAATTATCATTCAAAATTTATCGTGTCTCTTATTTATCTCCACCTATAAAGGTATGATGGATTAGAGAATATGAAATAATAAAATTAGAGGAAAGTTTGAAATGTTTGCATTAAACATATGAATGTTCAAACTTAGAAGAATGAGGACACTTTTCTGTGCACTATCTTTCTCATCACCGTTACTAGGTTATGTGACTCACTTTTAATATTCTCTTTGTAATTAATATGGCATGGTCATGTGTAAGTGCTCCATGTTCATATTTTGCTGGTGCCACATGCTCTTTTTTCATGAGAAAAGAAGTAAATTTCAATTCCTTATATTTCATTTCCTCACAAATTTGGGTATCTTGTTATGGATCCCAATTTTTTTTAGATTTGTAGATTTCATTGCTAATTAGTAAATTATAATGGGGATGGGATCATACAAAAGCATAATTATGTAGATTTCTGCCTTTTTTCAAGGGCGTTCCACAGATTTTATGGTTCATTAATTTTATTTGCAAATAAGCCATTTTATCACATCTATAGATGGAGGAACTATCACTGAAAATCTTGTGAGTAATAGACTTCTTTAACTATGTGCACAAGATGTTAGCATTTTTTAAAGTTAGAGTTTCATATTAACTAAGGCTACTCTATCTTTGCTTCACTTCGTGGTTGGATACTTTCATACAAATAATAGTAGATGGAGCAAATTCGAAAAGGATTTGGAGGAGAATCCAATCAATTCACAACAACAAGCATGCCATAGATATTTCTGCAGTTATGAACACTTATTATCATTTTTGCTTTCTTGGTTTAATTTTGCATCATTTTCTTGTCCCAAATACCTGGTCCCTTTTAGATTGTTTATAAAAACCTATGAAAGTGTAATTATAAACCAATTAATAGAATAAATGAAAGAAATTGTTTCAACTCGTTTTTATTTATTTTATTTTATGAGAAGAATTATCGTTACTTTACTTATGCATGCTCCAAGGTTTCAAAATCTTTCCAAGTTTGATAAGAGAGTTTTATGTTATTTCTTGGATTTTGGGGGGCTTGCCTTCTATTGATTGTAGTTTAATTTTATGCCAATTCTATTGCCTTGATTATTTCTTTGAGTTGTTTCCAGTAAAATTGGTTCATGTTTTTATATTTTTGTCAAACTTCATCGTGAAAACCTACACATTTGTTTAAATTTTCTTTTTTCTATTTCAATTGAAAATTTAGTGAAAAAACAAAATACAAGGTTTTTGGATAATATATCTACTCACTCTCATCAAAATATTCAAAATAGTAGACAGAAAAAGTACTTAAACCAGTAGACTGCACACAAGATATTGTTGAATGTTTCTTGAAATCCCAATCAAGATAAGAGATTAAGGAAGCTTTCCATAAATGTATTGTCATTTAATTTCTAGTAAACATTAAATTTAAATTAGGTTTAATGTTTATATTGTTACAATATTTTAACATTTATAAGGTTATCAATATTTGGTTAAATTTAAATTAGATTTAATGTTTATATTGTTGCTAATAATTCAATATTTATAATTTTACAATATTGGGTTTATAATAAAGTTTATCTTACGTTTAAAATTAATAATTAAATATATATTATTATTATTATTATCATAAATAATAAAAATAATAATTGAAATTTATATTCAAAGGAATATTATTAATAATATCATTAAATTAAAGATTAATAATGTTTAAAAAATAATATATGTAATATTAACAATATTAACCATCTTGATCGAGTTGTAAATATATATATATATATTAGTATTAATTATATTAAAATTAATATTGTTAATATAAATCATATTAAGATTAATATCAATAAGTAATATTAATAGATTTACATTTTAAGTAACCATGGCCAAAATTTGACAACATAGTCAATCATTGTCACTCATTTTCACCTATGTTGAATAAATAAATATAATAATATATAAATAAGTATAATAATTGTTTAAGTTATTATAATTCTCTTTTCTTTAAAATAAAAAGAATTTGAGTGCTTGTAACTATATTATTAATATTATTAATTATATTAAAATTAATAGTGTTAATAGAAATAGTATTAAGATTAATATCAATTAAGTAATATTAATAATATTTACAATTTAATTATTTTAATCAACTATGGCCAAACATTTAGCCAACACATTTAGTCATTGTCACTAATTCTCACCTATGTTGAATGATACAAAACTTACTTAGCCATATCTCAACCATGGTTAACCTTACTCAAACCATGGTCATCCTTTGTCAACCATTATCATCTCTCACACACTAGAAACCCCTTGTTATACTCATTCATAATGGCTAACTAGGGTCTACCCAAGTTGGAATAGCCCAACATGGTCAACCATAGTACCCTAATTTATTATAATATTATTCATATTATTATACATAATATTTTTAATATTATCATATTAATATTCTTAATATTATCATATTAAAATTACTCATATTATTATATTAATATTATTCATATTCATATTTATATTAATAATATTAATATTATTTATTATAATATTATTTATAGAGTTTATCATATTAATCCTAGGGTTTAGCATATCCCCTGGGTTTATAGTCATGCTCAACCATGGTCCAATGTCATCTTGTAACAAATATTATCTCAATATGAAAATAATTATGTTTAATATTTATATTGTTACAATAATTTAATTTTTATATTGTTCATTTTAGGTTTTACATACCATGGGTTTAAATAATATTAATCCATTCGTTCTAATATTATTCTCTTTGGTTTATAAAATATTGGGGTTTTAGAATTAATCCCTTCGATTTATGATTCCCTTGGGTTTAGAATGTCAATCCTAGGGTATAATATTATTCACAGGGTTTATAATATTAATCCTATGGTTTAATAAAAATCCCTTGTTTATATAATAATGGTCAATGATGGCCAACCATGGTCCAGTGCCACATTGTGACAAATATTGTCTCGATATAAAAGATCAACCATGGTCTACCATGTGGTCCAACAACGTATTGTACCAAAGAATCTCCCAATATGAGAATCAAGAATGGTAAACCATGGTCATCCATGTATATTTTTAGGATTTATCATATTTATCTAGGGTTTATATACCTTGGGTTTATAATATTTATTTCCCGGTTTAGTATTATTCCCTTGGGTTTATAATCTCTTGGGTTTTTAGTATTAATCCCTTTGGTTTTCTAATATCAATCCCCTTAGATTTATTAATCTAAGGGTTCTTATTTGTAGGGATTAATATTATTTAGAGTGTTTTTAATATTAATCATTGGGCGTAATATAGATTCCCTTGGTTTATAAACATGGTCAACAATAGTCCAACGTCACATTGTAGAAAATATTGTTTCAAAATAAAAAGAAATCCTCGTCCAACATTTCATTGTGACAAAAGGTCATCACGACATCGAAAAATAAATCATGGTTAACCATGGTGAACCATGTTACAACATCACATTGTGAATTTTTGTTTCTCAATATGGACGCCATCCATGGTTAACAATAAACATTTTAGGTTTTATAATATTTATCTTAGGTTTTATATACCTTCGTTTTATAATATTTTTTCCCTTGGGTGTAATATTCTCTTAGTTTTTTAGTATTGATCTCTTGGGTTTACTATTCCCATGGATTTATAACATCAACCTTTGGTTTCATTTATTCGAGGGTTCATATTTATAGCATTTACTATTATTCATAGCGTTCATAATATTAACGCTTTGGTTTAAAACAAATCACATGGAATTAAATAATTAGATTGGGTTGATAATATTCATTCCTTGTGCGTTTAATATTACTACCAACCATTGTCAACCATGGTCAACCAAAGTAAGCCATAGTAAAAAATATTTATTTTAGTAAACCATTTTTTTATTTTAGCATTTATAATATTTATTTTAGGGTTTATATACCTTAGGTTTATAATATTACTCCCCTTGGGTCTAATATTATTCTTTTAGGTTTATAAAATATTGGGGTGTTAGAATTAATCCCTTGGTTTTATGATTATGTTGGGTTTATAATTAATAAAAAAGGGCACATATTACTAGGGTATAATATTATTCACAGGGGTTTATAATATTAATCCTAGGTTTAATAAAAATCCATTGGGTTTATAATCATGGTCAACGATGGCTAAGCATGGTCGAGTGTTATATTGTTAGAAAGATTGTGTGAATATAAAAATCAACATTGTCCGAGTGTCACATTGTGGAAAAATATTGTCTCAATATGACAATCAAGCATGGTAAACCGACATAAACCATGTGTATTTTATGATTTATAATATTTATCTTAGGGTTTATATATATTGGATCTATAATATTTATCCCCGGAGTTTACTATTATTCCCTTGTGTTTTCAAATATCAATCCTTGGGTTTATTAATCTAAGGGTTCTTATTACTATGGTTTAATATTATTCATATGGTTTATAATGTTTATCCTTTGGTCTAATATGAATCCCCTTAGTTTATAATCATGGTCAACAATAGTCCAACGTCTCATTGTGACAAATATTTTTCAATACGAAAAATCAACCATGGTCAAAAGTTGCATTGTGATAAAATATTTCTTGAATATGAAAATCAACCATGGTCAACCATGATGCAACATCGCATTGTAGAAAAATATTGTTCGAATATGAAAAATAAAAAATGGTTTACCATGATGATTCTAAGGCTTAACATATCTATCTTAGGGTTTAACATAATTGTCTTAGGGTTTATTTACCTTAGGCTTATAATATTAATCTATTGGGTTTTAATATTATTCACTTGGGGGTTATAATCCCTTGAGATTTAGTATTAACACCTTGGGTTTATTATTCCCTTAAGTTTATAATATCAATCCATAGGTTTATTAATCTAAGGGTTCATATACATAGGGTATAATATTATTCATAGGGGGTTAATATAAATCCCTTTGGGTCTATAATAATATTCAAGGGATGGTATGGCATCATATTATGACAAATATTGTATGAATATAAAACTCGATCCATGGTCAAAAAATAGTCAACCATGATCAGCAATGATTAACCATTGGGTTTATTCATAGAGTTTATAATATTGTTCCTCGGGTTTGAATAGAAATACCTTGGGCTGATCATCATGGTCAACCTTGATCAATCATGGTCCAACATCTCATCGTGACAAAGATTGTCTCAATATGAAAATGAACCCCGTTGTCGACAATCATCACCATTGTAAAAAAATGGTAAGCCATAGTCAACAATGGTAAACCATTGGCAATATTCATCAACCATGGTCAATCATGGTTAAGCATCCTCTAATGTCACATTCCGACATAGATTGTCTCAATATGAAAATCAACCATGGTAAACCATGGTCCAACTTCGTATTATGATAAAGGGTTGTCTCAATATAAAAATCAATCGTGGTAAATCATATTAAACCATGTTTATTTTAGGGTTTATAATAATTATCGTAGGGTTTCTTTACCTCGGGCTTATAATATTAATCCCCTTGATTGTTGGAATATCAAAATAAAAAATGGTCAACCATGATAATTCTAAGGTTTACAATATCTATATTAGGGTTTAAAAATATTTATCTTAGGGTTTATTTACCTTAGGTTTTATAATATTAATCCTTGGGTTTTAATATTATTCACTTGGGTTTATAATCCCCCGAGATGTAATAAAAATACCTTGGGTTTATAATCATGGTCAACCATGATGCGCTCATGGTCCGGTGTCACATCGGGACAAATATTGTGCCAATATAAAAATCAACCATGGTCTAACATCACATTGTGGAAAATATTGTCTCAATATGAAAATCGAAGCATGGTAAACCCTCATTAACCATTTTTTTATTTTATGATTTATAAGATTTATCTTAGGGTTTATATACATTGGATTTATAATATTTATCTATTCGGTATTAATATTATTCTATTGGGTTTTTAGTATTAGTCCCTTGGGTTTAGTAATCTAAGGGTTCTTATTTATATGGTTTAATATTATTCATATGGTTTATAATATTTATCCTTTGCTCTACTATGAATCTTCTTGGCTTATAATCATAGTTAGCAATAGTCCAACATCACATTATCATGAATATTTTATCAATAATAAAATCAGCCATGATGAACATTTCATTGTAATAAAATATTTCCCTGTATATGAAAATCTACCATGGCCAACCATTGTCAACCACGAGGCAATGTTGCATCCTCACTATATATTTTATGAATATGAAAATCAACAATTATCACACCATGATAATTCTAAGGTTTACTGAATATCTATATTAGGGTTTAAAATATTTTTCCTATGGTTTATTTACCTTAGTTTTATAATATTAATCCCTAGGGTTTTAATGTTATTCACATGGGTTTATAATCCCTTGATATTTTAGTATTAATGACCTAGGTTTATAATATCAATCCCCTCGCTTTATTAATATAATGGTTCATTTACATAGGGTATCTATCTTAGGGTTTGTTTAGCTTAGGTTTATAATATTAATCCCTTGGGCTATAATATTATTCACTTTGGGTTTATAATCCCTTGAAATATTAGTATTAACACTCTTAGGTTTATTATTCCATTGGGTTTATCATTTTCAATCCCTTGGGTTTATTAATATAAGGGTTCATATACATAGGGTATAATGTTATTCATATGGTTTATAATCTTATTCATAGCTTTACCCGTATGCAGTGTGCTATATAGAAATTTGGGAGGCCACTTGAAGCCATGTGGAGGGACATCCTGTCCATCCCATGCGCTCACACATGACCGACTCGTCTAGAGTTAAACGCCACAGTGCTCGACATGAATTCACATTCTCGCCATCTTCAATTCGACGTCCCTCCAAATCGCAGCATTAAGAGCTCTCGATTCTCGCACCATGGCTATTAAGCCCGCCTCCCGCATCCATTCGGTCTCCATTCATCTCTCACTTCTACTTTCTCTGCTATGCTTCTCGTTCGACCTCTCAACCTTCGTCTCTTGGGCCCGTTGTCTGCCCCCTGTCCCGCGCTCTCCCCTTGGCGTTCTCTAGCGAGGCAACTCCTCTTCGTGTTTTCTGCAAGTCTTTCTCCGGGTCCCTAGTTTCGTTTCGCTCCTCTCGCCTGCAATGTGCATCGGGCGTCATCGTATGCATCGTCGCAGTGCGTGAGGTTGAGGTCTTCCATGTATACCACCACTTTCATGGTGTCATGGCAACAGCAATCGAATCACTCTCATGGTGCCGGAGGACCTCGTTAATCTCTACCGAATTATCCCCTGCACCTCCCCGTTTCCCCTCCAACCTCCTCTAGTATTTGACCCACGAAACGTCCCGCGTAAGTCTATCATCCGCCCTCAGCCAACCTTCATCCCTCGAAAGCATGAAGGATATCCTTATGAAAAATGCCTCTAGAAGCGACCATCGTACCGGTAGTAACTTGGGTTCTAGTGGTGGGAAAACCTCTAAAAGTGATGTTGAGGACAAGGTGACAGACAATAGTTAGATGGATACCACCTCCAATCGAAAAGCTTAACGCTCCTCGTTCGCTATGGATTCTGACCGCCATCCACGCGAAGATGCAAAGAGGATGATGACTCCTTCTATGTCTCGCAAGATAAAGGAGGAAGAACCCATCTCCAAAGAAGAAGAATGATGGTCCTCACCAGCCTCATTTGTAGGTATCCCTTTTATTTTTTATCAATTTTCTCAAAACACTCTCTAGTTTTTACATGTTTTGGATGACTATGCTTTTAGACTTCAGCTCAAACTTCAATATTGTGCACGTTAGTTTCCCTTTCAAGGAAAATGTTTTTTTTGTGCTTCCGGTGGACTGGTTTCCCCATCTGGGGTAGTCCGTTCTCTAGCATCAGACTTTGATACTTCCCTTGGGAATTGGCTCGCCAAGGCCAGCAGGAAGAGGCACGTAAATTTTTGTCGTGTATGATATAACAACAATAGTTTAACCTAGAAAAAAGAAAATATTATTCATAGGTTTTAATATAAATCCCTTTGGGTTTATAATCATGGTCAACCATGGTCCAATGTCATATTATGACAAATATTGTCTCAAATTGAAAATAAACCATGGTCAACCATAGTCAACTAGGATCGAAAATGGTAAACCATTGGTTTTTATTTATAGTGTTTATAATATTAGTCCTTGGGTTTAATAGATATTACTTGAGTTTATAACCATGGTCAACCTTGATGAATCATGGTCCAACCTCTCATTATGACAAAGATTGTGTTAATATGAAAATGAACCATTTTCAACCATCATAAACCATGGTCAAGAATGGTAAAAATTATTCAACAATGGTAAACCATTGTCAATCATCTTTGAGAATGGTCAATCATCGTTAAGCATTGTCCAATGTCACATTGTGAAAAATATTGTCTCAATATGAAAATCAACCATGGTCAACCATGGTCCAACGTCGCATTATCACAAATATTGTCTCAATGTGAGAATAAAATGTTGTAAACCATAGTTAACCATGTTTATTTTAGGGTTTATAATATTTATCTTAGGTTTTTTACCTTGGGTTTATAATATTAATCCCCTTGGTTTAATATTATTCCCTTGGGTCAATAATCACTTTCAATTTTAGTATTAACCTCTAGAGGTTATTATTCCATTGGGTTTATAATATCAATACCTTGGTTTTATTAATATAATGGTTCATATACCGAGGGTATAATATTATTCATAACGTTTATAACATTAATCCTTGAGTTTAATATGAATCATGGGGGTTCATAATCATGGTCAACAATGGTGAACCATTATCTAATGTCACATTAGTGTCAAATATTATCTCAATATAGAAATCAACCATTTTCAACCATTGCAACCCATCATCAACAATGGTAAACAATTGTCAACAATATTTTTCCATTGTGAACCGCATCATAAAAAAATGGTGAATCATGGTCAAGCATGGTCCAATTTCACAATATACCAAGATTGTTCTCAATATGAAAATCAACCATATCGAATCGTGGTCCAACATCACATTGTGACAAATATTAGCTTAATATTGTTTATAAAATTAACCCTAGTGGGTTTTTTATAATATCAATCCTAATTTTTAATATTAATCCCTTGGTTTTGATAATACGTTGGGTTTATAATATTAATCCATTCGGTTTATACTACTAATAATACCTTGGGTTTTATTAATCCCAAGGAGTTATAATATTAATCTCTTGGGTTGATTAATCATTTTGATTTATAATATTAAGAATCCCTTCCATTAAAAAAAATTAATTAAAAGGGTTTATAATATTAATACTTTCAATTTATTATATTAATAATTCTTTCGGTTTATTAATCCCTCTCGCTTTATAATTAATTCCAAGGATTTGTAATACTAATAATCTCTTTTGTTTAGAATATTATTCCCAAAATTTTATAATCTTAATAATCCCTTGGATTTATAATGTTAATCCTTTTGGGTTTATAATATTAATCCCTTTCATTTTATAATATTGAGACGTTAGTTTATATATATGTTACACTCTCTATAAGTAATATTATTTTATTTTTAATATTAATACTATATTATATTTAATACTAATCCCCTACGTTTATAACATTAATCACTTGGATTTATAATATTAATAATCTCTTGGGTTTATTACTGCCTTGAATTTATAATTTTAATCCCTTTAGTTTATTTATATACCTACTTTTGGTTTATAATAATAATCTCATGGGTTAATTCATTAAAATAGTATTGGGTTTTATTATATATATAAGTTTAATATATATTCTATATATATAGTTAATATTATGAATATGCTCTCATTATGTATATAAAATATATTGAAAATTCTATTAATAAATATATAATATTATATTATAGTTTGATACCTAACAATTAGAATATGAATATAATATTATATAATAATATAGTATTATATCAGTATATAATATAATATCAATATAATAACCATAAATATATAAATATACAATAAATAGTTGTGATTATTTATATAGTTATTAATCATGAGAGAGAAATAGTTAGCTTTAACAAGATATACATACATACACACATATATATATATATACACATATATACATACATACATATATATACATATACATATATATATATATATATGTATATATATATATATATAAACATAATGTGGTAGATCTATGGGCTATTATATATCAAACCACATTGGTAATCGTGGCTGTGTTAGCACAATTATATTAGCACATGGTTGACACATATTGAACAATAGAAGGTGAAACTAGTCAACGAGATTAGTAGATCAATATACTTCACGAATGACTATGGCCTAAATGTTTAAATAGCAATTGCATAAAATGTTGCAAAAGAGCACTACCATGACATGTAGAATAAGAAAGATAGAAAAAGAGATAGAAAATTTATATAATTTTATTTATTTATTAGTTTTTTTTACAAAAAGGTTGAAATCGCTTATCCCTAGCTCCATTGGGAGAAATATTTATAGATTGAGTTATTCTTCACAAATCCTCCAACTAAAACCAATTTAGTTTTATGTTTTGGGGAGATCTTTTTCATAGATAAGTTTAAAGTGGAGTTTAAAATTGAGATCACTCAAATAAATAGATTAGGCAATGGACTAGAGGTGAATATGGTGGAGGAGGAGACGAAAGCACCAAAACTCACATATACATCATACTTTGAACTATCCGGGTTTAGCAACCCACTTCTCCTAATTGTCATCCCAAGCTTAGTGTCTGGATTAAAAGCAAAATGTGCTGGTATCTATGAACTTATTGCTGTTATTAGGCTTGATTGAGTAGTTGCACCTAAGACCTATTCAGAGTTACACCTATTGATATTTTAATTATTTATATCATCACTAAAAAAGTTATTGGATTTTAATATATTTCATGATTCGTTGATGTAAATATGAAAGTGTAGGTAGCTCCCATTGAAGGATCCTCTATAGCGCAAATACATGTATTTGATTTTCTAGCTTAATAAAATCTTCCTAAATTTTTTAAATAATGCTAGCAAAGGTACATACTTGGGGTGTTTATACCTACTATCCAAGGACATCAACCGAGAGCCATACTCTATGGAGAATTCTTTTATATTGCGTAAAAGAAAATAAAGTTTTGGTCTCATTTAACAAAGGTATGATTTTTAAATAAAAATTACAAGTAAATATTCATTAAAAGCTGGCAAAAAAATGGAAAAAAAAGACATTGAATGTATTTGCAACAATTTATCCCTAGAGCATCTAAATAAATCATGAATATAATAGATTTATGGTACTTGTAATCTTTAAAAGGGGAATTTTTTTCTTTTATTTGAAATTTCCAAGAAACTTATACCGAAAAGGAGACCATACACTTTCATCCCTCAATAATTGTAGAAAAAAGAAGTCACCTATAACCATCATTTCACATAATTATTTTTCTCCGAGATCAAATAGAGAGTGCATAACATTGGTGAATATTACCGATAAGATGTTGTTCACCTCTTATGATGAACATTGTAACACAAGAAGAAACCATACAATAATACACCACGAGAGGATTATAGAAGAAGAAAAACATGTCTATATGGTTTTTTTTATTAATGTGTATTCATTCTTATAAGAACCTTCCTTGTATGTTCAATCCATATTTTTCGTGTGATTCAATGTCTTCATATTAGTAAAGTGATGTCACTATGAATTAATTTTAATTAAATGGATTAATTTGATAACAAAGCGATAACTAACCGCTTGGAATCTACATAAAAAAAAGAATCTCCAATAAAATTTCACTGAAACATACTAAACAATATTCTTCATGGACCCGATTATTATATAGTGACAATAAAAAAAAATGAACTGTATGAGAAAAATAAATAAAACAAAGGCAACAATAATTCAAGCACTCTTTTACCAGATCCTCTCATTTCATAAAACACGAGGATAGTACACAAGAAGTTCAGGTGCAAGCTATGTTTAACAAAGTAAGGAAGCTTCTGGTACCCAGACATGTTACAATTGTATAGCAAGACTAACCATTTCAAGGATGTGTTAAAATATATTCCTATAGAGTAAATATCTTGCACTACAAAATTACACATCAAAATTTCACTTCATTCTCAATGAATATAAGAATTCTACTCCCATACATTCAAAACAATAAAAATTATTCTATCCACTAGGTTGTGATAGCTAGGCTAGCCTATAGTGTACGAAAACATAAAGACAAAGCTTCACTAGAGAAGGAGAATAAGTTTTCTTCAATTTCCATATGTAGGCAATGGTACTATACATACATATGTAGAACAGTTTTGAGTGGTTCTATTAATACATGTTTCTATTAAGTTTAAATCACATTTTTGGGATAGCCTTCAAAATTCCCTGTGCCCACAAAACCATTTCTAAGAACACCGTCACAAGTACCAACTCATTTAGATAATGCATATTATAATCACTCCATGATTCTTGCAAAAATACTAGCTTTTAAAATCATTGATATACAAGAGGTTGTTCTAGCTAAAGGACTGATTTTACAATCATTGATATCCAAGAGTAAGGGATACACCGAGTTACCGAAAGCACTCTATATATCAATCTTATGTTTTCTAAAAACAATTACAAGTAAATCTTCATCGTTGGTAAAAAATTCAAAAACATACATCGAATGTGTTAGCCACAACAATTATATCCTTGTAAAACTAAATAAATGAGGGATATAATGGATTTATGCTACTTGTAATTTTTAAAAGGGGGCTTGTTTGGCCCGATTTTATTTTTCTAGTGAAATTTATACCTAAAAGAAGAGCATACCCTTTTCATACCCGAATAATTGCATAAGAAGAAATTATATTAAATTAACCTATATTTGAAAAATAAAACAAAAATAAGGGATGATTATCCTAATATAAATTTTCAACTCATCCTTTCTATCAATTTTCAACCAATTATAAGTAATTTTTGAACTTAAAATAAAATGAAATAGAAAATGATCTCACATAGCATTTATTTCCAAAATTCTTTCAAGTTAAGCTTCAGTATAATTATGAGTAAGATGATTTTATAAATGAAAATCAATGGAAAGTTAATCATTCAAATTTAAAATTTTGAATGGAAAACTAACCTTGAGAAAGAGAAAAATTAATGTTCAACAAAAAAACAAAAAAAAGGAAATTTTTGAAAAAAATAAAAAAGAACACAATAAGTCACTCACTCATGAATATCCATTTTGACACGATTTGAATTATAAAATTTAATTGATGATTTTATAAATGAATATCAATGGAAATTTAATCATTGAAATTTAGAATTTTGAAATGGAAATATAACCTATGAGAAAGAGAAAATTAATGTTGAGAAAAAACAAAAAAGGAAATTTTAAAAAAAAACACAATAAAACACCACACGATGAATATACATTTTGAAGGGAATTGAATTATAAAAGACATAGGTATTTTTTCCCACTGTGTTGTCATGAGACAAGTCTCTGTGCATCACACCACAATTGTTGCACAACCAACCCCCCATCTTAACTTTGTAAAAGGAAACACAATGAAAACACTCACCTCATGAATATCCATTTCGATGGAAATTGAATTATAAAAGGCTTACTCACTTAGATTTTCTATTTTTACCATGATTTTTTCATTTAACCAACACCACGTCACGAGACAAGTATTTTTACATCACACCACAACTGGGGAAATAATCAACCACAAATTAACTAGTGCATGAATATATCCATTATGTGGTTTGGCCACACACATCATCGGTACTAGATTAATGTGTATGGAATGCCTCAATTTAATGCATATTATAAATTGTGAGATGATTGAGAAACCTATGAAAAAATATGAATGAAGTTTTGTCTACCTTTCTATTTAATTTGGGGATGAAGCAACTCACTAATTGGGAGTGTATGGGAATGATCTAAGCACCATGCTAGCTTGGAGCAAGAAAGAAGCGTTATTATTCAATGTGATGACTTCACAGAAAGAAAGGAAGGAGATGGAGGTTTAACACTTAGTCAAATGGAAGAGATTGGGCTTTGAATGTCGAATCACTCACTATCACCAAATTTATCATCTACAGATGGGAAAACTCACCATTTCAAAATGGGTTAACATTATTCTCATGCTATATTGCATGAGACAAGCCATTCTAGCGATAATGAAACTTGGATATAACAATTAAGCCAAGAAAAAATAAATTAGGAACTTTCTAGAACCGTCGTGGCCAATGGACCCTCGACTAGGTGTGTAGATGAATCACCTACCAAAAAAAAAACAAAAATGAGTTAAAAAAGAGAGAGAGAAAACTCCCAATAAAAAAATGATCACAAATCTAAGAGAGTATCCCAAAAAGGTTCAAACCTGTGGGAATATTTCAGGTAGTCCAAACCTCATTATATTGACTCGAAACAAGATGATAGCGTTGAAGGCAGAAAGGACTAGAGTTCCTTCCGTGGGAAAATGCACAAATGCAAGGTTTTACACCGTCATGAATTTTAGTCTCTGTGTCAAAGGTCCCGCAAAAATAAAATGAGAATGAAACTAGAAAATAAGGTGGTCACCGAAAATCACCAAGCCATAGGATGAAACCATCATTGATTCAACCGAACAAATATGGACCATACACATATGTGCCCCACAAGCGCGATGTGAAATCCATGTGATAACCTCGCTAAAATTCCACTCGTTTTTAAAAAATATTTTCCATACAATAATAATCGCAACTACCCACCGATTTAGATAATAAGTATTAAACCGCCTATTGTTCCATCAAAAGTATTGGCTTTTACAATAATTGATATCTAAGAGGAAGGGATAAAATTGAGTCACTAAAGCACATTGACATTATTATTTGATGTTGAGTTTTATTTGGAGAAATATCTTAAAATGCACAAAAGAAAATAAAGATATGGTGTCATTTAATAGAGTTACTGGTTTTTAAGGAAAAAATTATGTAGACCTCCATTATTGAAAAAATGGCAAAACATACATTTAAATAAATCAGGGATATTCTTTGTAATGATATCATTAATAGTGTTAATTATATTAAAATTAATATTGTTAATATAAATAGTATTAAGATTGATATCATGAGTAATATCAATAAGATTTAAATTTTAATCATTTTAATCAACCATGGCTAAACACACAACACAAATACAATCATCATTACACATTCTCACCTATGTTGAATAAATAAATATATAATATTATATAAATAAATATAATAATTTTTAATTTATTATAATTCTCTTTCTTTAAAATAAAAAATAATTTGAGGGCTTGTAAAAAGCCCTTTAATAAAATTGAAATTAAAAAATATTCTTTGTAACCATATTATTAATAGTATTAATTATATTAAAATTAATATTGTTAATAGAAATGGTATTAAGATTAATATCAATAAGTGATATTAATGAGATTAACAATTTAATCATTTTAATCAACCATGGCCAACCATTGCCAACATAGTCAATCATTGTCACTCATTCTCACCTATGTTGAATGATGCTACAAAACCTTACTTAGCCATACTCAACCATGGTTAACCTTACGCAAACATGGTCATCCTTGGTCAACCATTTTCATCCCTCGAGACACTAGAAACCCCTTGGTATACTCATTCATAATGGCTAACTAGGGTCTACCCAAGTTGAATCGCCTCAACATGGTCAACCATAGTCAAACCACATTTATTATATATTATTCATATTATTATATCAATATTATTATATATAATATTATTAGTATTATTCATATTATTATATCGTTATTACTCATATTAATATTTATATTTATATTATTCATATTATTTATTATAATATTATTTATAGAGTTTATCATATTAATCCTACGATTTCGCATATATCCCGTGGGTTTATAGTCATGATCAACAATGGTCCAATGTCATATTGTAGCAAATATTGCCTCAATATGAAAATAAAACCATGGTATACCACGATCAACCATGGTCCAATGCCACATTGTGCCAAATATTGTCTTAATATGAAAAATCAAGCATGGTAAACTATGGTCATCGAGCTAGCATTAAATTTAAATTAGGTTTAATGTTTATATTGTTACAATAATTTCATTTTTATATTTGCTTATTTCAGGTTTTATATACCGCGGGTTTAAATAATATTAATCCTTCGTTCTAATATTATTCTCTTCCGTTTATAAAATATTGGGGTGTTATAATTAATCCTTTCGGTTTATGATTTGGTTGGGTTTAATATCAATCCATTAGGATTATTAATCTAACGGTTCATTTTCCTAGGGTAGAATATTATCTGCTGTGCTTTAGAATATTAATCCTATTGTTTAATAAAACCTTTCATATATAATCATTGTCATCATGGCCAACCATGGTCAAGTGCCACATCATGACAAAGATTGTCTCGATATAAAATCAACCATGGTTCACCATGTGGTCCAACATCGCATTGTACCAAAGACTCTCCCAATATGAAAATCAAGAATGGTAAACCATGGTCATCAATGTGTATTTTAGGGTTTATCATATTTATCTAGGGTTTATATACCTTAGGTTTATAATATTTATCTCCCCGGTTTAGTATTATTCCCTTCGGTTTTTAGTATTAATCCCTTTGGTTTCTAATATCAATCCCTTAGATTTATTAATCTAAGGGTTCTTATTCCTACATATTAATATTATTTAGAGTGCTTTTAATATTAATAATTTGGCATAATATAGATCCCCTTGGTTTATAAACATGGTCAACAATGGCCCAATGTCACATTGTAGCAAATATTTTTTCAAAATAAAAATAAATCTTGTTCCAATATTTCATTGTGACAAAAGATTATTTTCATATGAAAATAAATCATGGTTAACCATGGTGAACCATGTTGCAACATCACATCGTGAAAAAATTGTCTCAATATGGAAATCAACCATGGTCAACCATAAACATTTTAGGGTTTATAATATTTATCTTAGGTTATATATATCATCAGTTTATAATATTTTTCACTTCAGTGTAGTATTATTCCCTTTGATTTTTAGTATTGATCTCTTGGATTTACTATTCCCATTGATTTATAATATTAATCCTTTGGTTTTATTTATCTGAATGTTCATATTTCTAGCGTTGACTATTATTCATAGGGTTCATAATTTTAATCCTTTGGTCTAATACAAATCCCATGGATTTAAATAATTATATTGGGTTGATAATATTCATTCCTTGGGTTTAATATTACTCCCAACCATAGTCAACCATAGTTAACCATGGTCAACCAAATTAAGCCATAGTCAAACATATTTATTTTAGTCAACCATGTTTACTTTAGCAGTTATAATATTTCTAGTAGGGTTTATATACCTTAGGTTTATAATATTACTCCCTTGGGTCTAATATTCTTCTCTTGGGTTTATAAAATATTGGGGTGTTAGAATTAATCCCTTGGGTTTAAGATTATGTTGGGTTTATAATTAATCAAAAGGCACGTATTACTAGGGTATAATATTATTCATAGGGTTAATAAAAATCCCTTGGGTTTATAATCATGGTCAACGATGGCCAAGAATGGTCTATTGTCACATTGTTACAATGATTGTGTCAATATAAAAATCAACCATGGTCCAATGTCACATTGTGGAAAATATTGTCTCAATATGAAAATCAAGCATGGTAAACCGACGTCAACCATGTTTATTTTATGATTTATAATATTTATCTTAGCGTTTCTATACATTGGATTTATAATATTTATCCATTGAGTTTAATATTATTCCCAAGGGTTTTAGTATTAATCCCTTGGGTTTATTAATCTAAGGGTTCTTATTCCTATGCTTTAATATTATTCATAGGGTTTATCATGTTTATTCTTTGGTCTCATATGAATCCCCTTAGTTTATAATCATGGTCAACAATAGTCCAACGTCACATTGAGACAAATTTTTTCAGTATGAAAATCAACCATGGTCGAAAGTTGCATTGTGATCAAATATTGCCTACATATGAAAATCAACCATGGTCAATTATGATGCAACATCACATTGTGAAAAATATTTTCTGAATATGAAAATCAACAATGGTCAACCATGAAAATTCTAAGGTTTAGAATATCTACATTAGGGTTTAAAATAATTTTCTTAGGGTTTATTTACCTTAGGCTTATAATATTAATCCCTTGGGTTTTAATATTAATCACTTGGGTTTATAATCCCTTTAGATTTTAGTATTAAGACCTTAGGTTTATTATTCCCTTCGGTTTATAATATAAATCCCTTAGGTTTATTAATCTAAGGGTTCATATACATAGGGTATAATATTATTCATAGGGTTTATAATATTATTCATAGGTTTTAATATAAATCTCTTGCGTCTATAATCATCATCAAGCATGGTATGTCATCATATAATGACAAAGATTGTGTCAATATGAAAATCAACCATGGTAAAAATTAGTCAACCATGATCAACAATAATTAGTCATCGGGTTTATTCATAGAGTTTATAATATTATTCTTCGGGTTTAATACAAATACCTTGGGTTGATCATCATGTTCAACCTTGATCAATCATGGTCCAACATCTCATTGTGACAAAGATTGTCTCAATATGAAAATGAACCATTGTCAACAATCATCAACCATGGTCACCAACGGTAAACCATTGGAAATTGTCATCGACCATGGTCAATCATAGTTAAGCATCCTCCAATGTCACATTCTGACAAAGATTGTCTCAATATGAAAATCAACCATTATCAACCATGATCCAACATTGCATTATGAAAAAGGTTTTCTCAAGATGAAAATCAATCATGTTAAACCATAGTAAACCATATTTATTTTAGGGTTTATAGTATTATCTTCGAGTTTATTTACCTTGGGCTTATAGTGTTAATCCCCTTGGTTATTTGAATATCAAAATCAACAATGGTCAACTGTGATAATTCTAAGGTTTACAATATCTATATTATGGTTTAAAATATTTATCTTAGGGTTTATTTACCTTAGGTTTACAATATTAATCCCTTGGGTTTTAATATTATTCACTTGGGTTTATGATCCCCTGAGATTTAATAAAAATCTCGTGGGTTTATAATCATGGTCAACAGTGGCCAACTATGGTCCAGTGTGACATTGTGACAAAGATTGTGTCAATACAAAGATCAACCCTAGTCTAACATCACATTGTGCCAAATATTGTCTGAGTATGACAATCAAACATGGTAAACCCTCATCAACCATTTTATTTTATGATTTATAAGTTTTATCTTACAGTTTATATGCATTGGATTTATAATATTTCTCTATTGGGTTTAATATTATTCATATGGCTTATAATATTTATCCTTTGGTCTACTATGAATATTCTTGGTTTATAATCATGGTTAACAATAATCCAGCGTTACATTATGATGAATATTTTATCAATATTAAAATCAGCCATGGTCGAACACTGCATTGTGATAAAATATTTCTTGCATATGAAAACCAACCATGGTCAACCATGGTCAACCATGATAATTCTAAGGTGTACAATATTTATATTAGGGTTTAAAATATTTTTCCAATGGTTTAGTTACCATAGGTTTATAATATTAATCACTTGGGTTTTAATATTATTCACTTGGGTTTATAATACCTTGAGATTTTAGTATTAACAACTTAGGTGTATAATATCAATCCTTTGGGTTTATTAATATAAGGGTTTATATACATAGGGTATCTATCTTAGGGTTTATTTATCTTAGGTATATAATATCAATCCCTTGGGATATAATATTATTCACTTGGGTTTATAATCCCTTGAAATTTTAGTATTAACAGCTTAGGTTTATTATTCCCTTGGTTTTATCATTTCAATCCCTTGGGTTTATTAATGCAAGGCTTCATATACATAGGGTATAATTTTATTCATATGGTTTATACTAGTATTGATAGGTTTTAATATAAATCCCTTGGGTTTATAATGATGGTCAACTATGGTCTGACGTCATATTATGACAAATATTGTGTAAATATTAATATAAACCATGGTCAACCATAGTCACCCATGATCAACAATGGTAAACCGTAGGTTCTATTCATGGGGTTTATAATATTAGCCCTTGGGTTTAATAGAAATCCCTTTAGTTTATAATCATAGTCAACCTTGATGAATCATGGTCCAACATCTCATTGTGACAAAGATTGTGTTAATATGAAAATGAACCATTGTCAACCATCATAAACCATGGTCAACAATGGTAAAAAATATTCAACAATGGTAAACCATTGTCAATCATCTTTGACCATGGTCAATCATGGTTAAGCATCCTCCAATGTCAAATTGTGACAAATAGCATCTCAATATGAAAATCAACCATGGTCAACTCGGTCCAACATCACATTATCACAAAAATTTTCTCAATGTGAGAATCAACCATTGCAAACCATAGTTAACCATTTTTATTTTAGGGTTTATATATTTATCTTAGGGTTTTTTTAACCTTGGGTTTATAATATTAATCCCCTTGGTTTAATATTATTCCCTTGTGTTTATAATCACTTTCGATTTAGTATTAACCTCTTGAGTTTATTATTCCATTGGGTTTATAATATCAATATCTTTGGTTTATTAATCTAAGGGTTCATATACTTAGGGTATAATATTATTCATAGTGTTTGTTATATTAATCCTTGAGTTTAATATAAATATGGGGGGTTTATAATCATGGTCAACAATGGTGAACAGTTATCTAATATCACATTGTGTCAAATATTATCTCAATATAGAAATCAACCATTTTCAACCATCGCCCCATCATCAACAATGGTAAAAAATTGTGAACAATATTTTCCCATTGTCAACGATCATAAATAATGGTGGATCATGGTCAACCATGGTCCAATGTCACAATATACCAAGATTGTCTCAATATGAAAATCAACCATAGTGAACCATGGTCCAACATCACATTGTGACAAAGATTATCTTAATATGAAAATCAACCATGGTAAACCATAATTAACCATGTTTATTTTAGGGTTTATAATATTTATCTTAGGGTTTATATACGTTGGATTTATAATATTAATTCCTTGGGTTTATAATGTTTATAAAATTAACCCTAGTGGGTTTTTGATAATATGAATCCTAATTTTTAATATTAATCCCTTGGTTTTGATAATCCCTTGGGTCTATAATATTATTCCATTTGGTTTATAATACTAATACTACCTTGGTTTTATTAATTCATTCTATTTATAATATTAAGCCTTTGGTTTTGTTATATTAATTATCCCTTGGGTTTATTAATCCCAAGGTGTTATAATATTAATCCATTGGGTTGAATAATAATTTTGGTTTATAATATTAATACTCCCTTCCATTCAAAAAATTAATAAAAAGCGTTTATAATATTAATAATTTCGATTTATTATATTAATAATTATTTATGTTTATTAATCCCTTTAGTTTATAATATTAATTCCAAGGGTTTTTAATACTAATAATCCATTCTGGTTAGAATATTAATCCCAACAGTTTATAATATTAGTAATCCCTTGGATTTATAATGTTAATCCTTTGGGTTTATAATATTAATCACTTCATTTTATAATATTGGGATTTTAGTTTATATATATGTAACACTCTCTATAAATTATATATATCTATATATATATTTAATATTAATACTATATTATATTTAATACTAATCCCCTAGGTTTATAACATTAATCACTTGGATTTATAATATTAATAATCTCTTGAGTTTATTAATGTCTTGAGTTTATAATTTTAATCCCTTTAGTTTATTTATATACCTACTTTTGGTTTATAATAATAATCTCATGGGTTAATTCATTAAAAAAGTATTGGGGTTTTCTTATATATATAAGTTTAATATATATTCTATATATATAGTTAATATTATCAATATGCTCTCATTATCAACATAAAATATATTGAAAATTATATTAATACATATATAATAATTATTTACCATAAAAAATATTATTTCATGTTGTATGTTAATTATATTATAGTTTCATAAATAACAATTAGAATATGAATATAATATTATATAATATAGTATTATATTAAAATATGATATAATATCAATATAATAACCATAAATATATAAATATAAAATAAATAGTTGTGATTATTTATATAGTTATTAATCATGAGAGACAAATAGTTAGCTTTTAATAAGATATATATAATAATTATTAATGTGGTAGATATATTCCTATCGGCATATATCAACCACATTTATTAATGTGGTTGTAGATGTGATATATGCTTATCGACATATATAAACAATATTGGTAAATGTGGTTGTGCTAGCACAATTATATTAGTAAATGTAGTTAATATATATTAATCAATTGAAGGTGAAAAATGAGTCAATTGAGATTAGTAGATCATGGATGACTATGAATAACTATGGTTAGAAATGTTTAAACTAGCAATTGTACCAAATGTTGCAAAGAGAAGGCCCTAAGGGTGGAGCATAGGAAAGAGTGACAGAAAAAATAGGAGTGAAAGTTTTATATAATTTTATTGTTTTATTAGTTTTTCTTTTAACAAAGAGTTTGAAATCAGTTTTCCCAAGCTCCACTGATAATATGAAGAGGATATTGAGTTGTGCTACAATCAACTACGAAGCCAGTTCTTTTTATGTTTTGGGAGAGCTTTGCTCATGGGATAAGTTTAAGGTGGGTTTGAAGGAGTCAAATATGGTGGAGGAGGAGATGCACAACAACCAAAACTTAAATATATATCATATACTTTTGAATTGTCTAGGTTTAGTAATCTAAATTTCCTTTAAGTGGTTGGCCCTGGCTTATGGTTCTCATTAAAAAGTGAAAAACTAAAGGTATCTATGACTCTATTAGGCCTAATTGGAGTACATGCACCTAAAACCTATTCGAGGAGGCGAAACCTATTGATAATAATGTATTTATATCAACTATTAAAGTGTTGGATTTTAATATATCTCATGATTCCTTGATGTAAATATGAAAGTGTAGGTAGCTCCCATCGAAGGATCCTCTATAGTGCAAATACATCTATTTGATCTTCTAGCTTAATAAAATCTTCCTAAATTGTAAATGACTCTTGCAGGGGTACATACTTGGGATGTTTATACCTACTACCCAAGGACATCAAGCGAGAGCCATACTCTATGGAGCACTCCCTTAAATTGTACAAAAGAAAACAAAGTTTTGGTCTCATTTAACAAAGGTATTATTTTTAAAGAACGATTACAAGTAAGTATTCATTGATGGGAAAAAAACAAAAAAAACATACATTGAATGTGCAGCTGTATAATTTCTATCCTTTTAGCACTAAATAAACGATGGATATAATGGATTTATGGTACTTGTAATCTTTAAAAGGGGGCTTGTTTGGTTTTATTTGAAATCTCCAGTGAAATTTATACTGAAATGGAGACCATACACTTTTCATACCTCAATAATTACAGAAGAAAGAAGTCACTTATAGCCATCATTTCACATAATTCTTTTGTCTCCAGGATCAGAAATAGAGAGAACGTACCATTGGAGAGTATTACTACTAAATTGTTGACCATATCTCATGATAAACATTGTAACAAAAGAAGAAACCATACAATAATAGACCATGAGAAGAAGAGAGAAGAAGAAACCATATTTATATGGTTGTTTTATTAATGTGTATTCATTCTTATAAGCACCTTCCTTGTATATTCACTCCATATTTTTCAAGTGATTCAATGTCTTCATATTAGTCAGGTGATTTCACTATAAAATAATGTTAATTAAATGGCTTAATTTGATAACAAATTTAACTAATCGCTTGGAATTTACATAAAAAAGAATCTCCACAGATTTCAATGAAACATACTAAACAATCTTCTTCATGGGACCTGTATTGAAGATAGGGTGAAAATAAAAAAAATGAACTAGCTAAGCATAATAACTAAAAAAAATAAAATGAATAATTCAAGCACTCTTTCACAGTAGATCCACTCATTTCATAAAAAATGTGGATAATACACAAGAAGTTTAGGTATAAGCTATGCTTAACAAAATATGGAAGTCCTAATCTATATTATGGTTACAATTGTATATAGGAAGTACTACCCATTTGAAGAATGTGTTCAACATATGCTATCACTGTAAATATATCTTGCAATTATAGACACCACCACAAAATTTGACTCTCATTCCTCAATGAATATAAGAATTCTACACCATACGTTCAAAACTATAAAAATTATCCAATCCACTAGGTTACGATAGCTAGGCTAGCCTATAGTGTATGAAAAACATAAACAGAAAGCTTCACTAGAGACGGAGAATAAGTTTCCTAAATTTCATATATAGGCAGTGGCACTATAAATACATATGTCGAATAAGCTCTGAGTGGTTCTATTAATACATGTTTTGATTAAGTTTAAAGCACATTTTGGATAGCCTTCTAAAATTACTTAGGCCTACAAAATTGTTTGCAATCACACCATCACAAGCACCAACACATTCAGATAAAGAGTATTATAATCAGTCCATTATTCTCACAAAAAGACTAGCTTTTACAATCATTGATATAAAGAGATTTTTCTGGCTAAAGGACTGGATTTTACAATCATTGATATGCAAGAGTAAGGGATACAATTGAGTTACCGAAAGAACCTTGTATATCAATGTTATGCTTTTTAAAGAACAATTACAAGTAAATATTCAGTGTTTGGAGAAAAACCAAAAACATACACTAAATGTCCAGCTTCAACAATTTTGTCCTTGGGATATAATGGATTTATGCTACTTGTAATTTTTAAAAGGGGGCTTGTTTGGCCCAATTTTATTTTTCTAGTGAAATTTATATTGAAAAGGAATAATTACCCTTTTCATCGCTCAAGAATTGCAGAATAAGAAATTATATTAAATTAACCTATATTTGAAAAATAAATAAAAATAAGGGATGATTATCTTTATATCAATTTTCAACTCATCCTCTCTATCAATTGTCAACCAGTTATAATGAATTTTTCAAGTTAAAATAAATGAAATAGAAAATGATCTCACATACGATATCTTGCCAAGCTTCTTTCAAGTTATGCTCTCTAGTATAATTATGAGTAAGATGATTTTATAAATTAAAATCAATGGAAAGTTAATCATTCAAAATAAAATTTTTGAATGGAAAACTAACCTTTGAGAAAGATAAAAATTAATTTTCAACAAAAACACAAGAGGAAATTTAGAAAAAAAAGAAAAAAGAACACAATAAAACACTCGCCTCGTGAATATCCATTCTGACAAGAATTGAATTATAAAAAACCTAATTGTTGATCTTATAAATGAAAATTAATGGAAATTTCATCATTCAAATTTAAAAAATTTGAATGGAAAGATAACCTATGAGAAAGACAAAAATTAATGTTGAGAAAAAACAAAAAAAGGAAATTTGGAAAAAAATAGACAATAAAACACTCACCTGATGAATATCCATTTTGAAGGGAATTGAATTATAAAAGACTTATTTGTTTTTTTTTCCCACCATCTTATTGTGAGAAAAGTCCATGTGCACCACACCACAATTGTTGCAATAAACAATGCCCCATCTTAACTTTGAAAAAGTAAAAACACAATGAAAGCACTCACCTCGTGAATATCAATTTTGATAGAAATTGAATTATAAGAGGCTTACCGAGCTCTAGATCTGCTATTTTTACCATGATTTTTTCATTTTAACCAACCACAATGTCACGAGACAAGTCTTTGTGCATCACACTACAACTGTGGAAATAATCAACCACAACTTAATTAGTACATGAATATATCCATTATGGGTTGGGTGACACACATCATTGGTACTAGATTAATATGTATGAAATGCCTCAATTTAATGGAATTTATAAATAGGGAGATGGATTGAGAAAATCATAACAATATGAATGAATTTTTGTCTACCTTTCTATTTAATTGGGGGATGAAGAAACTCACTAATTGGGAGTGTATGGGAATGATATAAACACCATGCTAGCTTCGAGCAAGAAGGAAGCTATATTATTCAATGTGATGACTTCACGGGGAAAAAACAAAGGAGATGTAGGTTTGACACTTTGTCAAATGGAATAAATTGCGTTGTCTATGTCTAATCGCTCACTATCGTCAAATTTATCATCAACGGGATGGGAAAAATCAACATTTCGAAATGGGTGAATATTATTCTCATGCTATAGTGCATGACACAAGCCATTCTGGCCATAATGAAACCTAAATCTAACAATTAAGTGACACAAAATAAATTAGGAACTTAGAACCGTCATGGCCAATGGACCTCTGACTGGGTGCATAGAGGAGTCGCCTACCAAAAAAAACACAAATGAGTTAAAAGAGAGAGAGAGAGAAAATTCCCATTGCAAACATGATCACAAATCTAAGCTAGGCATCACCAAAAAGGTTTAGTGTGGGAACACTTGTGTAGTCCAAACCTAATTCTAGTGACCTAAAGCAAGAGAGGGTTAGTGTATTAAAGGACTAGAGTGCCTCTGGTGGGAAAATGCACAAATCCAGGGTTGTATGCCAAGGAATTTCAATCTCAAGCCAAAGGTCGTGTAACAAAATAAAATGAGAATTAAACGAGGGTAACAAGTGTAGTCACCCGAAATCACCAAACCATAATAAGAAACTATCATTGATTCACCAGGAAAAGTATGGACCATACACATATGTGCCCCAAAAGCGCCATGTTAAATCCATGTGATAACCTGCTTAAATTCCACTGGCTGAAAAAATAATTTGTAAGCACACAATCACAACTACCAACCGATTTAGATAATAAGTATTCGAATCAGTCTACTATTCCATCAAAAGTACTTGCTTTTACAATCATTGATATCCAAGAGGAAGGGATAAAATTGAGTCACTGAAAGCACATTGACAATATTATTTGATGTTGTGAGTTTTATTTGGAGAAATCCCTTAAAATTCACAAAATAAAATAATGTTATGGTGTCATTTAATAGAGATGATTTTTAAAGAAAAATTACAAGTAGATCTCCATTATTGAAAAAAATGGCAAAAACATACATTTAATGTCAACTTCAACAATTCTATCCTTTTAACACTAAATAAAGTAGGGATATGATAGATTTATGCTACTTGTAATCATTAAAAAGGGGCTTGTTAAGTATAATTTTAAATTTCGAGTGAAATTTATACTGAAAAGGAGACCAAACCCTTTTCATACCATAAGGACTGCAAAATAAAGAAGGCATCTGTAGCCATAATTTCACATAATTCTTTGTCTACAAGATCAAAATTGGAGAGTGCAACCATTGCCTAATCTTACTAATAAATTGTTGAATATTATAACCTCATGCATAATGCACACGTCTCGAGAATTTCTCTACAACATTATGATTTTTCTTGTGGAAATATACATTCAAGGATATTATAATTATTTTATTAATTAAAATTGGTTTTTTTTTATGTTTTAATGTTTAGTACTTAATGATTAACTGTTTAATCCAATGACATACTAGTGTTCACTCGTTCAACAATGGATCTAATGGTGAAAATTTGTGCAAAGTGGAATTTGGGGGAGTTCTTCCTAGAGGGAACACTTTATGGTGCAATTATGGTTGAGGTTTATTATTATCAACATATAGTTGAATATGGATGACCATAGTTGTCCAAATATCACTATGCAAGACTATAATATATTATGATTAACTATGGTTTTTCATGGTTGATTATGCTTCCGTGACAACCCTTTCATTAATCCCCCTTATAAATATTTATAAATTTTGTCTGTAATCAAATTGTGATAATGTAAACACAATTAACTCGTTTTAACCATGGTTGTCCACATCTCAGTATAGTAGACTATAATATATTATGATTAACTAAGGTTTTCCATGGTTGACCATGGTTGATTATGCTTGTGTGACAACCCTTTCATTGATCCATCTTGTAAATATTTAAAATTTTGTGTAATTATTTTGTGTAAATGTTTACACAATTAACTTGTTGAGAAAAGGGACATAGGTTCAGATCTTTGAGGAGGGATTTCTTGGGAAATTGGAGAAAATTAGTATTTAATGATAGTTATGGCCTCATTGGTTTGCCTTTAATGGAGCTGAATGCATATTTATGGAGTTGGAGGAAGTGTATGGACTTCCTCGGGGAAGGAAATACCCATAATTCTCTTAGGAAAGTCCACAAGCATAAAAGGAATAAGTATTAAAATACAAAGAAATGCTGGTAGGGAAGACATTTCAAACAAAATAAAAAGGAGATAGAGTGGGTAACAATTCTCGAGAGGGGGCATTCAAAGATGAGGCATGGGATTATGCCTTGGGGGGGAACAAAAATTTGACGGAGACAACATTATAAGAGAGAAGCCAATCCTCAAATGGGAGTAGTAGTTGGAGAGGAGGCACCAGGAGAGTAGGACACATTAGAGGTTGAAGAGTGCTTCAAAGAGGTCCTCTAATGTGATTAACATGGACATCAATTCAAACAAGGACAATGTTGTCAAGGAATAACAAGAGAAAATGTTGAGCATAGAGCTATGTTATGAGAGACAAAGGTGTGGTGGAAAAGACCTTAGAGGCACAAATAATATGCTACTACGACATTGGAGAGGGAAAATAATCGACAAGCCTAGATACAACTATGAGTGCAATGCAGTAGAGTGTGGGAGGCATAGTTCAATTGAAGAAGTATGGGTTCTTTATTCTCTTAGCTTGGGTGGGGACCTTATTTCCTTTGGATTCCTGGTTGTAGAAGAGTTCTTAGTGGTTTTGTATGCTTCATTATGGGGATAATATCTGTTTTCAAAGAGCTATAGAATCGCATTTTATAGTGGAGCCACAAAAGGCATTGTTGCATAGTTTAAATGGGTGGAGATGGTGAAATATTTGGAGTCCCTAAGTTAGCATATTGTTTGGTAATTTTCTCTTGAGCACTCCTCCTCGAGATCTAAATATGTCTCGGGGGTGGTTGACTGCAAAAAATATTGCAAATCAATTAATCAAGATTGGGCAGAGATTTTAAGTCCCAATCTCAATTTCCACTGAAATTGTGTACATTAGAGAAGTTCCCATTACTTGTAATGCCTGTATCATAATTACTCCACGAACGATCACCCATCTATTCAAGTAGGAATGCATGAGACATCATATGGAGAGGGGTGATTAACTATTAATTTCTATGTGGTAACAAGCATTACTAAGATGATGTATTTAACCTTTAGTTCTTTTGCAACAAAACCATTGGTTTCTTTCCTAGTAGCCTACAATAACCAATATATACATCTATGTCCATGTGCCCAATGGTTGTTATTTATTTACAAGAATATGAGTATCCGATGACTTATTGATGCAGGTAGTTGTTGTCTTGAATATTGAAGGTTTGGAAAAACTATTGTTGTGACCTTGGATGCATAGTATTCCCTTAATAGCTGCAAGGTTGGCTGCATCGCTAAGTGTGTGAATGGTTTCAAATGATACATAAACATTGCTAGGTAAATGGTGTGCTAGTAGATATTTGAGTTTTGGTGTGAACTTTGTGAAGCCTAAATGAAGGCAACTGAATATATACATGAATAGACTATGAATGCTTATTGTCTTTCTTAAAATTTGTATTTTGATGAGGAATTCATATTTGTGTGTAATGTAAAGAAGAATGTGTGTCCCTTTTGTGTTGATGAACATATACCTATTCACAACTATGGTAAGAGAGATGTGTATTATTTGTTGTCACCAATTAATTTTGTAATGAAATGTTAGTGCTCTGAATGAACGTATCTCTCTCTCTGTCTCTTATATAACAAGAATGGATCCTTCTAATTAAACTCAACGACATAAAGCCATTCACAGCACTTGCCATGAATTTCAAAATTAACCAATGAAAACAAATAATACACATTTCTCTCACCCTTGTCTTGATATGTATATGTTCTATATATTTTTTTAGAATTCATGGACATGGTTGTGGTTCACTTATTACAGAGAGTAGGCTTTTCCTATGCAGTAGATACCCTATATTGGGAGGTAGAAAAGTCTTAAATCTCAGTGCCTAAGAGTTGGTCCAAGTTCTTTTTTGATAGTGCTAAATATGAGAAGATATAGGCCAAAATGTTTCAGTAAATGGAAGGGCGGGATGGGATGGGATGGAATTTGACGAGAAAATTGTGCTTTATTTGTTAAAAATAGTCAAATGATTTAAATGGTTATTAGAGTTGTAGAAATTTACGGCTATTTTATTTAAGTACTTTTTTGATTTTTCGCCGAAGGCCATAGTTTCTAAAAGGCAGATGATGGATGAGTGATCAATGTTGACAAGTCTTTTAAGGGAGGAAACTTTGGAAGGACCACCAACCCCTCAGATGTTGAGAGATGAAATTATCATTATTTTGGAGTAGGACATGGTGTTTGTGATCTAAGGACCCTTAAACTTAAAGCCAATTCATCTGGTGGGGAGAGGTTGATTCCACCCTAGATAGGCTCACTCTGATTAGATTTTCTTTCTAGATATTTTTGTTGTTCTTTTTCTTCCTAATAGTGATGTTTTGAAATGAGTAACTAGGTTATGTCTAATATCTGTCAACAAGAGTAACCCATGTGAATGTTGAGATGGGAGAAATCTTTAGAGCTTCTATATAGGATAGTACAAGTGCATAAATGCATTGTTTAGGATAGAAAGGTAGCTAGGAGCACGAGATTGCTCTGGTGTTGAATCAGAAATCTCAGATTTGAATAAGGAATTCAAAGGGTGTCCATTAAATTTTAGGGTCAAATTAATATGTGTCAATTGTTGATGTGCATTATTGTGGTTGTCAGGGAATTTGGAGGAGGTTATATGTTTCAAAGAATCTATTTTTGTGCTTTGAGGAAAATATTGGTTATTAATAGACTTAATAGAATTTAGTTCAATCTGATCTATAAGAAGGGAATCTTCAAGAGACAAAACTTGAATAAGAGAGCTTGGGTCAAAGAGAGACTTACCAGCTTGATTTGTATCACAAGAGTAACTCTGCGTAGGAGAAATCTCATGTACCCAACTGTATGAGATGTCTTCAATAGCATTATTAGTGATATTTATAGAAGCAATGTCTGCACTTTCCTCGGGTATCATTCGTTTTATATAGCCTTGTACATGATCATCTATCGTAAGGTTCATTTCCATTGAGTAATCAAGGCCTAGTTGTTGGTGTGACACCTTGCTGAAAATAAACTCCTTTACCTCCTCCAAGGCTGACTCTGACCTTTCTTTTGAGACCTGCAAAGGTGTATGAGGAGTCAAATTTTGAGGAATCGACTGTAGAGCTAACCTCGTCATGGTTTTTAATGGATATGGGTACCAAAACCCCGATGCAGAGGAGACACATAAGAGCTTTCTAGGTGGCCAACATCTCTACAATTAATACATCTAAAGGGGATCTTCCAGTAGTCTAGTGACTAGATGATCTCCTTCTTGCCCCAAATTAATTTTGAAAACCTTGGTAATCCTTCTACAATTTCCATCTTGACTAGGACCCATGCCATACATTTATGTGCCGCTAAGAGAGAACCTTCATCGAGGTAAATGAACCTTCCCGGTGAATTTCCACCTTGATGAGTACCTCCTTTGACCATAGCTCAAGAGGGAAGCTCAAAAACATAACCAAAAGGTGAGTTCACATTTTTTTTTTCAGTTCTCGGACAAAATGCAAGATGCCATTATTACAACCGCAATGAACCCCTGCATATATCCTATGGATTACGGAGGACTATTTCAATATCATCCTATGAGAGAAAGTGAAAGTGGATCCATTTGTTAACCAACATACTCACAATCAAAATATAAACTACTATTGGTTTCCATGTCACTCTAATCCACGATAGAAAATGTTCATGCGTCATTTTGATTCTACTTATTTTATCGATTAAAGCTCTCCTAAATAGGGATTCCACTCTACCCAATTTTCTATTCGCCCATAGGGTTAGTTATTTCATAGCCTACAGTGCCTTTACATGTTTTTGGATGCATTTTTTCTTTTCCTTCCCATTGCCATAGTTGGGAAGAAAACCTTCTCCTCCTACTCCTTGAACCCGTGAGAAACCCAGACTGAGTTGTTCTTCAGTGACAAAGTCAGAGTGACACTTATTTTATGTTGATGGGTGGGAATCTCTTTGAGATAATTTCCACCCCATTTGACCTCGAGGGAAATCGGTCCCAATGTTTTTTCATAGTGTGAGGTAGATACAAAGGATTATTTGTTCTTTTTGCAAGATCTATTCAGATGATTGGTCCATACGAAAGGTATGTGGACGAACATGTAGAGACCAAAGATAGGTGGTAATAAGAGAACTAATTAGGGTTTAGGACGTTGAAAACAAAGCCTTTGGAAAAACCATCCATTAGGGTTTTTCTAGCAACTATGATGCACAAAGAAACTCGCATGATATTGTTAACATAGACTTTGTTTGATCAAATTATAGAGATAAAAATTAAACATAGACTTTGCTTGATCAAATTATAGAAATAAAAATTAAACATAGACTTTGTTTGATGAAATTATAGAGATACAAATTAATAATCTGCATAATTTAAATATAGTGATTTTTAAAGATGTTGATTTTATGTTGCAGGATGAAATTTATTTTGAATGTGAATAAAATATGATATCTAGGAAAGAAAAAATATTGGTCATGGAAATTTATACTTTCAATCTTTTCATTATGTGGCATTTTTTATGCTATATATTCTTTCCATTTTTTTTTATATAAATGTGATGGTTTTGAAAATAAAAATATAACTAAAAATTGCACTAGATGTTCCAAAGAAAATACTATAAGGCAGTGGCATAGGAACCAATAACATAAAAGATATAAGATGTGACCAAAGTACTCTATAGGGAGATGGGAGATAGGGCATCCTACCTAACTAAGTAAATTAGTAAGAAATGTTTCATTGATATAGGAAATAGTGTCTGACTTGACAAAATATGGACCAATCCAAACAATAGCAACATCATTGTAATGTAAAAATTAAATATTTGGTATACACAAAAACTTATAAACTTATATCTTAACAAACAAGATATACTACAAACAAACAGGCTAGATTACAGAAGTAAAATTTTCTATAGGTTAAACTGTAGTTACATCATTTGATCAGTTGAAGAAGCAAAATAATTTCTATGCTATAATGCACCTTCATTTTTTGTTATTTAAAGGTGGACGAACTAATAAAAACTCAATCTATAAGGGATTCATATTTAGCCTCCAAAAAATGCAATGGAAAAAAGGAAAAATATGTTTCCAACAACTTTTAAGAGTTTAATTGTGAAATTTTAGAAAAGTTGTGTAGCTATAAATTTTATTAGTTGTCATATGTTAAACTCTTTTCTTCCAAAAAAACTTATTTATTTATGGGAATCTTTTCCTAGAACAATCAATAAGAAAAAATGTGTTGAATTATTATAGTCAAGATAATTATATTGAAAAGAAGAGGCGTTCTACAAATTTAATTTCACCTCGAGGGCATAAATAATAAACAATATTAAAAATCCTTGAAATATGGAGACTTTTTTACATCACCAAATTGTTTTAGTTGAAGTCATTAATCAATGGTTTCTTTTCCATGGTGGAGACCACATGATTGAAATGAATACACATTTCATTCGTGGAATGTGAACATATTTTTTCTTCTCATATGATTCCACCACGAATCAAAAAATTGCATGCTCAACTGGGAATTACAAAAAAATAACATTATTGTGTTCATATTCAAGAAGAAAGTTACTAATCACTTCTAAAGAGTGATTTGAATAGACGAATTTTATATCTTTCATGATGTAGTTACTGCAATATTTTAAACCCAAACAACCCAATCAAAATGAAATATTTTCTCGATACTAATACAAAAAGGAATGCATTTCATTTCACACATTAAATTTTCAAGAATGCCTCGAAATTATCAAAATTAACATTCTATTTTTCTCTTTCATGCAATCCATAGAAACTAAAAACAACCCACAATAGAAGTGTCTCACCAAACTGCCCTCTTACCATATTCCAAGAACTCAAATTGTATGGATGTAGAAGCATGTTCCTCCAAGAAGATAAATAAACAACATTTATCATATGAATCCCATTGATTTAAGTTATTTGAACTTGCGGGACACAAAAAATACAATTAACACTTTCGAACTCATCATCCATTATCATATCAAAGTATGTTCCTTTCCCACCTATTTATATCATCGAGCCTCTCCAAAATATTTTGAAATGTGCATCAAAATCAGTAATTTCTTTCTTAATTCTATTTTCCCCTCAGCATAAATGTACATCCTACAAAAAAGAACTTAAGAACAACCTTTCACTTTGTGTTTGAATAGGTAAATTTTTGTGGATTTTGGGTAATTATCCTACTTATCTGTTCCAAATTGGAAGTCTTTATATGGATTTTTATTGTGGAATTGACTTCCTTTGTTATTAGAATTGGTTATCTTCATAACACCAATGGAAGCAACAAACAATGAAAAATGTTCATGTCCATTGAATCCTACATCATTTTCCACTTTCTCTTCAATAGAAGTTTCTTGTAAAATATATGCAATCTATGCACACCATTATAATGTTTCAAACTGATATATTGATAATGCCCAAGGTCTTCAACCAACATTAGTTACCACAACAAAGAAAAATATAAAGACCTGGAAAATTGGCTTTTGATCACCCTCTGAGGACACATATGAGAATGTTGAAGGTATTTTCGTTGGATACAACTTTTGAAGTGCTTCCGTGGTGATGTGTAATATTTAAAATATACATATCACAGGTGATCCCATAATTTTTATATTTCTAAATATAGTAACAAATTTATTTTTCAATGTTTCTACAAATTTTTATCTCTATGAATGGAAATTTTTTTATATGTCTGTATTTTAATTTTGGTTTGATTTTCTAACTCATGATTTGATACAGGGCAACACCAATATACCTATTCTAAATCTACCAATGCATTGTAAGGTGTGAGATCTAAGGCCTCTCGTAAACTAAATACCTATTTTCAAAGGTCATAAATCACAAGAAGGCCTCCAACCTAGCTGAAACCACCAACTCTTTCACTATCCAAGCTTTCTAGTTGTGACATGTTCATGGTTAGCCTCATCTATAGTTGCAAGTCTTGTGGGGCGATTTCCTGCAAGAAGGAAAAAGTATTATACCAGATCATGGAAAGCCTAGCATACAGTTTCTTTCTGCAAACAATACCTCAGATTGCAAATGTGAAAGGAATGACTCATTGGATAGTATAGAATATTGAAGCAACAAATAACTCCTTTTAGGGCTTCCTTGCATAAAAACATATACAAACAACAAATAATTGTCTCAAATATTCTTTATCCTCCAAGAAATGGTAAGCGTCATGATATTAAAAAGCTACAAAACTTCCCATGGTGTATGTCTTTCACTTCCCTTTAATATATTGCAAAAAAAATAGGCATCAAACCTAGACCCAGCAAAGGTGCAAATCTCCTTATAGAAAAGGGAAAACAATGGAGCACAATGAATGGTAAAATTTTCTCCAAGAATGTTCTTAAGAGTCAAGACATTGAGATAGGTAGAGAGTTGGGTGGTGTAGACTCTACAAACCTCAGTGATAAAAGGGGTGGCTAACAGGGGTGGTAGATATATGTTTAAATTTTAAATGCTAAGATTTTTCTGGCTCCCTAAAAAAGACACATAGGTAGGTAAGAGTTCAAATCTTGTGAGGACTAAGATTTATGATAAGGAGCCACCTGGTGAGAATGAGCCTTGAAGCGTTAGATTTGGGTGGTGCAGAATATACAAAAATCCATGAGAAAAAGGGTGGCTAACAACGGTGGTAAGATATTTTTAAAGTTTAAAAGCTAACCTTTTTTCATCTCCCCAAAAAGGAGACACATGTAGGCAAGAGTTTAATTCTTCTCAGGACTCAAATTTAGGATAATGAGCTACATGGTGAGCATATCTACCCAAAATTTCTTTTTAAAGACTGATTTGAATAGATAAATTGTATATTTTTCATGATGTAGTGCCTACAATATGTTAAACCCAAACCTACCAAACCAAAATGAAATATTTTCTGGATACTAATACAAAAGGCATAACACCTAAGAATTCTCAGAAGTAACATTTTATTTTACTCCTTCATGTAATCCATACAAACTAAAAACAACCCAAAACATAAGTGTCTCACCAAACTACCCTCTGATCATATTCCAGCAACTCAAAATGTATGAATGTTGAAGTATGTTCCTCCAAGAAGTAAAACAAACGCCATTTATCATCTTAATCCCATCAATTTAAGTTATTTGAACTTGTAGGACACTGAAAAATACCATTAAGATTCTATCATTCATCATCCGTTGTCATTTAAAAGTATGTTCCTTTCCCTCCTATTTATATCATCCAACTTCTCAAAAATATTTTGGCATGTGCATCAAAAACAATAAAATTTTTCTTAATTGTGTCTTCCACTTATCATAATTGTAAATCCTACAAAAAATAACTCAAGAATAACCTTTCACTCTATGTGTAAATGAGAGAAAATATGTGGATTTTGGGTTTAGTATCATACTTAGTTGTTCCAGATTGGAAGCATCTTTAGATGGATTTCGCTTGTGGCATTGACTTCTTTTGTTCTTATATTTAGTCCTCTTCAAAGCACCAATGGAAGCATCGGACATTGAAGAATGTTCCTATCCATTGAAGCCTGCATCATTTTCCCTTTTCTCTTCAATATAAGTGTCTTGTAACATTGTGCAATATTTTCACACCATTACAATGTTTCAAAATTATATATATATAATTCCCAAGATTGTCAATCAACATTTATTACCACGCCAAAGAACAATATAAAGACCTGGAAAATAGTCTTTTGATCACCCTCATAGGACACAAATGATAATGTTGAAGATATTTTCATTGGACCCGTCTTTTGAAGTGCTTCCATGATGTCAGATAATATCTACAATAAACATATGACAAGTATTGTATAAAAACCAATATGTTATTTTATTGGAAACAAGTTACAATTACTCTAATCAAAATCAATATCACAATTACAGTACTGGAACAAATTGTCGAGCTAATTCTAAGAAACCATAACTCCAAAAATATCTAGAGACTAATACTAAAAAATAGTTGTCTGATACACGACAACACCAATATACGTCATCTAAATTTGTTGACGTATTGTAAGGTGTGAGCTCTAATTCCTCTCGTAAATCGAATAGCCATTTTTGGAGCCCAAAAATCATGAGAATGCCTCCAATCCAACTATAACCACCAACCCTTTCAGTACCCAAGATCTGCAGTTGTGACATGGACATGCTTAGGATGGTCTCCAGTGGCAAGTCTTGTAAAATATTCAAGCTTGAAGAAAAAAATAGCTCCATTTAGGGTTCCTAAAATAGCCAAATATACAAGTAAAAAATAAATGTCATCAAGGCTCTTTATCATCCATGTAATGCTAAGTTTCATGATATTTTAAAGGTGCACAACTTCCCATGGTGGATATGTTTCACTTCCTTTTAATAGATTGCAAAAAAGAAGGAATCAAACCTACAACCAGTAGAGGTGCAAAGATCCTTAGAATAAAGAGAACACAATGGAGCACAATGACTGGGAAAAATATCTCCAAGAATGTCCTTAAAAGTCAATACATTGAGATAGATAGAGATTTTGGGTGGTGCGGACTCTAAAAACCTCCGTGAGAACATTAGTGGCTAACAAGGGTGGTAGAGATATGTTTAAAGTTTAAATTCTAAGATTTTTCCATCTCCCCAAGAAAGAGACACATGTAGGCAAGAGAAAAAATACTATGAGGACTCAAATTGAGCCTAGCATTCCTTTGAAGCGGTTAGGGTGTCACCATAAAATTCAAGTAGGTGATTTAAAGATAAATAAGAAAAGGGATTGAGGGGATTTTTCTCCTTAAACAAATATCATTAGAACTAAGTGTCATGGCAATCTAAATTCCAATTTCACAATACATTGTTCATCATGGATAGGAAAAAATACACACAAATGAAAAAAAAATTATCCTGAGCTCTTAAATTGAACAGAGGCGTGATGTATATCAGTTGTAGAAACCCTCGGCCTAAATTGAATTGGGATCTGTATCAAAACCTCATTTCAGAAACACTAACTTTTCAAATTGTATATAGATTTAGCATAATGAGCTACCCAGGGAGCATGGCTACCCAAGAATTCTTTCAACCTCTTTTTTAGCTCGTGTATGCTCACTTGTGATGCCATCCTCTTGTGGTATTATTCTTCCATTTCATACTTATCAAAATAAATTTACATTTCATACCCAACAAGAAATACCATAACAGTCCATTTCCAGAGAAGTTTAAATTGTCAAGAGATTGGTCCTGCTACAATTTTTTTGTGAGGTAAAGAGAAATAGATGACTCATGCTCATGAAAAACTTGGGAATTTTCATGAAATTAGAAAATAAAAACACTAAATTTAGAAAACAAAATAAAATATTCTTGAACATGAAAGTTTATAACGTTCACGTGATGCATATTTTACGTTATTTTATTAACGTACGTAAATGATACTACCTGCTACAAAACGCCATGGATTTCAGACAACTAAAAATTATTCTTAGTAGAATAGGAATTTAGGTCTATATAGATATATGACCAAGTCTTATTGGATGAGTCAATCTAATTTGTTTGACTTGCAATTCCATTACTTGGAGGCTCTAGCTCCTCTTGATTTCTTCATAGCAAAGTCACATTCAAGAGTCCACTTGGACTTGGAAGTTGACGAGTCTTGTAATATCAAGACTCCATTTGTGACTTCCATGGGAATTGAAAAGATACAATGAAATTGAACAAAATTTTGGGATTCTATAGTTCAATGCATATGACAAAGTACTTATTTGAATACAAACAATTTTTTCATAATTGTTCTTTTTAGATAAAATCCCCAACGTCATGGCAATAAAACAAAGAAATTGAATTGAATTACATTGGTTTTCTCTTGTATACCTAATTTTGTAATCTGAACTATAACTAAAAAATCTAGTATGAATCAACTACGAGTTGGGGATCTATTTCCACTGTTATTAGCTACTGAAACTTACTTGCAGAATTGAAATATGAAATTTCTAAAATATGAAATCTAGAAATATATCTAAGAATATGGATACTGAAGTAACCCTAAATTAGGAAATTAACAAGGAAACTAACTGTAAGAAAATTCAATAGCTTTTAAGAGTACTAACATCAAAGAGTTTAATTATAGTAATAACATGGAAATATGAGAGAATTTAGTTAAAACTGAACACACACTTTGAATAACAAAAGTAAATGTTAGTGGGAATTTTTTTGTAGCTGAACATCACATGGTCCAGTGAATACAGGTGGAGTTGCATTGGATCTCATGAGTGAGAGGCACATAAATATGAACATGCATTTATAAGTTTTTATGCCAAGGAAAAAAATTTCTCCTAAATATAATGATCATTAAAAGACAAGCTATTTCTAAATACCGTAAGAGATGCACTTTTCAATTATACATGGCATAAAATGGCTATGGCGAGGCATTCTTATAGATCTTGGAACATTTATTTTATATATAACTTTACATTAATATATGAAATATTATTCCATTCTTTGCTCATCAAACTAAATTTAAATTTCATACTCAACCACAAAGGCCAAACAAAGTTTCTGCATGTCAGAAACTTGAATAAATATGTATAATTTCCAGGAGTTGAATGTAGAAAGTTCAATAAATCTGTATAATTTCCAGGATTTTCTTATTTTCCATTGTGAAACACAATGGTTATTTTTACTTGCATATGTTTCAATGGTTGATATTTTGTGTTATAGTGTTAATTTTGTGAATCTAGGACATTTTTATTTTGAGTTGCAGAGCATTGGATCTCTCCAGAAGTTTAACTTGTCAAGAGATTGGTCCAGTTGTAATTCTTTGTAGGCCAAAGAGAAAGAGTTGACTTGTGCTTAAGAAAAACTTGGGAATTTTTATTAAATTAGAAAATAAAAACACAATTTTTTTTTAAAAAGATAGAATATCCTTGAATATGAATGTTTATAATGTCCACGTGATGCATTTTTTCTATAATTTTTTTGAAATACATAAATGATACTACCTACAGAAAAACACCATGGATTTTAGAAAACTAATAATTTTGGTTAGTCAACAAGGAGTTTAGGTCAGAAAAATAAGAAAACTGAGTGTTTTCTCTTATCTTTTTTCTATGTGTCTCCATGGATAGTCAATCCGATTCATTTGACTTGCAAGTACAGTAATTGGAGGCTCTCGTTCCACTTGATTTCTTCAGAACAAACTCACATTCAAGAGTCCACTTGGACTTGGAACTTGATGAGTCTTGTAATATCAACACTCCATTTGTGACCTCCGTGGGAAATGAAAATATACAATGAAATTGAACGAAAGTTTTGGACTCTGTAGTTCAATGCATATGAGGTAGTATATATTTTAACACAAGAAATGGTTCTCTAATTGTTCTTTTCAGATAAAAGGACCCAACATTATGGCATGAGAACATATAAATAACATTTAATTACATCAGCTTTCTTTTATGTACCTAATTCTATAATTTGAACTGTAACTGAAAAATATGGTATGAATCAACTATCAATTGGGGATTTATTTCCACTGTTACTAGCTACTGAAACCTGCTAAGAGAACTAAAATATGAAAATTATGAAATTTGAAATTTAGAAATAGATCTCAGAATATGGATAGTAAAGAAACCCTAAATTAGGAAATTAACAATGAAACTAAATGGAGAAAAATTAAATAGTTTTTAAGAGCGATAATAATGAAGAGATGAACAATAGTAGCAACAAGTAAATACCAGATAATTAATTTAGAACTGAACAGACACTTCAAATAACAAAAGTAAATGTTAGTGGGAATTTTTTTGTAGCTGAAGATCACATAGCCCAGTAAAACTTCGAGGGGGAAACTTAACAATAATAATGTAAGGGTACAATAATAACAATAAGTGTCAATTATTATTATTAGAGGTTTCCCCCTTGAAGTGGTTGATTTCTAAGTCGTTGATCTCTCTTTTCTTCTATTTTTTGAGCTGGTTTCATAACATTATGAATCTTTGGTATTTTTCTACATAATAAAATTCGAGGGGGAAACTTAACAATAATAATGTAAGGGTACAATAATAACAATATTCGGGTTACAGGGGTACAAAAATAAAAATAAGGGAGCTACAGTAATAAAAATAATGGATTAAACTAGTAATATAGGGACCTAACATGCCCCTCTCCTTAAAAAAAGGGTTTTACTCAATAGTTGAGTAGCTCTAGGTGCTTCTATATAAAATTCTCATCCTCCCATGTAGAATCTTCTGTGGGTAAGTTATTCCACTTGATGAGATACTCTGAAATTGATCGATTTCATATCTGTCGAGTTCTTGTTTCTGTGACTGCTTCCGGTTCTAATATGATTTTTCCTTCCTCATCAGGATTTGGAAATATTGCTTGAATTGGAAGATTTTCACCTATAACCTTCTTTCAGCATGAAACATGGAAAACTTCATGCACTTGCGAAGAAGCATGAAGCTCCAATTTGTATTCCATAGTACCAATCTTTTGCAACACCTTGTAAGGACCATAGTACTTTGGTGATAATTTATTATCATTCTTAGCTTGATTCAGGGACATTTTTTTGTATGGTTGTAGCAGTAAAAATAGCCAGTCTCCTACATCAGAACTTCTCTCGCTGTGATGTTGATCTGCCTGTTGTTTCACTTGATTTTGTGCCAAATTTAGGTTATCCTCTAAGAGTTGGAGAACTTCTTGTTTATGCTGGATGTGATCTTCCACTGCTTGAACCTTAGATTTTTCTATTAAAGATGATGTGATGGACTGTGGATGATATCAATAAAGCTCCATAAATGGGGTCATTTTTACTGTCGTATGGAAGCAAGTGTTATACCACCATTCAAAGAGAGGTAACTACTTTACCCATTGTGTTTGTTTATCAGATACAAGACAACAATGATATCCTTCCAAACATTTATTCACTATCTCAGTTTGACCATCGGATTGAGGACGATAAGATGAGCTATCAGCTAATTGAGTACCCAAACGAGAAACTAACTCCGTCCAAACATTTTGAGTAAAAGTGGGATCTCTATCGCTCACAATAATCTTTTGCTTTCGACGTAGCTTTTGAATTGTGTCCATAAATGTAGTAGATATTGTAGTTGCTTTAAATGGAGGAGATAATGCTCAAAATTGTGCATACATGGTAAGCCTATCAACTACCACCATGGTGACACTCTTTCCTTCGAAATTAGGTAAACCTATGATAAAATCCATTAAAATCTCCTCCCAACATTGACTTGGAATGGATAAAGGTTGTAGAAGACCTAAAGTCTTAATTATCTCAAATTTATTTTGCTGGAAAATTAAACATTCCATTACAAACTTTTGAATATCATATTTAAAGCCATCCCAAAAAAATTCTTTCTTCACCCTGTGGTGAGTTTTTAAAAATACTGAGTGTCCTCCTAAACGAGAAGTGTGCAGTTCTGAAAGAATCTTTTGTTTTAGTTGGAAATTCTTACAAAAATATAAGCGATCTTTGTACCATAAGGAACCATTTTTCCAGCTAAATGTATCAGATGTAATAGGATCTTGCTACTACTCTTGAATGAGTGTCCACACTTATTCGTCCTTCTTCCATTCATCCCTTGCTTCAGTTATCCAATCTGCTTGGAGAATAGAAATGGCACAAAGCAATGCTTCCACCTCTTCATTTTTTCTTGAGAGTGCATCTGCAACAACATTTAGCTTCCCTTTTTTGTAGATTATTTAAAATTCAGAACCCAACATATTTGTGACCCATTATTTGTTCCAAAATGTGTTTAAGACTATCATGATCAATTTTTACCTTGAAGTGTCTTCCCATTAGGTAAGCTCACAATTTCTTTAGTGCATGTAGTATTGCTAACATTTCCTTATCATAAATAACTTTTTGTAAATACTTTCCTTTGACTAGACAACTTTCAAAAGCAATGGGTCTTCCTTCTTGCATTAAAAAAACACCAATTCCATTTCCTAAGGCATCACATTCCATAATAAAGGTTTTTGTGAAGTCTGTCGTAGCTAAGACTAGTGCTAAGCACATTGCCTCTTTAAGATGTTAAAAGGCCTTTGCTGCTTCAGGAGTCGATGAAAATGCATCTTTTTTCAATAATGTTGTTAGAGGTGTCGCTATTCTCCCACAATTATTAACAAAATTGCAATAATACCCTATTAATCTAAGAAATCCTCAAAACTGCTTTATGGTTGTGGGGACTTCCCATTCCTTAATGGCTTTAATTTTTTTAGGGTCTACCTTAACACCCTCGTGAGATACAATACGGCCCATATATTCCACCTCTTATACTCCAAAGAAACACTTGGATGTTTTTGCATACAATTGTTTCTCCTGCAATAGTTTGAGCACCCTGTCAACATGTTGGACATGATCCTTCCAAGACCTGTTGTAGATTAGTATATAATCAAAAAATACTAACACAAATTTTCTATGGAATGGTTTGAAAATGGAATTGATCAACCCTTGAAATGTAGAAGATGCATTGGTAAGGTCAAAAGGCATGACCAAAAATTCATAATGACCCTCGTGAGTTCGAAATGTTGTTTTCGGGATATCTTTAGTCTTCATTCTAATTTGATGATATCCTGAACGAGGATACAACTTGGTAAAATAAATTGCTCCATGTAATTCATCCAATAATTTATCAATCACAGGAATGGGAAATTTATCTTTAATGGTGAGTTTATTGAGCTCCCTATAATCCAGGCACATGTGCCATGATCGATCCTTCTTGTGCACCAATACTACTGGAGTAGAAAAAGAACTTTGACTAGGTTGAATTATATGAGCCTCTAACATTTCTGCAATCATATGTTCAATTTCACTCTTTTGGACATAAGGATATCTATAAGGCCTGATGTTTGGAGGAACACTTCCTGGAATCAAATGAATAGCATGATCACGATCATGAATAGGTTGGAGTGCTTTTGGAGTTTCAAACACCTTGGAACGATTGTCCAAGACTTTTTGGAGAGCTACAGAAATAGATGATTTTGATGTTGGAACTTGTAGTGAGCATAACTGTGCAATGATGCCTTATTTTTCTTTATTCATAAGCTGTGTCATGACATTAGAGCTTTCTATCTTTCCCGGCTTCCCTACGATACCCCGTAATTCGACTTCCTTTCATTCTGAAAAAAATTTCAAGAAAATTTCTTGAAAATTAAAAGCTACCATCCCCAAATATTGTAACCATTGAACTCCTAGTACAACATTAGCACCTCCCATTGGAATGGAAATAATTAGATTATTCAATACACATTCCCCCATGGTTAGCATGATATTATGGCATTTTCCAGAGAAATTTATAGTTCCTCCATTTGCAACCATCACTTGACATTCTAGTGTTGGGTATAGGAAACAATTCAATTCCTTGGCTACCTTACAATGAATAAAATTATGGGTACTACCAAAATCAATCAACACTATTACCTTTTTCTTCTTCATATGTCCTTCTATCTTGAGAGTTTGAGGAGTGGTAATTCCTGCCAATGCATTACACGATATGGTTAGACTCATTTCTTCCTCTTCTAGGGTTGGTTCTTGGTGTATATCTTCTTCTTTTGAAGATTCTTGTTCATTTTCTTCTTCCTCTTCAAAATATATGTAAAATAATTTCTTCTCAGCACACTTATGACCTTTAGTGTATTTTCTATCACAACTGTAGCAAAGCCCTTTTGTTATTTTTTCTTCCAATTGTTGTGGTGTCAAACTTGTAGGTTGTGGAAGTCTAGGAGTAGCAATACTTCCATCTTTATATATGTGAGTGGTAGGCTTCCTTGTCAGCATACTTTAACATTAAATTTTTCTTTCCAACCAGAACGCCTTTTCCAATGAATCAAGTTCCCAAATGTGAACTTCATGTTGGATGTTATCCTTTAAAGTCCCTATGAAGACATCAATCTTGTTTTCCTCTGGAATATCAGTTACCCTTATATTCAATTTTTGGAAGTCCTCAATGTGTTCCACCACTGAACCCTTTTGTCTTAGATTTATCAATTGGCTAAAGAAGGTGTTTCTCTTTGTATCCTCATAATGTGCTATCATTTCCTCCATAAAAATTGACCAAGTGATAATTTTTTTATGGGAGCAAAGCCATCGATACCATAAAATGTATTTTGTTCTCAACGTAAAGTTTCAATGCGTACCTTTTGTGTGTTTTTCACATTATTGAGATCAAAATATTGCTCCATCTATAGTATCCATGTTACAGGATCCTTTCCATCAAACTTCCTCACATCCATCTTTGGAATATGGTGGTTCTTCAATCCAACATTAGAGTTTATGAAATCACGGTTAACATTTATTTTGTTCTCATCATGAGTTTCCTCTACTATATTTCCACCATTAGGAATCATTTCTTGTATTAACCTTGTCATCAAACCTTCCATGTCTGCTTTTAGATGATTCTTCATGTCTTCAATGTTTTCTTTTATTTTTTCATCGATCTTAGCTTCCATGTCATCCATCTTAGCTTCCATGCCATCCATATTAGCTTCGATGCCATTCTTCAAACTATCCATCTTAGCTTCCACGTCGTTCTTCAAACCAACCATCTTAGCTTCGATGGCTTTCTTCAAAAATTCCATTTCATTTTTTGTTTCTCTTTGTGAGAGCGAAATTTGGTGCACTTTCTCTTGTAATTTTGATATGTCATGTAGCACTTCTTCCTCTTCATGAGTAATAGTAAAGTCTTCTAAAGGCTTAATGAGTGTTGAATTATTTTTAGGTGGAATTTTAGAACCCAATACTAATATCTATGCTTCAATATGCCCTTGGAATCACTTCAAACAAATGTTTCACAGAAGACTTATGCAATTCAGAAAAAGAAAATTACACACCTTTTTCTTGCTTTTGCAGATCTCAATATTGAAACGGAATTATATTTGTGATTTTGGATCTTTAATATCTGAAATTTGGCCCTGACGTAGCCCTCTAAATTGTCTTTTGAATTCCACATGTCTAACCTGATTTGGATTCTTCAAGACAAAGTTATGCCCAATCTCCCATGATGACCTAATTATGGATTTGTTCAGTAGAGCGAACTTGTAAGAATTTCCACGTGTCATTGTTTCCTCCTTCGGCTCTGAAATTGATATATCGAAAACTACATTCCGTGTAATTGAGGCTAATTTTTATAGGATTCAAATCTGACACTCAGAGAGACAGTTATGAAGTTTTTCCCACGGTCACCTCTTTGAGTTGAAATTTGGGAGCCTGAACCAATCCTAACTTCCACAAATAATATCTCCAAAAATATTCTTCACCAAGATGTGAAATTTTGGCAAGAGGTTCCTCAAGATTTCGGCTTTGCACTGTAAATATTTCAATTTCTAAAACTTTGTATACAAAACATTATAGCGAAAATTTCACGAAGACCTGTTTTAGTTGAAATTTGGGATCTTGAAAAAACCCTAACTTCCAAAGATCATATCTCTGAAAGTGTTGCCAACCAATACCTGAAATTTTTACAGGAAGTTACTCAATATTTCAGCCTCGCGCTGTAAAAATTTCAGCTTCTGAAAATTTGCAGAAAAAAACGTTATTATGAAAATTCCATGATGACCTATTTGGAGCAGTAAAACCCTATAATCCAAAGCTTTGATACCAAATGTTATGAAACCAGCACCAAAAATAGAAGAAAAGAGAGATCAATGTCTTATAAATCAGCCACTTTGATGGGGCAACGTCTGATACATTACATAAATGAACAATTCTTGGATGACACAAATGACCAAAACCTCCTTCTATATATAGGAGTCCATGGGGCCACAATATAATCCTAGCCAACCTAACAATAATAATGTGAGGGCACAATAATAAGAATATTGGGATTACAAGGGTACAACAATAACAATAAGGGGGCTACACTAATAATAATAAGGGACTAAACTAGCAATATAGAGACCTAACAAATAAGAATTGAACACATAATTTGAATAACATAAGTATATATTTCCGGGAAATAGTTTATGGTTGAATATCATATTAACCTATGAAAAGTAATGTTTAATGGCCATCAACTTAGGTCAAATCCAAGGTATTATGGAGGTTGTTTTTGGCCCAAGTAATCTCTTCCAAACCATAGCAAACATCACAAAAATCCCCACTTTAATGCCCAACAACCAATTGTAGCTAGTGATGCAACAGTTTTTAAAGAGGAGCTACAATTATTGATGAGTGACCTTATGAGTGGTATATATTAAATACCGAATACAAGTGGAGTTGCAATGGATCTCATGAGTGAAAGGTACCTGAGTGTGAGCATGCATTGGTAGATTTTTATCTTAAGAAAAAAAATACTCCCAAGTAGAACGATCACTAAAAGAGCAAGTATAATGATCACTAAAGGAGAAAGGTATTTCTAAATATTGTAACAGTTGCATTTTTTCAATTATACATAGCATAGAATTACAAGGCATTCTTATAGATCTTGTAAAATTCCTTTTATAGATAACTTTACATTAATAGATGAGCTATAATAAGGGGAATTTTGGAGGATGGACATGATTTTTGTTAGGCTTGATTGATTTTTCTACTTTGAAATGTATTTGATGGTTATAGAATATATTTATGACATGCTTTATTTTAAGTCTCCTAAGCATGGCAACCAAATTTGACATGTGGGATACTTATTCAGGATGTTGGGGTATGGCTGGATGAAATTGGCCTTGGTAGTTATAGGCATATTTTCAAAGAGAATGGTGTTAATCGAGAAAATTCAAACAACTTATCAAAATTAACCAATGAGTAGATTTTGTAGTTTATTAGGCAGTGTCACATGAAATGGGGTATTTTATAACTTTTTACAAATAAATTCAACATACCAAAGGTCTACACCACTTGATATTATGCTTACATGTTAAAATTGCAGACTTAGGACTGTTGGTCACCCATTACTCGTTATTTTCCTTTGTTATTATCGCCAACTTCAAAGTGCATCCATGAAAGTAAAGTTTTTTATATGTTTTTATTTTAATTTTGGTTTGATTCTCTGAATCATGATTTGATATAGGGCAATGCCAATATACATCATCTAAATTTTTTGATGCATTGTAAGGTGTGAGCTCTAAGGCATCTTGTAAACTGAAAACCTATTCTTAGAGCTCATAAATCATGAGAAGGCCTCCAACTCAACTGTAACCGCCCACTCTTTCATTATCCAAGCTCTGTAGTTGTGACATGCTCATGATTAGCTTTTTCTGCATTGGCAAGTCATGTGGGGAGATTTCCTACAAGAAGGAAAAAAAATATTAAACCAGATCAAGGAAAAGAAGCATATAGTTTAGTTATGCAAACAATGCCTTGGATAGCAATGTGAAAGGAATGAATCACTGGACATTATACAATCTTGAGGCAAAAAATAACTCCAAGGCTCTTTATCCTCCAATTAACGAAAAGTATCAGTGAGATTTTAAAGGTTCGTAACTTGCCAAGGTGGATATGTTTCACTTCCTTTTAATAGATTGAAAAAAAGCATACATCAAACCTACACCCAACAAAGGTGCAAAGATCATTACAACAAAGAGAAACAAATCGAGCACAACGAATGAGAACAGTGTCTCCAAGAATTTTCTTAAGAGTCAAGACATTGAGATAATCATAGGTAGCAAATTTTTGGATCCTTGCATCAGCTTCTTGGAGGGATCCAAGTGTCTCAAAAACCCTAGGAGAAAAGTTTTCAAATGAAAATGCAATGCTAAGGTTGGTTATTTGTATGTCTTTTCATTCAGTGAAACTCCAAAGGCACACAATACTTCGATCGTCTAAAACACACGATTCTTCAATCATCTAACATTTGATTTCACGATGTCAGAGTGGCATCCTAGGGAGTTTAGTGGCCTACAGAGTTTGGTGCAGAGTGGCCGTGTTAGGCATTTACGATACTTATGTGAGGTAAAATTTATCCAAGTAAAAATTAAGAAGTATTTCAAATATATAAATTAAGTTTATATTGTAGTGCAAATGTTTTTGTGACTTAAACTATATCCAAGTAAATTTTAATAAATATTTCAAATATATAAAAGAAAGACTAATAAATATTTAATATATATAATTTACATGCTTGTTTTATTTTTGAATTATATATATATAACATTTGTATAAAGTAGCAACAAATGTTTAACGATAATAATATTTTAAATGGAAAATAATGTTACAATATATCATAGTCACAATGTGTTTGTGTGAGGTAAATTTTATTATAGTAAAAAATATGGGTGCATAATTTAATCTACCTTAAAGTATTCAAATTTGCCAATTGTAATATATTATAAGAAAAAAAAGAAAAAAAAAGAAATAATAAGAATAATTTAGATTATAATATATTATAAGAAAAAAGGAAAATATAAGAATAATTTAAATAATTTAAAACAACTTTGATTTATCTTAAACCTAAATCTATCAAAAGCTTAGATGATGGAATCTCTTAAGATGTAAATCTCTTTTTAAGTGCAGAACTTGATAACAAGTTGAACCTCAATAGATTTGATATCTATAAATTACTTGATAAAACCATGTTTAAAATACATCTAAACTAATCTATGATATAGAAATTGTGAAAATATAACTATCATATTACAAATCTCTCATTACATTGCTCACAAAATCATTGAATTTTATTCTAATTATAATATTACATAGCATCCAATACTTTCCCATGAAAATCCACTTCAATTCTGTCAGCTATAGTCTTTTCTCTGCTGCGTTGCATTGTGCTTGAATTTGATTTACCTGTACAAGATTGGTTGTGTTCAATGAAATTCTTTGAAAGAAAGGACTTCTGCCATACATAAGATTTTAATGAAATTGAAATAAATATTGCAAAAGGTCTGAAGCAACGATCTACAATTCCACTCGCTGTGTTTTATAATAAAATGGTGAATGTTTACAATGTGCCGGCTGACAAGGTATGATTTTCATCCAATAACCCAATAATAAAAATTTTAATTGGTGTTTTTTGTTCGGGAAAATTTATGAGAAATTTATTTAGTTATGGCACTAAACCAACTGTAAGCTTGTTGTGCCAATATCTAGATTCAGACAATAACACCTCAGATTAACAACAATAAAAACATTAAAATCGTTGCTTTCTATGGCCACATATAAAGCTGATAATGAAAATTAATGTAATACTTCTCGTAGTTGAGATGTTGATTGTAGATCTTTAAAATTGAAAAATATCAATGATATTACTGGATAATGTGTGATAAGATAGAATAAAATGTATTAAAGAAATTTGGTTTAACATTGTTGGTATGGGGTTGTTCTGTAAATTGTCCACCAACAATATGTGCAACACTTTCTCCAAAAGTGAAAGAGATGTAAGCAAACTCTGCATAGTGAAATATTGAACAGCCCACAAGCCTGGAAATTGGCCAGAAATTATCTATGCAACACTTTCTCCACAAACACAGAGGTAAACAAACTCTTTCTTTATTAAGAAGATTGGATAGAAAATACAACGAATATATCATTGAAGATGTGATTTCCATCTCTGAGTCTCGGAGTGAAAAACTATATTTTTGAAACTATTTTAAATTCATCTCAAACCCATCAATTAGAAAAATTCGAAATTCATCAACTTACATTTTGAACTGAAAACTATCAATTACAAATTCATCAAATTACATTTGGCAAGGACTAAACTTGGTCAACTTTCAAACAAACGAACCAAAAATTCTAAGGTGTTCGGCAGCCATAACAATCTATTTTGTGAAAGAATAAAACTATTTCTCTTATTTAGTCACATATTTGGGCGAGCATATTTGGGAGTAGTATTGGACCTGACAGCCGGCATGGTACCTTTCTCATTCACTCTGCAAGAATTTATGATTCACTCTGTATGGATTATGGGGCTTATGTTTTCATTATGATTGAAAAACATGAAAAGTAGGGGTATTTTTTTTAAGAAAAATATTTAAATTTTTCTCTGGTGGAATTTTTTTTAAATCGAAGTTGCATTTGTGAAAATTTAAAATTTTGGTACCATGAATTTCTTTGATCATTTTTCTGATAAATTTTAATCAAAATAGACAAATATTTTTAAAAACTTGAGTTTAAATTATTTAATCACTTCAGGGATTTTCAACAATATTGAATCCATTTATGCATTAAAAAATCTACAAGTTACACCATGAAAAACATGATTAATCACTCTTACTATCAATTTTTTTGAAAACAGAAAACCAACATTTTTTTACCATACTCATGAAAATTGAGATCTAAAAAAACCAATCATAAAAGCATGTGATCTAAGAAAACGAATATAAGAAAATCTTCATGATAACCTAATGCTTAAATAGTCAAGATAACTAATCAAATCAAGATAAATAATAGATAATCATTGAGATAACGTAACAAAAACATCTTTTAAAATATGTTTTAACATTCACATGCTTTACATTACATTTGTTAAAAGTATCTTTAAGTTTTATTAACATTCACATGCTTTACATTACATTTTCTAAAAGTATCTTTAAGTCTCATGTCTCAATAATTTAGAAAGATAAATAGCTAATAGAAAATGAAATATCTATATGACTAAACCAACAGAACAATTATACTTGTTCTCGATATACACTGATTATCTCTACTACACTCCACAAAGCAATAGAAACTTCTTAACACAAAACAAAAAATATAACAGTTCTACATCATATAGAATGGATCTACATTGAAGCACATCCTTTCTGAGCAAATTAGAGCTTGTTATGGTGGAGATCGTAAGCTCTGTTGAAATTCTGCGGCTGATTATTTCCGAATACCGTGTCTGAACCACCCTCCCTTGCAGATTCGAAGGTAATGAAAACTATATCAGTTGTTCCTTGCGTAGTTATATGAATGAATTATTTGTCGGTAGGTGATATGCGGCATCTCCTGCAAAGTGAAACGTAATAGCTAGAAGTCAGAGATCATGCGTATATTTGTAACAGAGATAAAACCCTGTATCTATTGTTACATTATTTGGCTCACTTCGAGTGCTCGATCGAACGACGACCACGAAAGGTATGTACGTCGGGTCCTTCAAATAGGTGAATGTCTGTCCACAATTAATAAGGACTCCACTTCCATCCAGTAGAATATGGAAAGTTCCCATGGGATTCTAGTGAGGTTGATATAGTAGAAGGTTGGGTTATAAAAATTATAAATCAGAGGGGCGAGGCCAAAGATGTTGGAATTTTACTCCCAATCACTGCCATGAATAAATAGTGGGGTAGCTCACAACTTCATTAATTTTGACAGTAGAGAAGGACAATCACAGATCCAAGAAGCCATAGGCATTTCCACGCAATCCATGCAAAAGATCAACAAAGTACAAAGCCATAACTCTGCATTTATTTCCTTACCTGCCAATTTAACTTACCATTTTCCTGCAGTGCGCGACCACAAGTTAAGTTTTTAGCCATAACTTTTAAGTTTTTGCCATCTATCTTATTCCATCGCTGATGTGATATCGAGCGGGACCCACGGATAACCCAACCACATTGAAAAACCCGCAAACCCTTTGTATTTCCCTTACAGCTTTTATCAACATTTTAAGTCACACCATAGCGAGCACTTCACAAAGTTTACCACTTACCTTCTCCTATCCGCAAGTTAAGTTGTTTGATGTGCGATGCGATCATGGTATCGTACATCGCATTTGCAACCATTTAAGTTTACTACTTAGTGCCAGCAAGCTATGTTGTTTGATTTGCGACGTGACCATGCCATCGCACATCATGCCCATAAGGATTTAAGTTTACCTGTGTTCGCGCTAGTTAAGAATTAAGTTCTCCGATCTTCGATGTTCAATGAAACGTTGGATGCGATGAGGAATTAGAGCTAGAACATATAAAATTTGAGATCCACCCTTTTAAGTTTTGAAAACGTCTTTACCTGTTTTCATGTATAAGAAGAAATATGGCCTGCATGTTGATTTAATGAAGATATGAGTTTTCTGTTTAGCAGTGAATCGCATTGATTAGGTTTAAGTTTTCAGGCTACGGCCATTCTTGTATAACTAATGTAATTTCATTTGTTTTTAGTGAGAAAGTGATGGAACAGAAACAGAAGTTTGTTCCTCTACTATGTATTATGTTGTCCTTGTGTATGACTATTTAATTTCCGCATTATTTTGAAGTCCCTATGTTGTGAGGAAACACATTTACTCTGTTATTGTTTCATTTAATATTATCAACATGGTATCAGAGCATACCAGATTTTTCAACATGGTATCAGACCAGGTCTATGCTCTCAGTCAAAGAAGCACGAACTCGCTCTCTTTACTGAAGAAGATGAAATATTCTTTGTTTGTAAAAGAAAAAGTCTCCAACAGTGAGAAAGTTTTTACAGTAGTGAGAAGGTTTCTCTTATATACAGTCAAGAAGATTGTTTGTTTAACACAGTGAGAATGGAAGCAATAGGCACAAGTCTGACAAATCCACAATTAGCATAGTTCAATGGTAATAATTATGATTATTGGGCCTTACAATGATGGCCATATTTGCTTCACAAGATATATGGGAGCTGGTGGAACAAGGTTTCCAAGAACTAGCAGAAGCAGTAGCGCTGCTTACTTTGACAACAGCAGAAAGAGACTTGTTGAGAGATAATAGGAAGAAGGATTCCAAAGTCCTCTTCTATCTCTATAAAGCAGTACACGAGAGTATTTTCCCAAGGATTTTAGCAACAACAAAGTCTAAGGAGGCTTGGGATATTATCAAGACAGCCTATCAAGGCATGGAGAAAGTGAAGATATAAAAATTGCAAATGCTGAGGAGGGATTTGAAACTCTCTTTATGAAACAGTGTGATAACATAGACTCATTCTTCACTCATGTGATTGGGTTGGTTACCCAGATAAGTTCTCATGGAGAGACACTTGAGGAAAGAAGAATAGTGGAGAAAATATTCAGAAGTCTACCTTCAAGATTTGATGCCATAGTAGTGGCAATAAAAGAGACAAAGGATCATGGAAAATTTTAGGGGCTAATATTCACAGGTGGGCTAATTTTCCATAGTTTTTCCAAAAAAAAGATTCGCCCAAATTTTACAATATAAAAATATTTAACGTTAAAAATTACCAACATTATATAGACAATATATCTACTATCATTATAAATTTGAATAATTTTTCAAATACATCAATAAACATTTTATAGTTTTCATATTATGGACTAGTGAGATTCACCAATTTTTTAAACTTCAAGATAATTTTCCATCCTTAGAATTATCCCTGCAAAGGATCTCTCACAATTTTCATTGGATGAGCTTTCTGCATCCCTGATCTCTCATGGACATAGACTGAAAAGAAGAATGAACTCCTAATTGGAGTATGTTTTGAAGACACATATGTCTTTTGGTTGAGGTAAATGTCAAGGAAGATCGAACTACCGACGAAGAGGAAGAATCTCATAGAGAGGTGGAAGAAACAACCTTGCAAGCACAAGAAGAAGGCACAACAATTGAAATCAAAGTGAAGGCTCAAGCCATAGTCAAGCACAAGGATAAAGGTATGAAAAATCCCAAGTCTGATGTCATTATTGTAAAAATTATGGGCACTATGAAAATGAATGTAGAAATAAATAAAATGACATGAATAATAGGAAAAATGTAAATTTTGCAAAAAAAAATTAGAACCAGAGTAATGTGCTTTTAACATGTAATGTAGCACAAGAAAAACATGAAGATGTATACTTATTAGACGCAGGTTGTAGTAACCACATGATTGGAAACATAGCATGTTTTCCAATCTTGATGAGAATGTGAAATCTGAAGTGACAACAGGGACTAATAGTAAAGTGTCTGTCATGCAGAAAGGAAGAGTTTCAGTATTGACAAGGAAGGGAGAAAATATGTTTGTGTGAGATGTATATTACGTACTTGGCCTGAAATGTAGCCTTTTGAGCATTGGACAACTTGTAAACAAGGGCTACAATTTATTTTTTAAGAATGATGTGTGTACAATCATGGACATAGCTCCAAGTAAAAGAGTCATTGCAAAAGTGCATATGACAAAGAATAGGATGTTTCCTCTCAAGCTTAGAATAGACTTGAAGGAAGAACGTGTGGTAGCAGTAGTCACACAAGAGGTCTTTCAAGAAGAAGTGAAAGTCGAAAATTGGTTATGGCACTTGAGATTTGGACATCTCAACTTTGGAGGTTTGAACCTCTTGCATAGAAAAGGGATGGTAAAAGGATTACCACTCATAGAGAAACCAGACAACCTATGTGAAGGTTACATCTTAGGAAAACAACACAGAAAACCCTTTCGAGCAGGACAGAGAATAAGGGAAAAGGCACCCTTAGAGATTGTCCACTCATATTTCTGTGGACCAATGCAAACACCATCTTTAGGTGAAAGTTAGTATGTCTTGACATGTATAGATGATTATTCCAAGTATGTCTACCACTTCAAAGCTCTTGTTGAGAACGAGAGTCGGCACTACATAAAAGTGCTAAGAACTGACAGAGGTGGAGAATATATATCTCCAAATATTTCCTACGTTTCTATAGGGAGAATGGCATACACAAGCATTTTACCACACGGTATACACCACAGCAAAATGGTGTTGCTGAAAGGAAGAACAAGACCATCATCGACATGCTCAGAAATATGTTGAAGGAAAAATACTTGCCAAATGAGTATTCGGTTGAAACTGTCAATTGTGCAGCGTATATTTTGGATAGATGCCCAACGAAAGTTGCTATGAATAGAGTCTGAGAAGAAGCATGGAGTCGAACAAAGCAATTTTTCACTCACATGAAAGTATTTGGATGTGTGGCATATGCACATGTCTCAAATCAATTAAGAAATAAGTTGGAGAAAAATGGGGAGAAGTGTATATTTTTTGGATACAGTGATTAATAAAAGGCCTACAAGCTCTATAATCCATCCACCAAGAAATTTATAATCAATAGAGAAGTGCAATTTATTGAAGAAGAAGCTTGGGATGGAAGCTTAGAGAAAACAGTGAAGGTGAAGACATGTATGTCTCATGAAGAACAAGAGGAATGCACTGCAGCAAATAATTCCTCTATGGTGGCTCCACCTCCACCTACACAAGAACAATAGAGCACAGCATAATCAAGCAATAGAATGGCCTTGAGAAATCAAGGAAGTGCTTCTCCAAGCACACCACAGGGATCTGAAACTCCCTAGAGTTCAAGTGGAACTCCAAGCACACCAAGAAGACCAAGATTTAGGAATTTGAGTGAAATTTATGAGCAAGAAGCTAATAATAATAATGGTCTGAACTCTTTATTTTCTTTTTTTATCATGTTGATGACCCAATCCATTTCGAAGAAGAAGTAAAGGAAGAAAAATGGATTAAAGCAATGAAAGAAGAGATTGGTGCAAAAGAAAAGAATGACATGTGGGAGTTATTCAATCTCCCATAAGATAAAGATGGCATTTGAGTAAAATGGGTCTATAAGACCAAAAGTAATTCTGAAGGCAAGATAGAAAGGCATAAAGTAAGACTTGTTGTGAAAGGCTACAAGCAGCAACAAGAGATTGTGAAGAAACCATTGCACTAGTTGCAAGGATGGAGAAAATTAGAATAGTGTTGTCCATAACAACACAACAGAAGTGGAAATTCTACCAAATGGATATAAAATCAGTATTCCTAAATGGAGTGTTGAAAGAGGAGGTATATGTTGAACAACCTCTCGGCTATGAGATTGAAGGCCAAGAGCACAAAGTATGCAAGTTGAAGGAAGCTCTTTATGGGCTGAAACAAGCACCAAGAGCATGGTATGGCAGGATTGATGCTTACCTGATAGACAATGGGTTTGAAAAATGTGATGGTGAACCCACACTCTACATTAAAGAAAATGATGGTAAGATCCTTATTGTTGTTTTATACGTAGATGATTTAATTTTCACAGGGATTGAAATTTCTCTCATTGTTGATTTTAAAGCAGTCATTAAAAGTGAATTCAAAATGATTGAGTTGGGTTTATTGAGATACTTCTTGGGCATAGAAGTAAAGAAAAATGAAAATGGAATTTTTATTTCCCAAGAAAAATATGTTACATAAGTTTTGAAGAGGTTTAACATGTAGCACAGCGAAGCATCAGTAACTCCAACTATCATGGGGTTAAAAATAAGCAAGGGAGATTGCAACAAGAATGTCGATTCGACATTATATAAGAGAATAGTTGGCAGTCTAATGTATTTGACTGCAACTAGGCCATATATTGTGTATGCTGTAAGTTTAATTTATAGATCCACGGAGACACCAAAGTAGACACATTGGTAAGCAGCCAAAATAATTTTGAGGTATGTGAATGGAACAAAGGAGTATGGTGTTCTAAACTCCTCCACTAATAATTTTAAATTGACTGGTTACATTGACAGTGACTGGGCTGGAAGTGTAGATGATAGGAAGAGCACATCTAGGTATGTGTTTTAGTTGGGATCGCTAGCCATTTCATGGGCTTCTAAGAAGAAACCAATAATTTTTTTATCAATAGGAGAAGAAAATTATGTAGCAGCAACAACAATAGCCTGTGAAGGTATTCAGATGAGAAGGAAGATGAGAGATTTGTGTCATGAGTAAGACAAAGGAACCACAATTTTTTGTGATAATAACTCAGCTATTGTATTATCAAAAAATTCTATTTTCCATAAGAGAACAAAGCACATAGATGCAAAATATCATTTATAAGAGAATTGATTAACAATGGTGAGATTTTTTTGTAGCATTATAGGTTAGAGAAACAGTTCATTAATATCCTCACAAAGCCATTAGCACATAAAAGTTTTGAGTATCTCAGAAAATGTCTGGGAATGGCTAATGGCAGTAGTTGTGATTAAGGGGGAGTGTTGGAATTTGACTCCCAACCACCACCATGAATAAACAGTGGCGTAGCCCACAATTTCATCAATTTTGACAATAGAGAAGGACAAGCATAGATCCAAGAAGCCAGAGGCATTTTCATGCATCCACGCAGAAGATCAACAGAGTACAAAACCATAACTCGGCATTTATTTCCTTACCTACCAGTTTAACTTACCTTTTTCCCACAGCATACAATCGCAATTTTTTAGGCTTAACCTTTAAGCTTTCTCCACCTATCTTATTCCTCCACCGATGCAATATCCAGTGGGACCCACATATAACCCAACCGCGTTGCAAAACCCGCAAACCATTTCTATTTCCCTTAATGCTCTTATCAACATTTTAAGCCACACGACAGAGCACAGTTCGCAAAGTTTACCACTTACATTCCCCCATCCACAGGTGAATTTGTTTGATGTGCGATGTGATCGTGCTATTGCACATCGCATTCACAACCATTTAAGTTTACCACTTAGCACTAACAAGCTGTGTTGTTTGACTTGTGACGTGACCGTGCCATCACACATGGCACTCACAAGGATTTAAGTTTACCAATGTTCATGTCAGTGAAGAATTATGTTTGCCAATCTGCGATCTATAATGAAGTGTCGGATGCGATGAGGACTCAAAACTAGAACATATAAAAATTTGAGATGCGCCCTTTTAAGTTTTGAACGCGTCTTTACATCTTTTAGTGTATAAGCATAAATACGGTCTATGTGTCAATTTAATGAAGATATGGGCCTTTTGATAGCCCAACGATGAGAATTTGTTGAGCGTTTGTTTAGCAATGAATCACATTGATTAGGTTTAGGTTTTTAGGCTACAACCATTCTTGTATAATTAATGTAATTTCTTTTGTTTTCTGCGAAAGAGTGATGGAATAGAAACATAAGTTTGTTCCTCTCCTGTGTATTATGATGTCTATGTGTATGACTGTTTAATTTCCACATTATTTTGAAGTCTCTGTGCTGTGGGGAAACACATTCCCTCTGTTGTTGTTTCATTTAATATTATCAAGATGGTATCAGAGCATACCAGATTTTTCAACATGGTATCAGAGCATACCATATTTTTCAACAAAAGCCAACGCCATGGGGAGGGAGGCCAGCATTTCCAAAGAATAAAGGGGGTTTCTGTGAAAAATTATATATGGATCCTAAGTAGTAGAAGGTGTGGTTTATGGACCCTAAGATTTCTTGGAAAACAAGTGGACACCACACTAAAGTAAAAAATTATTAACATTAGTAGCAAGTCGTAGTTGAGTGGGTATATATTTAACCATTACAGGGTTTCTTAAGAATATAAAATGAAGTTAGCCTCGATTATGTTGAAGCTGGAGCACAAATAATTTAAAGCCCACTAATATATAAAGAAACACCAATCAAATCGAGATGCATTTGAGAGCCCAAGAGAAAGAAAAAAAAAATTATAAACAAACCTACATAAACGAAATTAAATTTGAAGGCAGAGATTACTGTAGAAGTTATGGTACTCACTAACTTTGAGCAAGCAATGACATGAATAGCTGAAGAGCTGACTTCACTAATTAGGGTTTGCACCACGCAACACAGAGCTCACACCTAGAAGAGAACATGTTGAAATTGAGCCAACGTCGTGGGGAGGGAACATGGTGGTTCCCCTTAACCATATTGCATGCATGTGAACCGTAATTTCTAACTACTTTTTAACTAATTTTTTATCCATTGGATAAACATATTGGGATCATCTAACATATAATCCAAAGGTGCAGAGTGATGACAACTTGGGTGGAAGTTTTTCTCATAGAGGGAAGTTCTCCTCATAAAGGAATGCCTTACAACATAAATATATATGTATAAAAATATATCTAATTAAATATTTTGAAGTGCTATATTTAAATATTGAAATTTATTATAAATAGTACAATTATCTAAATTAAATTGCTAATAAATATGAATAAACATTATTTTATAATAAGCATTAAAACACTTTAAAATATAAATGGTTATGAAACATAATATATATATATATATATATATATATATATATATATATATATATATATATATATATATATATATATATATATTGAAGTCTTAAATTCAAATATTAAAATGTATTATAATAATGTAGTTATATAAATTAAATTTCTAATAAATATGAATAAAAATTAATTTATGATAACCATAAAAAACACTTGAAAAAAAAAATTATAGTTTATTTTAAATTATTATTATTAATTATGAAAAAATAAATATATGGCCTTAATATAAATACATTTAAAAAATATGTCAATTCCAATTAGGGTTGTCTCTATTAGTTAGGGAAAATGATTATACTATCTCACCATTTATCTAGATTCAAATTCATGATAATGATAGCTAGAATTAATAATGCTTTTATAAATATTACAATCGTAATGATAATGGCATGGTATATTAATAATACTTTGATAAACATTATTATTGTAATGTCATGATAACTATAAATATTGTTATATTGACTTCGAGCCTTATGAAAATCTATTTAATTACGAAATATATATTTATGAATGCACAAAAATATATAATTAAACAAAAATAAAACCAAACATATGTTACTAGGCTATTATCACATTACTAAAACATTTTGAGATCTACAAATTACAAATTTTGACATGGTATCGGTATTAGCTATTTGAACACAAACTATTCATATCATGATGCTTATTGTGTGTCAATTGGCAAAGAAAAGATCGAAAAAGTTGCAAGGAGAGATGGGTCGAGGAGAAGGAAACCAATATTTTTTTGAAGCTATAGCTTGATTAATGTGATAAGGCAATATATATTAATCCATGTTGATTCTTGAATTTTAGAAAGACTTTGCTTTCTAATATTCCTCTAGCACCTCACCTTCCCCATTACTTGCTCTGCCCTTTGGGAATCTTCCCTTTGATTTTATCCATGAGCCTAGGCTTCTAATTTGGACTGGAGTGAGAAGTTTTAGTCTGAATCCTAGGAAGCCCATCTTTCAACTTATCAACCCGACCCGGCTTTTCAGATGAAGTAAAATGAGTCGTTTGATTCTGGCCTCTCTGTCGGAGTCTAGCATCTCAGTAAGAAGGATTGAATCTCTATGACAATATCTACACTAGATTCAAATTGATGAAAGGATGATTTGTTAAGGTTGATATGCATTTTAGTGGCACTAAAAAATAGGTTTATGATTTTGTCGATTTCCTGCCATTCAGAAACAGTGCCTAAGCCCAAATTAAGTACCTCATCCACAAAGGCAAGATGGGTGATGAATTTATTTTTGGATATTTGTATGCCCTTTATGCCCTTTATATTTCCTTCTTGTTTTCTTTCAACAGAAGGAAACATGGAAATTCCATCACAATTAAAAACAAAAACAGAGACAAAGGGCATCCCTCCCTAAGTCCCCGAGAGCTAAGGAATTTGACGAAAGAAGATCCATTAATAAAGACAGACAAGGTGGTTGAAGAAACAAAACCCATGATCCAATTTGTAACCTCCAGACTCAAATCGATTTGAAGGAGAAAAAGTATGAGGAAAGTCCAATTGAATTTATCAAAAACATTATTAAGGTACATTTTAAGAACAAGAGCTTTTTGGTTTTTGCTCCTAATAGGATGGATGGATTTTGAGCAATGCCTATGGAATCATGAATCTGCCTATCAGCTAGGAAGCCAAATTGGTTTGGAGAATGATTTTTGCTAGCATCCTCTTGATATTTTTTGAGATTACCTTGGAGTTATTTTTATATACTAGGTTTCACAGGGAAATGGGCCTAAAGTACAAAAAAGACTTGGGATTTTAGCATTGTGGAATGAAGTAAATGTATGTAGCATTGATTGGTACTGACAATTTCCTTGATCTTCTAGATTCCTATAGTATTGTAGAGAGATCTGATCCCATAAGATCAAAAAAGGAGATAAATAGTTTCACTCTCTATCCATCTGGTCTTGGACTTTTCTCTTTAGAAAAATTTCCAAAACTCCTTCAATTTCCTCTAGAGTGACAAGGCTACTGATAAAATTTGATTCCTCTTATTTCAAGAAGCGCAGATAACATTGGATTAGTTGAAACTGTGTGTTGATGTTTGATGACCCTAGACCTTTGAAGATATATAAGAAATAGGAGGATGCAGTTTTTAATTCTTTAGTGGAAGAGACCATTTTCCAATCTTCTACCATTAGCTCCCATATATTATTTATGTTCCTTCTTTGGTTGGCATATCTATGAAAAAAATAGTATTGGCATCTCCCTTTTTTATCCATTTAGCCCTACATTTTAGTCTCCACGCATCTTCCTCCATCTTTAGTATTTGAGATTTCCTAGCTTCTATAGAGCTCATTTTTTGGGCTATTTCAACCAAGATGGATGAGGAGAAACTTTGAGAAAATAAATCATATTCACATTCTATTTTTACGAGATATTTTTTGATGTTTTATTTTCCTTTTTCTCTCCTAGAACAAAATTGCCTTCTTTAGCTCCATGATATTTATTTCCAATCTAGCCATTGTTGATAAAAAGTTTGAGATTGAGTTTCTCTTCCATATTTCCTTTACCAACAATATAAAAGAATCTTCTTCCAACCATGAGTGGTTGAATTTAAAGGGATATTTAGTTTTGATACGATCAAAGTCAAACTTTGAGAAAATGGGTCTGTGATCCAACAACTTTTCTTGTTTTTTCCAGGATCTAAGTCTCCCTAATGTTCCTTCCAACTGGTTGGCCATCAAGAACCTATCCGTTCTTTTGGATATCCCTTCTTCACATGTCCTCCCTTTTCTCCTGGGAGGGGTTAAGGGGAAGGGAACTTTGTCACAGTTTATGATTCTGCAACTTCATCGAAATGTAGGAGCGTAGAGGATTTGGTTGAGCCCGAAGATCACAAGTCTTTCCTATGGAAATAGTGAAGTTTAACTATCCTGACATGATGAGGGCTTAATCCTAGAGAAGGTCGCTGGTTTGTATCGAGTCCTAGAAAGCTAGACTTTCACTTTATGGTCCATAACAATTGATCAATTTTATGGGACAAGAGAATCCTCATAGGGATCCTTCTAGAATGATACCTAATGAGGAAGAATAAGCCTAAAGTGAGGCAATTTTTGGGTCCCATATAGTGATTAGCCTGCCTGACAAGCCATTTTAATATAGAGAACATGAAATCCAACCTGGTCAAACCTTTCATAAGTACTTTCTGGATTTTCCTCCCAAGACCATAGTTTCCTGAAAGCAGATGATGGATGGGTGATGGATGTTGATAAGTATTTTGAGGGAGGAAAATTTGTGAGGACCCCCAACCCCTCAAATGTTGAGAGACATAATTATCATTATTTAGGAGTAGGAGAGGGTGTTTTTTCTCTAAGGACCCTTAAATTTAAAGCTAATTCGTCTGGTGGGGAGAGGTTGATTCCACCTTGGATAGGCTCAGGTCAATTAACTTCTCTTTCTAGAGAATTGTTGTTGTTATTTTTCTTCCTAATAGTGATATTTTGAAAGGAGTAACTAGGCTTTGTCTAATATTTGTCAGCAGTAGTAACCCTTGTGAATGTGGAGATGGGAGACATCTTCAGGGCTTCCCTATATGAGAGCACATGTGCATAACATGAGTGTTTGGGATAGAAAGGGAGGTAGGCACACTTGATTGCTCTAATTATAAATTATAAATCTAAGATTTGAATAAGGAAATGGAAGGAAACCTTGAAATTTTAGCGTCAAATTAATATTCAGCAATTTTTGAGGTGGCTTATCGTGGTTGTCGGAGGATATGGAGGAGTTTATATGTTTTAAGCAATCTATTGTTTTGATTTGAGGAAAATATTGGTTGTTAATACACTTGAGGGAATTCAGTTCAATATGGTGTATAAGGGAATCTTCAATAGACACATCTTGAATAAGAGACCTTCGGTCAAGGAGAGACTTACTGGCTTGATTCGTATCGCAAGACTAATTGTGCCTGGGAGAAATCTCATGTGCCCGACTGTATGAGATGTCTTCCACCACTTTATTAGAAATATTTTCAAAGGAAACATCTTCATTGTCCTCGATTATCATTCCTTTTATAGAACCTTGTACATGTTCATGTATGGGAAGGCTCATTCCCCTTGAGTAATTAAGGCCTAGTTGTTGGTGTGACACCTTGTTCAAAATAAACTCCTTTACATCCTCCAAGGAAGACTCTGACCTTTCTTTTGAGACCTACAAAGGTTTAAGACAAGTTGAATTTTGAGGAATCAACTATAGATCCGACCTCATCAGCGTTTTCTAATGGATATGGGTACGAAAGCCCTAATGCAGAGGAGCCACATAAGAGATTTCTAGGTGGCCAACATATCTGCAGTTAATACATATAAAGGGGGTCTTCCAATAGTCTAGTGATCATATGATCTCCTTGTCACCCCAAAGGAATTTTAGAAACCATGGTAAGCCTTCTACTATCTCCATATCATCGAGGATCCATGACATACACTCATGTGATGCGAGGAGAGAAGGTTCATCCAGGTAAATGAACCTTCCCAATGATTTTTCCACCTTGATGAGTACCTCATTTTACCATAGCTCAAGAGGGAAGCTTGACAACATAACCCAAAGGTGCTTTCGCAGTAGTTTTTCAGTGCTCAGACATAATGCAGGATGCCATTGTTGCAACCACAATGAGTCCCTTCCTATATCCTATGGATTACAAATGATTATTTCAAGATCACCCTATGATAGAAAGTGAAAGTGGATCCATTTGTTAACCAATATATTCACAATGAGAGTATAACCTACTAGTGGTTTCCATGTTGCTCTTATCTAGGATATAAGCTTCTCATGTGCCATTTTTATGTAAGCTAATTTGTCAACTAAATCTCTCCTAGACAAGGATTCCACTATGCCCAAGTTGATGTCCTCCCTTAGGGTTAGTTATTTCATAGCTACTAGCGCCTTCACATGTTTTTGGACACGTTTCTAATTTTCCTTCCCATTACCATAGTTGGGAAATAACCCTTCTCCTCCTGCTCTGGGAACCTGTGTGAAACCTAGACTGAGTTGTTCTTCATTGACAAAGTCAAAGTGACACTTATTTTCCATCGACTAGTGGGAATCTCTCTCAGATAATGACCACCCAATTTTGACCATTGGGTAAATCGGTCACAATATTTTGTCATTGTGTGAGGTAGGTACGAAGGCTTCAATATGATTTTTGGAGGATCCTTTCAGATGACCGGTACAGAACATAGGTAGGTGGAGGAACATGTAGAGGCCAAAGATATGTGGTAATAAGAGAAGGAATTATGGTTTAGGATGCTAAAATGAAAGCCTTAAGAAGAAACCTAACCTCCATTAGGGTTTTTCCAGCAACTATGATGTGCAAACCCTAGCTTCCTCTGAGATAGACAAATCCTTCGCTATTGAATGTCTATCTATTTTTTTCGTTAGATTCTATATGAATGAATAAATTGCATGATCTTCCTAACATAGATTTTTTTTAATGAAATTATAGAGATATAAATTAATAAATTAAATTGATATAAAGTGAAATGATTGTATAGTTCAAAAATTGTTTTTTTTCGAAGAAATTTAATATAAGAATGAATAGCTCACATGAAATTGTTAACATAGACTTTTCATGAAATTACAGAGATACAAATTAATAATCTGCATGATTTAAATATAGTAAGAATTCAATATATTGCATAATAAAGTATAACAATGATGTTTAAAGATGTTGAATTAATGTTGCAGGATAAAATTTATTTATTTTTGTAAATTTGGTAGTACCTCTCTATTCATTCATATAATCAAAATAGTAGGTTACATTAACAGATTATATACATGGTAGCCTCAACCTGCCCATAGGAAACCAGGTTTGTTGGCCACCTCAAAGAGTTATAAGCTAACCAAAATTGGAACAGTTTAATCTGTCTCTAGATACCTTATTGGGTCTATTATCTACTATATCTATTGACATATACAAAAAGTAAATGTTGAACACCTAATCCTCTATGGGTAGGTGTGGAAGGTGAAGAGTCACAAAGGAGTCCAAGTGACCTTGGAAGATGAATTGAAGAGTCACACCATTCTATTATAAATGTACATCTATGGTGAATAATATGAGTATCTCATGCTTATCTTTCTATGTGTGTGTTTATCATTCTTCATATACCATGTGTGTGTTTAACATGGTATCAGAGCTGATACATTCATAACCAGCTTAACCTTGTGTGAGCCATTTATTTTTGTGGCCTATGTAAATCTGCAAAAATTCTGGTCATTTTTGCAACATTCAAAAATTTCTAGCCATTTTTGCAACATTCAGAAATTTTCTGCAGCATTCAAGAGTCAATTTTTGTAGAATTTAGAAATTATTCTATTGGATTCATTCAGAATTATACAGGTTTTCTCTCACTGCTCCCTACTACATTCAATTTTTACTACTCTCTCCACTCTGCATTCTGAAAAAAATTCTGAGTTTTGTTTACTACAAATTTTGGAATTTTTTCCTGCAATTTCTACTCAAATTCTGAGCACAGTTTACAAATTTTTTTAAAACAGTGAAATTTTTGTAGCATTCCCTCATCTCTTCCGTTTCTTATTCTAGTTAAAATCTTGTGACATTTGGTTTTTTTTCATAAAAAATAAAAAATAAAAATAAAATAAAATAAAAAATTACTGTAACCCTCTGCTCTCAGCCCTCTCTGCACAACTCTCACCTACACATCATCTCACCCCTTGGCCCCTCAACCTCTCCACACCTCGCGGCTCCCTCACCCCACTCACCCAACTCTGAAACCCCGCCCCTCACCCTCACCCTCACCTGACCCCTCACACGCCTCTTGGCCTCTTGGCCCTACCCCCTCACATGCGGCTTCACCCTCCGCTCCCTCACGTCATCCCACCACACTCCCCAACACAAGGCTTCCTCCACCTCCCAACACTCTTGTCTCACCACACTCCCTTCTTCCCCGCTCACCTACCTCCTCTCCCCTTAGCCCTCCCCTCAGCCCTTGACCCATCCCCTTCCACCCCCAGCCCTCCCTCCACCTACCTGCTCTCTCAGCCCCTCAGCCTCACTCAACCTGCCCCCTCACATCGCTCATGGCCTCTCAGCCTCACTCAACCCGCCCCCTCACATCGCTCACAGCCTCTCACCCTCACTCAACCCACCCCCTCACATCACTTTTCCCTCCCCCTCATGCTCCCCACATCCGCCTACTCCCCACCTGCAAACTCCTCCCATCCCCCTAACTCAGTTGCTCGGCCTTCCCTCCCTCCCACCCACACATTCTGCATTCCTTTTTCTAATTAATTCCCTCCCCTTTTTTAATCTTCAAATGATTTATTTTTAATTTTTTCTTTTACAAATTGGCCTCCCCCAGATAAATCCTTCCCAAATTAAAACCTCCCTTAGTTAAATCCTCCCCTAGATAAAACCTCCCCCAGATAATACCTCTTCTTTTCCCTAAAAAAAAAAAGAAGAAGAAGAAGAAAAAGAGAGAGAGGAGAGGGTAAAGGGATAGATGGATTGTCGACATATTGGAAAATGAATTTTTTGCTCTATATTTCTCTATTATGAAAATGCGACCAAGATGTGTGGCATGACAATGTGAAGGAAAATGTTGAAAATTGGTGGCATTATAAAAGTTACTCATAGTTTTTGGAATTCGCCTTCCTCTTTATTGTGAGGTAATATAGCAAGCTCAAGACCATCTGCTCATATAGTGAAGCATCTGAGCTTGTGAACATCGTTTTGTTGAATTAGAGTTGTTGGTGTAAAACAATTCTTTGAAGAGAGAAATCATCTACCTTAAAGGGTTATTGCACAGTGGTTTTTGCTGCACATTTACAAAATATTTGCACTGACATTGCATTTCTTCTTAATTCATAGTTGTAGTCAGTGTCTGAAGTATAACTTTGAGTTGTTGAGAAATTGTTGAACACTTCTATGATGTGAGTCATTGTTGCTTGCTGGCCAGACAGCCAAGTCTACACCTTCAGGTCCTCCATAATTTGAGTAGTAGATTTTGTTCTTTGGGAATTCCATAATTGGAAGTTAAAAAAAAAAGGGGGGGTCTTTGAAGTCATTTGGATTGTTTTGAAAGTAAGTTGAATCACATTATAAACAGGTGCATTATTGGTTGAAGCCAACACCCTTTATTTCTTGAAGGCTAACTTGTTGAGAAAATGGCTAAAATCAATGATGCATTAGAGTTGTTGAATAACCTCATTCATTCCACTATTTATGATATGGTAAAAATGAGCAAGAATGCTCTTTTTAATATTCAAACTTGCTTGCAAGATGGACAAGACAATATTGAGTTTTTGCAGTTGGAGTCTTAGCTTTAGCAAGATGAACTTCAACAAAAGAGTCATCATTCTGAACCTGTTTCTGTTCACAACATTGATAAGGACTCTCATCAGCAGGAAGAATATAAAGTTGCAGTCGATTCACATTCATTTCATTGTACAAGAGCAGATTTACATGCAGATGCAGCAACTTAGCCTGCACCTCCCAAGCCCATCATCAGACCTTGGGAAGAGCTTGTCCATAACAAGCACAAAACTAGTCTTGGATATGACAAGGATGTGTCCTTTTCTATTCTGGACTACTCCAAGCCCATCAAATTTGAGAGTGCCAGATTTCTTTTTGATAGTTCACCTGCAGTTGTTCCATATCCTACTCGACTTCCACAACAACAACAAAAGATTGTAAAATGCCAACACTGTGATCGAGTTGGCCATATGAAGGATCATTTTTTTATCTTCATCCATGCAAGAACTGTGGTCAGCACACCCATTCTTCACACAGATGCTTCAGAAACAAGCCTCCTATAAGAACAAAGATTCATCTTGGATGGATCGCTTCTTGGAAATGGGCATCAACAGCCAAGAATATGTTTAAGTCGCATGTCAAAACTTGTTCTCCAATATTGAACAAACTTGCAGTTGAGTGTTTTCCATCATCTCACCTTGTACCTGACAAGGGGGAAAATGGTGGTCATCTACAAGCTTCGACGCCAGATCAAGTGAGCCTGAGCCACAATTTCTCATTCCAGATTCAGAGTTGTACCCAGAGACATAATAGTTCAAGTGAGCCTAAGCCACAACCTGTCGTTCCATATTCAGAGTTGTAGTGAGAGACACGGATGCCCATGAGCATTCCTTTGGTTAATGGACAACCTCAAACCATCCATGTGAGGTTGATATTCTTCCTCTTATAGAACACTTCCTCTAGCAGAAGACTTCAGCTTCTTGCCAGCTTTGGAAGAGTTCCAGGAATTGCATCAAGCATTCTAGTGTTGGTGGTCATCCTTAAACCATTACAAGTTGTAAAATTTCCTTCTTTTAGGTTGAAGGTATCCCTCTTCAAATATGAGCGACAATTCCTCTAGCAGAAGTCCTTAGCTTCTTGCCAGTTTTGGAAGAGTTCCGGGAACTGTAATAAGTGTTGTGATTTAATTTTGGTGGTCATCCTTAAAGCACCTCTTTATGCCAAAATTTCAGAGAGTTGATTCAGCCTAAGTGCTGCCATGCATACTTTGCATATTTGTATTACAACTCTCTTCTTGGACTCACACATACCCCTTCGGATTAAGGGGGAAAATTTTGAACACCTAATCCTATATGGGTAGGTGTGGAAGGCGAAGAGTCACAAAGGAGTCCAAGTGACCTTGGAATATGAATCCAAGAGTCACACCATTGTATTATAAATGTACATAAATGGTGAATAAAATGAGTATCTCATGCTTATCTTTCTATGTGTGTGTTTATCATTCTTCACACACCATGTGTGTGTTTAGCAGTAAATTTTATATTCCCTTTCCATATTAAACAAAAAACATTAGACCTCTCAAATCATTCATCTAACGATTGCATGGGTGTCGAATACTTAACACTTAACCTGAGCATATCAACTTGATTTATACTTTGGAGTTATCATTCCATTCAACCAAGGTGTACATTATGGTGATGTTGCTGGAGGTGAATTTCCTAAATATCTCTGTGCATTTCTACCAATATGGAGCCTTCCTTCGGGTCTCCTCCTACCTCTTGAAAAAGTACAATGAACTCTACCATTAAACACTTCATTGTCTAATAAATATGAATAGACTGCTTAAACAAGAACAATCTTCCTCTAGTATTCCCAGGATCAGACAACATAAGATCTATTTCCTCATCATGAATATCTTTCTCCACTTTAGTTTTAAGGTCATGCTCCCATCTAGAAATCAAGGATTTTACTTGACTCAGTGTCCCCACTGCATAGGCATGGAATATGTTCTGCATAATTTCCTTTCTAGGATTTCTTCCCCTTTTACTGACCTTTTCCTTTCCTTTGTCCTTTCCTTCTCTTTTTCCACTAGTTCCTTTTCCTCCCTATGCTTTCACCATTTTTTTTTGTTGTCAGTCTCCCAACAGTTCTACGTTCACCCGAATCGACACCAGGATTCTCCTCAGACATGCAAAGACTTGAGGATGAAAGATGCTAGGAGGACCTGTACAAGGAAATAGAGCCACATCATTAGATTTAGTCAGTCTACATAGAATATTGTCCTATCTAATGAGTGTCTCCACCTCTACCATAGTAATATTCTTTTAATATTTCATCCATATTCCTATATCTCTAGAGTTATTCGTATTTTTAGCCAGCGACACCCTCATAAATTGATCTGATAGCCTTATACATTGTTCATACACAACAATCCCCAAAATAGGGCATTGCGAACATGCCTTTGTATTCATAATTTTATAATATTTCCACTTCTCAATGTGGACAGAGATTAAAGACTTAACATGCAGGAGCCATGTATTCCCACTCACAAAAGATAATGAAACATATCCCACTCACAACAGATAATGAAACATAGCCCATAGAATTACTAAAATTGGATAACTGGTCGACTAATCTCGTGAATCCCAAGAAAATAGACTGAAACTTATGCATGGTTATAGAATCATGCCCCCAACACACAACAACCCAGAAGCCAACATATACAAATTACCCGTGGCCCTATTGAAGAAATTAACAGAACCTCTAACCTCAAAATAGTCATCGTAAGACATGCATCCAAGCTCATATAATTAGCTTGCAAAACTATAAATTTGACATGCAGAGCTGTAGAATTGACATGAAGGGTATCAAGAAAAATATTATATCAGAAGGAGATGGGTTGTAGGGTTTCCTGAGACAATTGAGGGGAAGGTGTTATCATACTTTCCCCAGCACCCTCGCCCACCATCTCTCCTAAAATCCTCATGCTCAGGGTACATAGGCTACCATTCTACGTTCTAAAATAAATACAACCAACAAAGTAATAGACGTTGAGGGAATCATGAAGGAATAGCAAAGCAGACTCTCCAATAGAAATTAAAAAACAAATATGATATTGATAAGGTCTATCAACCTTGGCAAACATTGTGGAAACCCTCCCGGACAAAGCATACTTCCAAATGAACATCATGACAAAAATAGGTTGGTACGCATCCATTTCCATTACCAAAAAAGGATTCAAACCATACGGGATAATTCCACCTCTTATATTAGTTACTTCCATACTCAGAAAAAGAAAATATAAGAGAACATACCCGAGGAATGAAAGTGCAATGGATGCAAATGCCCACCTCTGCCAAACTTGCTTTGTTGGCTGCTCCATAGTCGTAAAACAATAACTGAAATTAACCTTCTCCCCGACCTTTTCTCCCTCGAACTTTGGGGTATTTCCCAAAAAATTCTTGACATTCCTCATTGTCTTCCGGTCGCGTTAAGTGTTGGCTTTATTTGGCCTGGGTCAAGCTGCCCATTACTTCTAACGCGTGTCAACTCTATTACAATGTGCCCTGTGTGGATTCCTCCCACCTCATACCTCCCTCAACACACTTGGCGCCCCAATCGGGGAAGGATGAAATTTATTTTGAATGTTCCTAAAATATGACATTTAGGAAAGAAGAATATTACTCATGGAAATTTTAATTTCAATCTTTTCATAATGTGGAAATTTTGATACTCAAACTTGTTTGCATTTTTTTGATAAATGCAATGGTTTGAAGTGTTAAATTTACATCTTAAAATATATTATAAATACTGTAGTTATATAAATTCAATTGATAATAAATATGAATAAACATTAATTTATAATAAACCTAAAAGCACTTTAAAGTTTAAATTTAAATGGTTATCCGACACCTACGCCTTCCATGGAGCAGGCACCATCAAAGTAGCACTTCCAAATATTCTTTGAGTGCAACTTGTTATTTGCAACGACTGATGGGAGCTGCTTCCATGTGTCTTCAACAAATTCTGCATGTTCATGTAGTATGAAACAAGAAAGATCTTCTGTTTCTTGACTATAAATGGGGGAATTTCCTACATCTTTATTAGAGGTGGCCTTCACAAACCTTGTTTCCCTGTACAATCTCCTCTCTTCCGCATTAAAAACCGGAATGATAGCATAAGTGAAATCTAATTTTAGTACACCTCCCAACTTAGCTCCCCAAGACCTTCACAGGAGCATTCCAAACCTGGCTGGGATGTCTGTAACCACTACATCTATTACTATACTCTTTGCTGGGATTTGTTCCAATGAAATTGCTACATATTTAATCAACCCAACACATTTCACCCTTTTGGAATCGAATGAATATAGGTCCCTAAAAGTTTTGGCAATTTTTAGGTCAAGTTCCTTCATAACAGGCAATGGCGTGAGAATATGGGATGCTGCTAAGTCCAACATGTGATTATGTAGAGTATAATCTTGAAGCAACAAAGACACATAGAAGGGTGGAACAAAGGGATCTATTTCTTCTACATGAGGACCAAAAGTGACCACCAACGTTTCTTCTTGTAAGTTCAGTGTGTCACTTATGTCTTCCACCTGTGTGAGATTAATAAATTCTGAAATTTCTTTCTTGTAAGATGGTATTTCTGCTAATTCTAGAAGAGGCACATGAATTTTTACCTTTTCCAACTCTTTAGTTAAATTGAAAGCATAAGTTTGCTTAACGTTCTTTTTAAGTTCTTATTCACTCTTTCTAGAATTTGCTGCTTGGTCGGCTACAGGAACAACTTTCTCCAAGATATTAATGTCAATTGATTTGTTCTGGGAGGATTCACCCTACTCACAGGGGCTTCACTCAATGAACCTCTAACATATCACGTGCGATCATAGCATATTAAACAATACCCTTAATTTGAGTACATATTGGAAAATTCCTCTAAAAATCACATTATTTAAGCCCCTACCAATATAAACCCCATACACCTTCCCAATTTATAAAGCCCCTACTTTCACTATATATTGTAGGTATCCATTTTTTCATTAACATTTTTTATACCCCATTATATTTTTTCATTAACTTTGAGCTCGATTTTTTATACCAACCAATATAAAAAACCTTTACCCCCTATATATCCCCCAATATATTATGTCATTTTTTCCTCGTTATATATTCCCCAATATGAACCCACGTGGTATAGTATTGCTCCTGCAGTGAAGCCCCTGTGACCCTACTGCACATTTGTTCTATTGAGTGTATTTACAGGTTTTTTCTTATTACTGACTTGTTTCGTAGGGTCCTTTTGTAGTGGAGTTACCATTGGAGGAGGAACATAACCTTGTTTTTCACCTTAATTATCCTGCACTCTAGATCCATTTCTAGATCTCAAATCATATTTTCTATGTAACTCAACTTACATGAAAACTCTGAATTTCTTATACTATTCATCCATTTCAGCTTCAACATATTCTTCCTCGCAATCTTCCTCTTCATCCTCTTCTATTGCATACATTGCAGATACCTAATCCTCAACCTCACTTTGGTCATCTTCTGCTATCTCTCCAGGTGCTGCTTCTATATACAATGGAGCTTGAACCTGGTCTTTATCTCTTCTTTCCCTTTGCAAGATTTGCAGGGGATGTCTTCTGAATTGAGGGTTAAACCCCCCTCGGTTTTGTTGTACTTGTCTTTGGGAGCTTTTATTTTCCAATTCCATCTTAGCTAGCTTATTAGTCAGACTTCTTATCACCTTTGTCATATCTTCAATTCTTAGATCTTGTGATGATTCTTCTTTTGTCTTCCCCTTCTCTTGGACTAGATGTTTTCCTTTAACCTTTCCAGCTGCAGTCATATTAGGTTCAATCTCTAAAGCATATGTCTGGATCTGCTCAAGAGTAGGGGCTCTTCTCTCTCTAAATGTAAAGCTAAAATTAACTTCGAAAGCCCTAATAAAAACTACCCTTTCTCCTACAGGAGGGGGATTAATATTTGTAGGTAAACTGTTGTACAATTTGTTGAATATTTTTACAAACTCAGAAATGTTTTCATTACGATTTAATTTAATTACATTAAACTTTGTCAACATGTAACCATGATATCTCTTCTCTCCCCATCTCTGAGTGAATTGAGTTTCTAAATCTTCCCAGTCATTTTATGGAATCATTTGGTAAACCTTTGAACCATTTCCTAGCCTCTCCACTTAGAGATTGCACAAATAGTCTCATCACAACATTAAGATGTTCTACATTTCAATTCTTGACAAAAGTGAAAAACAAGGGTAAATGTTGTTCTACAATTACTTCATCTGCTACAATGAAACGGGGAAGTAATTTGAGGTATTATTGAGGCATGGAATTCACTGGTTGTGGAATAATTAGTGGTGCATATCTATCCTTTGAGAAAGCTGGTGCTGCCATATTAACAACTTGGTTAACTACTCCTTGGGTGGTTGAGGTTGATGAACCTGGTGTGAAAGTGAATGAAGGTGGAGGCAAAACTGATATGGAGGTATACTGATGGACAATAGTAGAGGGACCGACAACTATATTTGGTTGAGCTTGAGTGGAGGTAAAAGAAATAGACTCGAAAGAATGTTCTTCTAATTGAGGTTCTTGAATATAAATGGGTGTGGAAGGGGTATATCATTCCAAGAAAGGGACTCCCCTGGGAATATATACAAACAAATGGTTATGAGAATTGCTTCCAAGAGCATGCAATGTAGGATCAGGGATTAAAGGAGTTTCACGTTTCTAAACCTTTCTAGAAACCAATATTTTTGGATATGGCAAATAAGAGACTATCTGTTGTGAGGTATATGACCTTGTGTGAGGCCTTTTGGAAGCCAGAATTTTGAAAATAACAAACACGGCCAAATATTTCCTCCTCACTGAACAACTAGAGGAAATAATGTCAAAAAACAAGGGAAAAATAAACTTCGTTTCTTCGTCCCCGACAACGGTGCCAAAAAATGTTGTATCTCAAAAAACAATCCATCAAATGTGGTAAGGAATGAGTGCTTAAGACATTTTATAAATGTATGTCATAGTTACAATATCAAATGGCCTCTGTTTAACACCCTTGGAATTGAATTACTTAATACCCTCAATAATCTAATATAATTAAAGCCTTCACAATGCCATAAACTATTGATATTCGAATGGAATGAAAAGAAGAACTGTAAAGGAAACTCTGAATGATATGCTGAAACATAGAATCTACCACTTCTAAGTTTCAGAGGAAATGCATGGAGAGAGAAGAAACTCGAAATAATATGGTAAAATCACGAAATCTATTACTTTAAAGTTTCATTAGGAGTTTGTGAAGAGAGAAGAGATGAGGTGAAGGAGTGAAAATTAAGGTGATTTAACTCTTATTCACAAGCGTAATTAAGAGACTAATTGCTACATTACTTCACTTCATTTAAAGGGGAACATACACAGAGTGAAACAGGAACAACGCACCGACATTAACAGGTGTAGGAAAATTTATTTTCTTTCATTAATTTCTCAGAGAATTCAATCGTAAACTAACAGTCCTCCAGAGGTCCAAAACTTAGAACCTCTTTTCTTTATTTCTATCTCCTTGAATAAATCAGAGTAGTTCGTAATTGTTGAACTTCTTGAACTACTCAACTTCCTAAACTATTAAGATCACTTATGCAATTATAACAATAAAACAAATTGAAACTTGGAAATATGGTTTGTTTTGTTGAATTTGATGTTTTTGACACGTCCTTCCGAAGTGTCGAGGTGTCCTTTCTAGCTATGATGCAATAACTGCATCGTTCTGTAGCAATGCCTTACTGCCCGACTCTAACCCAACTGTCAGGCTTCGAATATTGCCCTTGTATGTTCTTCTGGCTAACTCTGTCGATGCCTCTATGCTTCAAACATTGCCATCGTATTACCAGCTACTCAACTCTGCCTTTTATCCTTTGATCTGTGTCGGGTCGCTTACCCGAGTCTCTCTACCATGTTTTTCCTATTCCTTCATGGCCAAGGCTTTTCACTGGCTTTACGTTATAATCCTCTTTCTCTTCCTCCAACACGATTTAACACAAAAAATACCTTTTCGTCGGATCTGAAAACCTTTGGAATTCACTTTTGAAACCACATCAGATTTCACTGTTTTTAGCTTGTCTTTGACACTTATCTTCTAAGTCTTGCGATGCACGCTATGCGATCAAGCCCCACTACATCGCATATCACACTTCGGTGAACATAACTCAAGCCCTTTTCACTTAATGCTTAAAACTTGCGATGTGCGGTATGTGGGCCAGGTCATTGCATACCTCTCTTCGGCAAACTTAAATTGTACCTTCCACGCTCCTTCATTAAAACTTGCGATTGGTGATTTGCAATCAGGCCCCACCACATCGCACATTGCACTCCAGTGATTTTAACCTATACCTCTCATGCCTATCCTTTGAAACTTGCGGTTTGCAATTTAATCTCTGCCATCCATCCCTCCATTCCAGTTCTGCGCTTTGATCAGGACTATCCATTTTTCCTTTATGCCTCCTCCGAAGCTGTTAAGATTTTAAGGGAAATGTGTCCTTTCTTCACTTCTTCAACCGTTCGGCATGTGGATGAGCCTGACTTGACCCACCTTTACATATTATCACATAATGTTAATGTACCAACATATAAATTAAAGTTCTTCTACAACACACAATTTTTTTTTTTTTCTACCGTATATGCTTTTTTGGTGTTTTGAAAATTAATTCAAAGGTAAATGCAAATGAGCCACAACATGATGAATCATTTTTTGTTTTCAAAGGTTTAGCCTATTACCTTGGAAAATGCAAAATATAGGACATACATATCTATCAACCTCTCTTTGCACTTTTTAATGCAATTGCTAGTATAAATACATTTAAAAGAAATGTCAATGACAATTGGGGTTGTCACTATTGGTTAGACAAAATGATTAAACTATCTCACCATTTATCTAGATTCAAATTCATGATAATGATATTAAGAATTAATAATGCTTTTATAAATATTATTATTGTAATATCATTATAACTATAAATATTGTTATATTGACTTGAGTCTTATGAAAAATATATTTAATTATGAAATATATATTTATAAATACACAAATATATAAAAAATAAATACCAAACATATGTTACTTAGCTATTATCAAATTACTAAAACATTTTGAAATCTACAAATTACAAATTTCTGACATGTTATCAGTATTACCTATTTTAACACAAACTATATCATGATGCTTATTTTCTAGAGGGATGAGGAGGAGAAGGTAACCAATATTAATCAATCCAATAAAGCATTATAGTAATCTATGTAGGCAGTATATTCTAATACATGTTGATTCTTCGATTTTAGATAAGTCTGTGCCTTCTACTATTCCTCTGGCCCTTCACCTTCCCCATTACTTGCTCTGCCCTCCGGGGATCTTCGCTTTGATTTTATCCACCAGCCCCGGCTTCTGAGATGAAGTAGAATGACCCGTCTGAGTCTGGCCTCCGGGAATCTTCTGTTTGATTTTATCCAGCAGCCCCGGCTTCTGATTCGGATTAGAATGCGCAGTGTGAGTCTGACCTGCCTGAGTGTGACTATGGGTGTGGCCACGGTCCTGCTGCTCGTGAGCACCCTGCCTGAGTGTGACTATGGGTGTGGCCACGGTCCTGCTGCTCGTGAGCACCACCAGGCCGAACGGGTTCTACATTTTGGGCCATGATAAAGCACTAAAAGCAGGTATATATATGATAAAGCACTAGAAGCAGGTATATATATCAATAAACAATCGGAGAGATGCGAATGTAGTGATGAAATGAGATGATATATTGAAAGTGAATTGCAATAAAAGAGGGAGGATATATTTATAGCTCTGGTTGTTGTGTGACAACTTGTCTCCTTTTCTGCAGTGCAAGCGGTGCGGTGCGGTGCCGTGTGGAGGAAGACTTAAATTAAAGATGCTACTTTGTAGCTTCGACTGTGGCTTTACCTGCACGTTGAGATGAAAATCAAAATTCATCTTAAACCATTAAAATTTATCATTTTATAAAACCTTATATTATATAATTTAAAAAATAAAAATAAAAATAAAAAATCAAACAAAGAGACTAGTGCTTTCTTTAATTTTTTTTTTCCGAAGGAAAATAAAGCTGCCTTTTATATAAAGATATGCAAAACAGTACATGATATACACGATGATATGGTGCATAGCAACTCTGTACAAATAGAACAAATAATAGAGCATAGATGATGCAATCTTTAACTTGAAAGATTGATACAACAATCGATTCGATGGCGAATTATCTGGTCTTTGGTTGATTCAATTCGCTTAAGCTCGTTCCGAATTGAGAAATCGATTCGATGGGAGAATTATTTGGTCTGATTTGATTTGATTCGATACGTCTCAATCGGAGCGTTCGGTTGATAGATGTTTAGAAAGTACTGTTGAGTGTTCTACAATTTACTGAAAGGGAAACCGTAATGGCATGATTACGAGATAATCAATTGGTACCATGCATGGTAGGATTTGATAAGTTTCAGGAGTAAATATCTGTGTGGGTACTATATAAATATGAGTTTGAGATTACTGGTTGGAAAATGGATTATAGTAATTTATTATATTAGTATAATTATATTAGTAAATGTAGTTAATATATATTAATTAGTTGAAGGTGAAAAATGAGTCAGTTGAGATTAGTAGATCGTGGATGACTATAACTGATTATAATTAGAAATGTTTAAACTAACAATTGTATTAAATATTGTAAAAAAAATTGCCTTAAAAACTGAGCACAAGAAAAAAAATAAGAGTGAAAATTTGATATAATTTTTTTTTATTTATTGATTAAAAAAAAAATTGAAATCAATTATCGTAGCTCCATTAAGAAGATAAAAAGGAGATGGAGTTGTGCTACGATCAACTACAAAACCAACGTTTTTTTATGTTTTGAGAAAGCTTTGTTCATGTGATAAGTTTAAGGTGAGTTTACAACGAAGACTTCCACTAAATAAATAATCCAGCAAGGAGATCCAGCTAGGAGGTGGGCTTGCAGGAGGCGAATATGGTGGAGGAGGAGATGCATAACAACCACAACTCAAATCTATATCATATACTTTTGAACTATCTCCGTTTAGCAACCCAAAGTTCTTCTCAGTGGTTGGCCCTGGCTTATGGTTCGTATCTATGACTCTATTAGGCTTGATTGCAGTACCTGCACCTAAAACCCATTCGAAGAGGCGACACCTATTGATCTTAATGTATTTATATCGACTATTAAAGGCTTGGATTTTAAGATGTTTCATGATTCTTTGATGTAAAAATGAATACATGTATTTGATTTTCTATTTGTAGCTTAATAAAATCTTCGTGAATTGTAAATGAATCTATACTTGGGATCTTTATACCTACTAGCCAAGGACATCAAGCGAGAGCCATACATCATGGAGAATTCCCTTAAACTGCACACAAGAAAAAAATTGTTTCGTCCCATTTAACATAGTTATGCTTTTGAAAGAACATAGTTATGCTTTTGAAAGAACGATTACAAGTAAATCTAATTAAAGTTTGTAAGAGTAGCCATTGCACACAGAAAACACACGAATAATATTTTTTTATTATATTTGCACTCAATTACAACACATTTATATAGTTGGTCTCAGATCCAACTTATTTCTAATATGGATATAGAGGTTGAGAGAATATCTCAACAACCTCCTACAAAATCTCAAACCAACTCTAAACTTACACATTACATTAATGGAAGCATTATTTCTAATACCTCCCTTTAATGCTTACATTTCAAATATAGTATAAAAACAATACATGAAACACACATAAGTTTGATCTAGTTTTCATCAGTAACACTACCCACTCTACAGTCTTTTAGACTCATCTTTTTCTTTCTCCACATCTTCGAGCTTCCCATTTGACACATTTAAAGTACAAAAGCTTCTGACCATCTTTGACGTTCTTTGTAGAACTGACGCTTCTTAACCCCCCGCCCCGCCCCCTCGAAGGATAATCTCAATAGTAAATCACCCTATGGATACACTTCCATCTCTGAAATTCCCTCGAAGAGAAAATTTCAATAGTTATATAGGAAAATGATCTGGATACTGAGCATATTCAGCAATCAATCATACAACTGGCCTTTTTCCACATACATCTGTTTTTCTTGAAGCCCCGAAGAACAATAATCCCATCAGATTAACAAACAAAGAACATAATAAAAGTAATGATTCATTCTCCTGGCACCGAAGAACTTTGAGAACTACTAACTTACAATCACAAAATAATAAATCTATACAACATGTGAACTCCACACAGTATTCAACTGCACACAAAAAACCCTGTAATAGCACAAATATTAAACGACAACCTCAAATATCATTGTCTATTCTCAAATATCAAATACGAAACGATTCTTACTCCCTTATATGCAGTGATGGCATCGACTCTCTTCACCACCGAACTGATCAATACACAGCTCTTTTCACCGTGATGCCTTTTGCGTAGCTATCTCGTCATGTGATTTAATCTGACAGCGCCTTGTTTTCTCACGGAATTGTGCACTACATTTTTCTCTTTTTAATCCAACCAATGGATCCTGTAAGAAGATCAAAATCACATGGGACTATACATTCGTGAGAGCGAGAGGAGTTATGCATGCGAGCGAGAGTGCCATGGCCGCTGTAGTGAAAGAAGAGCATGTCTCTGGATTTGACACGGTGAACCATGGCAAGGAGATCCACACGAATGTTTTTGCCTATGGGCTTTGTATATGCTTCACCGGTAAGGAGATTGATGTTTCGTTTTCCAAAGACGAAGTGATGAATGAGCATGTGTTCCATCCTCATAACGTCATTTACGCATCTCTGAAGTTCATTTTCTGTGTTGGGATAATTATATCCCACCAACACAGTGTACTTTTGTTTGGCCATCAATAGCCAATAGATCCTAATCACACACACAAACTTTACACCGAGAAAATAAATTCACTGAACTATCTACTCTCCTACAACAGTGGTTTGACAATCATTGCTCTCACATCTTCCTAGCCATTCCGTGAGGGATTTAAGCCAGTAGAGGCTCCAATACCAAATAAAATTTTGTAAGAGCAACCATTTCACACAGAAAACACACGAATAATATTTTTTTATTATAAATCTTCATTAATGGAAAAAATGGCAAAAACATACATTGAATGTGCAGCTGCAACAATTCTATTCTTGTAGCACTAAATAAATCATGGATATAATGGATTTATGGTACTTGTAATATTTAAAGGGGTTTTTTTTTAGTTTTATTTGAAATCTCAAGTGAAATTTAAACTGAAATACATGAAGAATTGCGGAGGAAAGAATTCACCTTTAGCCATCCTTTCGCATAATTCTTTGTCTTCAGGGTCACAAATAGAAAGTGCATAACATTTGCGAATCTTACTAATAAATTTTTGATCGTCTCTCATGCTGCACATAAGAAGAAACCATATAATAAGACACCATGAGAGGAAGAGAGAAGAAGAAACCATGTTTATATGGCTGTGTTATTAATGTGTATTGATTTTATAATCATCTTCCTTGTATATTCACTCGATATTAATCAAGTGATTCATTGTCTTCATATTATTCAAGTGATTCAATGTCTTCATATTAGTCAAGCGATGTCACTATGAAGTAATTTCAAATAAATGGCTTAATTTGATGACAAAGTTAACTAACCTCTTAGAATTTACATAAAAATGAATCTCCACAAATCTCAATGAAACATACTACACAATCTCCTTCATGAGACCTGATTATTGTGGATAGGGTGACGATAAAAATAAATGAACTAGATGAGAAAAATGGTTAAAACAAATACAATGTAGAATTCAAGCACATTTTCAAGGTAGATCCACTCATTTCATAAAAAATTTGGATAATACACACGAAGTTCAAGTATAACCCATGTTTAACAAAGTATGGAAGTCTTAATCTATATTAAGGTTACAACTGTATATAGAGGTAGTACTACCCATTTGAAGAGTGTGTTAATCAAAATTTCCCTATCATTCCTCAATGAATATGAGCATTCTAGTGCATACGTTCAAAACAATAAAAATTATCCAATCCAGTGGGTTGGGATGGCTAGGCTAGCCTATAGTGTACAAAAAACATAAACACAAAGCTTCATTAGAAAAGGAGAATAAATTTCCTGAAATTTCATATCTAGGCAGTGGTACTATAAATACATATGTCAAGTAAACTCCAAGTGGTTCTATTAATACATGTGTCTATTAAGTTTAAATCATATTTTGGATATCCTTCTAAATTTCCCCATGCTCACAAAATTGTTTGTAAGCACACCATCACAACTACCAACTGACTCAGATAATGAGTATTATAATCAGTCCATTGTTCTAGTAAAAATAATAGCTTTTACAATCATTGATATACAATAGGTTGTTCTAGAAAAGGACTAGATTTTACAATCATTGATATCCAAGAGGAAGGGATATGATTGAGTTACTAAAAGCATCTTGTCAATTTATTTGATACTGCCAGTTTTACTTGGAGAATTCCTTTGAAATGTACAAAATAAAATAAATTTATGGTGTCATTTAACAAAGTAATGTTTTTTAAAGAACAATTACAAGTAAATTATTGTTGTTGAAAAAAAAATTATACAATGAATGTGCAAACAAATCATAGATATAATGGATTTATGCTACTTCTAATTTATAGAAGAGGGCTTGTTTGGCCTCATTTTAATTTTCCAGTGAAATTTATACTGAAAATTAGACCATACCCTTTCCATAGCTTAATAATTTCACAAAAAAATAATAATATTAAATTAACCTATATTTGAAAAATAAACAAAAATAAAGGATAATTGTCCTTATATCAGTTTTCAACTAGTCCTTTCTATCAATTGCCAACGAGTTATAATGAAAATCTCACATACCATATCTTGCCAAGCTTCTTTCAAGTGAACCTCTATTGTATAATTATGAGTAAGATGATTTTATAAATGAAAATCAATGGAAAGTTAATCATTCAAATTTAAAATTTTGAATGGAAAACTAACATTTGAGAAAGAGAAAAAGTAATGTTCAGCACAAAAGGAAATTTGAAAAGAAACAAAAAAAAAACAATAAAACACTCACCTCGTGAATATCCATTTTTAACAAGAATTGAATTATAAAAAACTTATTTGATGATTTTATAAATGAAAATCAATGGAAATTTAAACGTTCAAATTTAAAATTTTGAATGGAAAGGTAACCTATGAGAAAGAGAGAAGCTAATGTTAAGAAAAAACACAAAAGGAAATCTGGAAAGAAAAAAACACAGACGGGAATTGAATTATAAAATACATATTTTCTTTTCTTTCCAAGTAGCTTGTCATGAGGCATGTCCTTGTGCATCACACCACAATTGTGGTAATAAACAACCCCCATCTTAACTTTGAAAAAGAAAAAACACAATGAAAACACTCACCTTGTGTATATCAATTTTGATAGGAATTGAATTATAAGAGACTTACCGAGCTCTACATATGCTATTTTTACCATGCTTTTTAATTTTAACCAACTAGCATGCCGCGAGACAAGTCTCTATGCATCACACCACAACTGTGGCAATAACCAACCACAACTTAACTGGTACATGAAGATATCCATTATGGGTTTGGCCACACACATCATTGTGTGTATGGAATGCCTCAATTTAAGGGAATTTATAAATTGGGAAATGGATTAAGAAAATCATGCAAAACTGTGAATGAAGTTTTGTCTACCTTTCTATTTAACTGTGGGATGAAGCAACTCACTAATTGGGAGTGTCTCAGAACAAGCTAAACTTCATGCTAGCTTTGAGCAAGAAGGAAGCTATATTATTCAATGTGATGACTTCACAAGAAAAAAGGAAGGAGATGGAGGGTTGACACTTAGTCAAATGGAATAAATTGGGCTTTCTATGTCCAATCACTCACTATCGTCAAATTTATCATCTATAGGATGGGAAAACTCACCACTTCGAAATGGGTTAACATTCATCTCATGCTATAGTGCATGAGACAAGCCATTCAGGCCATAATAGAACCCGAATCTAACAATTATGTGACGCAAAATAAATTAGGAACTTAGAACCATCATGGCCAACAGACCTCTTACTAGGTGTGCAGAGGATTTTCCTACCCAAAAAAACATAAATGAGTTGAGAGAGAGAGAGAGAGAGAGAGAGAGAGAGAAAAGTCTCGATGCAAACATGATAAAAAATCGAAGCGAGACATCACAAAAAATTTTCAGCATGGGAATACTTGTGTATTCCAAGCCTAAGTCTAGTGACCAAAAACAAGAGAGGGTTAGCGTGTTAAGGGACTAGAGTGTCTCTGGTGGGAAAACGCACAAATCTAGGGTGTATGCCAAAGAATTTATGTCTCAGGCCAAAGTTCCTGTAAGAAAATAAAATGCAAATGAAACGAGAGTAACAAGGGTGGTCACCCAAAATCACCAAACCATAAGTTGAAATCATCATTGGTTCACTAGGACAAAAATGGACCAGACACATATGTTCCCCACAAGCCCCATGCGAAATCCATGTGATAACCTGCAAAAATTCCACAGGTTGACAAAATCTCTTGTAAACACACAATTGCAACTACCATTTGATTTAGATAATAAGTATTAGAATCAGTCTATTGCTCCAGCAAAAGGACTGGCTTTTACAATCATTGATATCCAAGACGAAGGGATAAAATTGAGTTAATGAAAGCACATTTGCAGTTTTATTTGATGTTGCGAGTTTTATTTAGAGTATTCCCTTAAAATTCATAAAAGAAAATAAAGTTATGGTGTCATTTAACAGAGTTATGAATTTTAAAGAACAATTAGAAGTAGATCTCCATTATTGAAAAAAAATGGCAAAAACATACATTGGATGTAAAACTTCAGCAATTCTATCCATGTAACACTAAATAAATCAAGGATATAATAGATTTATGCTACTTGCAATCATTAAAAAAAAGTTTTTCAGGTCTAATTTTAAATTTCGAGTGAAATTTATATTGAAAAGGAGGCCATACCCTTTTCATACCTCAAGGATTGCAAAATAAAGAAGCCATCTGTAACCATCATTTCTTAAAATTATTTGTCTATGGGATCAGAATCAAAGAGTGCATACCATTGCCTAATCTTACTAATAAATTGTTGAATATTATAACTTCATGCATAACACACATGTCTCAAGAATTTCTCTACAACATTATGATTCTGCCTATGGAAATCTACATTCAAGAATATTATAACTATTTTATTAATTAACATTGTTTATTTTTAATGTTTTAATGTTTAATACTTAATTATTAACTGTTTAATCGAATGACGGACCAATGTTCAATCATCTAACAATGGATTTGATGGTGAACAATTGTGTAAAGTGGAATCTAGGGGAGTTCTTCCTAGAGGGAACACCTTACGGTGCAATTATGGTTGAGGGTTTATTATGATCAACATATAGTTGAATATGGATGACCATAGTTGTCCACATCTCACTATGCTAGACTACAATACATTATGATTAGCTATAGTTTTCCATGGTTGATTATGCTTGTGTGACAACCTTTTTGTTAATACCTCTTATAAATATTTATAATTTTTTTTTGTAATCAAATTGTGTAAATGTAAACACAATTAACTTGTTTTAACCACTGTTGTCCACATCTCACTATAGTAGACTATAATATATTATGATTAAGTATTGCTGTCCATGGTTGACCATGGTTGATTATGCTTGTATGGCAACGCTTTCATTGATCACTCTTGTAAATATTTATAAATTTTGTTTGGAATTAAATTGTGGAAACGTAAACACAATTCACTTGTTGAGAAAACATAAATAGGTTTAGGGCTTTGAAGAGGGATTTCATGTCAAATTGGAGAAAATTATTATTTAATGATAGTCATGGTCTCATTGGTTTGACTTTGATGGAGTTGAATGCATATTTATGGATTTGGAGGAAGTGTATGGAATTCCTTGGGGAAGGACATGCCCATACTCCTCTTGGGAAAGTCTACAAGAATAAAATGACTAAACATTAAAAGAAAAAGCAATGTTGGCAGGAAGGACATTTCAAAGAAAATAAAAATGAGATAGAGTAGTTAAAAAGTCTATGAAGGGAACATTCAAAGATGAGGCACGAGAGTATGCATTGGGGGGCACACAAATTTGAAGGAGACAACATTCTAAGAGAGAAGCCAATCCTCAAATGGGAGTAGTAGTTGGAGATGAGGCATCAGAAAAGGAAAATGGAAGACATCATTTAGGGGGGGTAGCATGCAAATTTCAAGGGAGGATGTGTACGAAACATTAGAAGCTGAAGAGTGCTTCAAAGAGGCCCTGTAATGTGATTAACATGGACATCAATTCAAACAAGGACAATTTTGTTGAGGAATAACGAGAGACAATATTGAGCATAGAACTAAGTTTTGAGAGACAAATGTGTGGTGCAAAACACCTTAGAAGCACACATAATATGTTACTATAGCATGGGAGAGGGAAAATAATCCACAAGCCTAGATACAACTATGAGTGCATGCAGTAGAGTGTGGGAGGCATAGATCAGCTGAAGGAGTATGGGTTCTTTATTCTCTTAACTTGGGTGGGGACCCTGTTTCCTTTGGATTCCTGGTTGTAGAAGAGTTCTTAGTGGTTTTTTATGCTTCATTATGGGGATAATAGATTTTTTCAAAGAGCTCTAGAATCACATTTTATAGTGGAGCCACGAAAGGAATTGTTGCATAGATTAAATGGGTTGATATGGTGAAATATTTGGACTCCCTAAGGTAGCATACTATTTGGTCATTTTCTCTTGAGCACTCCTCCTTAGTCTAGAAATATTGCTCGGGGGTGGTTGACTGCAAAAAATATTACAGATCAAGTAATCCAAGGTTGGGTCGATATTTGAAGTCCCAATCTCAATTTCCACTGAATTTTTGTACATTAGATAACTTCCCATTACTTGTAATGCTTGTATCATAATTACTCCATGAACGATCATCCATCTATTCAAGTAGGAATGCATGAGACATCATGTAGCGAGGGGTGATTAACTATTAATGTCTATATGGTAACAACAATTACTAACATGATGTATTTAACATTTACTTCTTATGCAATGGAACTATTGGTTTGTTTCCTCATAGCCTACAACAACCAAGATATACTTCTATGGCCATGTGCCCAATGGTTGTTATTTATCTACATGAATATGAGTCTCTGATGACTTGTTGATGCAGTTAGTTGTTGTATTGAATATTGAAGGTTTGGACAACCTATTGTTGTGACCTTGGATGCATAATATTCCCTTAATAGCTACAAGGTTGGCTGCATCGCGAAGTGTGTGAATGGTAACAAGTGTTATATCAACATTGCTAGGTAAATGGTATGCTAGTACATACTGGAGCTTTGGTGTGAACTTTGTGAAGCTTAAATGGAGGAAGCTCACTATATACATGAATATACTATGAATGCTTATTATCATTTTTAAAATTTTTATTTTGAAGAGAAATGCATATTTGTGTGTAATGTAAAGAAGAATGTGTGTGCCTCTTGTGTTGATGAACATATACCTATTCAAGACCATAGTGACAGAGATGTGTATTAATTATTGTCACCAATTAATTTTCAAATGAATGGTTAGTGTTGTGAATGACCCCTCTCTCTCATATAAGAGCCATGGATCCTTTTAATTTAACTCAACGACACAGAGCCATTCACAACACTAACCCTACATTACAAAATTAACCGGTGACAACAAATAATACACATATCTCAAACCATAGTCTTGAATATGTATCTGTTATATATATATATATATATATATATATATATATATATATATATATATATATATTTGTATAGTTCATGGGCATGGCTGTGGTTCAATTATTACGGAGATTAGGCTTTTCCTACGAAGTGGAGAACCTATATCGGGTGGTAGAAAAGTCTTAAATCTCAGTTCCTAAGAGTTGGTTCAAGTCCTCTTTTGATAGTGCTAAAGCTCAGGAAGTATAGGCTAAAATGTTTGAGTAAATTCTCAGGGTAGTGTGGCAGGCCAGGATAGGATGGAATTTGACGAGCAAATTGTGCTTTATTTGTTAAATATAGTTAAAATGATTTAAATGGTTATTGCAGTTGTAGAAATTTATGACTGTTTTATTTAAGTACTTTCTTGATTTTTTTGACCATAGTTTCTAGAAGGCAGATGATGGGTGGGTGATGGCTATTGATAAGTCTTTTGGGGGAGGAAAAATGGGAAGAACCCCCAACCCCTCAGATGTTGAGATACACAATTATCATTATTTTGGAGTAGGAGAGGGTGTTTCTGCTCTAAGGACCCTTAAATTTAAAGCTAATTCGTCTGGTGGGGAGAGGCTGAGGCTGATTCCAACTTGGATAGGCTTAGGTTGATTTGCATCTCTTTCTAGATATTTCTTGTGGCTCTTTTTTTCCTGATAGTGATGTTTTGAAAGGAATTACTAGGCTCTGTCTAATATATCTCAACAAGAGTAACCCATGTGAATGTGGAGATGGGATAAATCTTCAGAGCTTATTTATATGAGAGCAAAGATGCATAACTGGAGTGTTTAGGATAGAAAGGTAGGTAGGAGCACTAGAGTGCTGTGGTGTTGAATCAGAAATCCCATATTTGAATAAGTAATTCGAAGGAGGTCCATTAAATTTGAGGGTCGAATTAATGTGTCAATTGTTGATCTGGATTATCGTGGTTGTCGTAGAATATGGGGGAGGTTATATGTTTCAAAGAATCTAGTGGTGTGCTTTGATGAAAATATTGGTTGTTACAGACTTAAGGGAATTTAGTTCAATATGATCTTTAAGAAGGGAATATTCAACAAAAAAATCTTGACTAAGAGAGCTTGGGTAAAAGAGGGACTTACCGGCTTGATTCGTATCGAAAGAGTAACCATGCCCAACTTTATTAGATGTCTTCCACCACTTTATTACCGAATTTTTCAGAGGCAATGTCTACACTGTCCTCGGCTATCTTTCATTTTATATAGCCTTGTTCATGGTCATCTATCGGAAGGTTCATTCACCTTGAGTAATCAAGCCCCAGTTGTTTGTGTGACACCTTGTTGAAAATAAAATCCTTTACCTCCTCCAAGGATGACTCCGACCTTTCTTTTGAGACCTGCAAAGGTGTATGAGGAGTCGAATTTTGAGGAATAGACTGTAGAGCCAACCTCGTCAGGGTTTTCTAATGGATCGGTACCAAAACCCCGATGCAGACAAGCCACATAAGAGCTTTCTAGGTGGCCAAAATCTCTGCAGTTTGTTGAACTCTTAGTTAAACTGAGAGGGGGGGTGAATCAGTTTAACACATTCATGGACTTTTAAAACTTTTCCTTTAAAACGTATTTTACTTTATTAACACCTTCATTTCATGATCAACATAATTTGTGAGCAATCTTTATTTATGAGCAGCAATTAATAAGCAGATTAGATAATGTACTAGCAGTCTTAATATGTTAGCAGCAAGTATTAGCAGAATAGATATATCATATCAACACATAGACACCAGATATACGTGGAAACCCATAAAGGGAGAAAACCACATGTTATTATTGTTGTGATGCAAAGGCAAGCTCCAACTCCCTCTCACCACTGATTTTCTGCAGGCACCAACCTACAGGAGGCTCCAACCTCAATTCCACAAGATACAACTTGCAAGGAAGCTCCAAATCCCATCTATTTTCTACAGGCACCAACGTACAGGAGGCTCCTACCTCAGTCAGCTACAACTGACATCTACCAAGCTACAACGTGATAGGGAAGCTCCAACTTCCCTACTCTTTCAAAAGAAAAACACTTGCTGATTTACCTTGGATATCAGCTCTGTTATGTACCTTCTTCTCTGCTGTTCATCAACTCTTATATCAGACCTGCATCATCTCTGCTCAGCCCCTTCTTCTTCTTTGCTCAGCTCCTCCTTATTCACATTCTTCTTGCAGCTTGCTTATTCTCTTCAAATCTCTTTAATTCTGCTGCATACTCTCTTCTTCTCTCACTTCCTTTTTCGTCAACAATCTCCCCTTGGATATTACCCTGTTTTATACAAAAATAGCTTCATGGCTGTTTGTATTCCACTGGGAATTTGAAATGGACATCCATGTCTCTTTGCCTTCTACCTTCTCATCTCTTTTCAGCTCACTCAGAAAAATGTAACTGTAGGTGCTTATTTTAATATTACAGTGGGATATTTGCTCTCTTCCGGAGACTTGCCAATGCATCACAACAATATAAATTTAAATAAAACATTTACATTCAAATTTAAATGAGAACTCCATCTCACTTGTTTTGTCTCTTGGCTTGCTGCGCATTTGTCTTATCTCTTCTCAGCTCTATTTGCTTTTCTGTCCTCTATGGGGGTGTAAAAGCTGCATACGTGTAACTGCCTTTTAAATAAATGAAATGCAATTGCTGAATTTTTAAATCAGGGCAATTCCAACCCTTTTCATGCCACGGGTGTCTTGTTGATGTGGAAGTTCTGCAAGCGGAACGAACATAGATCACAGTCGTTGTATATTAATAATCACCCTCCCATTAAGCCGAGGCCTGAGGGTTCACAGCCCATGTGGAATATTTTAATACAACTGCAACCATGATTTATATATATCTAACAACAATCCTTTTATATATAAACAATCGCCCTCCACCTTAAGCCTTTGGTCTTATTTTACAATCCAATGAGTCGAATCATAACCACTAATATATGAAAGGGTCGGGCCCCACATCTCCGTCGGTGGATTGGTGGTGTCAAACGAAAACTTGCGATTGCGATTGATCAAATGGACGCGATGACCACATAAAACATGTCTCATAGCGCAATCAGGTCCGAACTTTGAACAAATACAATCGGGGCGCGTAATAGAAAAGTTTCGATTGCGATCAGAACACGAATGTGATTTGCACATACTAACTCCCGCATATAACAGGATCAGGTCCGCCACTTCAATCGCAGCATATCACAAAAGTCGTGTGATCAATCGGAAAGTTCCAATTGTGATTAAGATCCTGGATGCGATTGAACCGATTAACTCCATCGTATAACGCCATCGGGTCCGCCACTTGATCAGAGCATATTACAAAAGACTTGCGATCAATCGAAAAGTTCTGATTGCGATTAAGATCCCGGATGCGATTGAACCGATTAAATCCATCGTATAATCGCCATCGTGTCTGCCACTTGATCGGAGCATATTACAAAAGACTTGTGATCAATCGGAAAGTTTCGATTGCGATTAAGATCCCAGATGCGATTGAACAAATTAACTCCATCGTATAATCGCCATCGAGTCTGCCACTTGATCGGAGCATATGACAAAGGACTTGCGATCAATCGGAAAGTTTTGATTGCGATTAAGATCCCAGATGTGATTGAACTGATTAACTCCATCGCATAATCGCCATCGGGTCCACCACTTGATAGGAGCATATTACAAAACTCCGCCGATTGAACCTTTTCTCCGATTGCATTGGGTGAGGGGTCCCACCTTATAAGCCATTTTGTTTTGATAGAACCATTGATTATATAGATATAAAGCGCTCCGCTTGTATATAACTGATATATATGTTTATATATATATTTTGTCGCTGGAGTGAAGCGATTCCTGGAATAATGTTTGTATAAGTTATATGTATAATGCCGATTGGAGAGTGCGATTCCCAGAATTTTATAACAGCTCTCTGCCTCTGTCTCTGCCTCTGCTGCGCCGGTTGGAGAGTGCGATTCCTAGAATTTTATAACGACTCTCTACCTCTGTCTCTGCCTCTGCTGCTTCTGTCGCTCTGCCTTTGTCTCTATCTTCCAATAACGGTTCTTCACTGTGCTTCTATGACTGTTACATTTTGACATTCTTCTTGCTGCCTCTATTGATTTCACTGTGCTTCTTTTGCCTTCGTCTGCTTTAGCACTGCCTCCTTTTCCTGAGTGCTGCCTCCTTTGCCATCAACGAAAATATTTCCAACAGTCTCCCCCTTTGGCATTGATGGCAATCCACTTTCTCTGTTTGCTTGCTCTTCCTGTTTGCCTGCTCTTCCTCCTGTTGTTTGTTCTTCCTCCCCCTTTGACATGAATGGCAAAGGATGACGCCTCATTTCTCTGTATGGGTTCTGTCATTGTATTTCCTTTCTCTGAGTTACGTTTAGGTCCTCTTCTGCTGAAATTGGGCTATGCTGCTCCAGAGTGATGTATGAAACTTGTTGAGAGAACACTTTGGTATAGTGAGCCAATATATGTTTTATAGCTGTGTTTCATTTGTAGTGCCTATAATATGTGCTATATTGCATATAGAGATGATGCATTTTACGATTGAAAGGTTCTTCTTGCTTCTGAATGCTGATAATATTGATAATGCTGATAATACTGATAATGTTGATCCTGTGGACTTGTTTTATGCTTATCTTGCTGGCTGTTCTCCCCATGGAATGATGTCTTCATTTTGTTCTCCCCCTGGAATGGTATCTTCATTTTGTTCTCCCCCTGAGACTGTACTTTCTCTTCATATTAAAGAATAGTATCTACAGATACTACCCCTAGTCTGTCTCTCAAGTATTCGAATGGTTCTCTGGCAAGTGGTTTGGTAAATATATCTGCTATCTGTTCTTTCGTTGATACATAGTCCAGTTTAACTATCTTCTTAGCCACTTGTTCTCGGAGAAAATGATACTTGATTTGTTTATGTTTAGTTTTTGAATGAAGCATAGGATTTTTAGATATACTTATAGCACTTGTATTATCACATTTGATTGAGATAGGTTCATTAATGCTTACCTTCATGTCTTGAAGAGTCTGCTTCATCCACATGACTTGAGTACAACAGGTTGCTGCTGCTATATACTCTGCTTCAGCTATTGACAAGGAGATAGATGTTTGTTTCTTGCTTAACCATGCCACTAGACTTTCTCATAGATAGAAAGCACCTCCACTTGTACTCTTCCTGTCATCAACACAACTGGCCCAATCTGCATCTGTGTATGCTGATAAAATGAATTTTTTGCTTTTAGGATACCAAAGTCCATATAGTGTTGTTCCTTGTAGATATCTGAATATTCTTTTGACTGCAAGAAGGTGATTTTGTTTAGGTGTTGCTTGATATCTTGCCACTAGTCCTACTGCTAGCATGATGTCTGGTCTTGAAGCTGTCAAATACAACAGGCTTCCTATCATGGATTTGTAGAGTTTTTGATCTACATCTGCAGACCTATCATCAGCACACATCTTGCATCCCGTGATCATGGGGGTTGTCACTGGTTTGCAGCCCTCCATTTTGAATTTTTTCAGCATTTCTTTTAAGTATTTTTCTTGAGAAATGAATGTGCCTGTGTTCTTTTGCTGAATTTGCAGTCCCAAGTAGAAACTGGGCTCTCCAATCATAGACATTTCAAACTCTGTTTTCATCTCATCAGCAAACCCTTTTTCTAGTTCATCTTTGTTTCTTCCAAACATAATATCATCAACATACACTACAACAATCAGGAGTTCATTTTCATGGGCTTTTATATATAGATTGCTGTCTACTCCACCTCTATTAAAACCTTGTTTTTGTAAATATTTATCCAGCCTTGAGTACCAAGCACGAGGAGCCTGTTTTAGTCCATATAGGGCCTTCTTCAGTTTGCACACATAGTTTTCTTTGTCTGTCAAGGAGAAGCCTTCTGGTTGTTCCATGTAGACTTCTTCTTCTAAGTCTCCATTCAGAAATGCAGATTTTACATCCATTTGATATACTTTGAAGTTTTGGTAGCATGCAAATTCCAAGAACATTCTGATAGCTTCCATTCTGGCTACAGGGGCAAATTTTTCATCATAGTCAAGTCCTTCTATTTGTGAGTATCCTTTGTAGACCAGCCTAGCTTTATTCCTGATTACTTGTCCTTGCTCATTCATTTTGTTTTTGAATACCCATTTTGAACCAATGATATTCTTCTCAAATGGTCTAGGAACTAGTTCCCAGGTATTGTTCTTCTCAATTTGGTCCAATTCTTCATTCATTGCTTTTACCCAAGACTTGTCCTTGTTGGCTTCTTCAAATTTCTTTGGCTCTATTTGTGACAACATGGCTATGTAAACTTCTTCAGTTTGATCTATTAGCTGCCTTCTTGTCTGGACCCCTGCTTCCTTATCTCATATGATCTGATCTTCAGGATGATTCTTCTGAGTGTATCTTGAGGGAGTTTTCGAGCTCAGTTCAGCATCTTCTGATGTTTTGCTTGTTTCATCATCATTTTGATCTTCTTCTTTATTGTTGTCTGATGTACTGCAGCAGTCTGTATCTCTAGTATTGTTTGGAAGTTCTTCATCAAATCTCACATCTATACTTTCAACTATTTTCCGAAGAGTCTTGTTGTAGCACCTGTATCCTTTGCTTTTGGAAGCATATCCTAGAAATATTCCTTCGTCTGCTCTTGCATCAAATTTGCCAAGATTTTCATCATTATTCTTTATGTAACACTTGCTTCCAAAGATTCTGAAATGTTTGATTGAAGCTGGCTTTCCATGCCATAGTTCATATGGAGTCTTGTCACTGCTTGGCCTTAAGTGAGCTTTATTAAGGATATGTACTGCTGTGTGTACTGCTTCTGCCCAGAAGGTTTGAGCAATATTATTCTCTTGCATCATAACTCTGGCTATTTGTTGTACAGACCTGTTTTGTCTCTCTGCTACTCCATTCTGCTGAGGTGTCCCTGCAATAGTAAATTGTTGCTTTATTCCATGTTCATTACATAGGTCTGCAAAGTCATAATCTGTGAATTCTCCTCCTCTGTCTGATCCGATACATTTCAGCTTGCATCCAGTTTGATTTTCTGCTAATGCTCTGAATATCTTAAATTTTTCCAATGCTTCTGATTTATTTTTGAGAAAGGCAACCCATGTCATTATGGAGAAGTCATCTATTATCAGCATGAAATAGGATTCTCCACTTGGTGTTCTAGTTCTAGTAGGTCCACACAGGTCCATGTGCACAAGATGGAGTGGTCTTCTTGTTGACAACTCCTCTTTAGATTTAAAGGATGTGCGAGTCTGTTTCCCTAATTGACAAGATTTGCATATAGTACTCGAAGGCCTTTTTATTTCTGGCACGTCTTTGACAGCTTTCTTCTTGCTCAATTTGATGATATGGTCAAAGCTGAGATGTCCCAATCTCCTATGCCACAACCATGACTCCTCAAGTTTGCTAAGATGGCAGACTTCATCTTCCTCTTTCACTATGTATACATTGTTCTCTGTTCGAACACCTTTGAGCAGAGTCTTTCCTGTTGGGCTTGACCTGACTACACAATCTTGTGCTCTAAGGAGCTTCCTGTGCCCTGTCCCATCAAGTGACCTCGATAAATTTGCTTTCGGTCCATCCACAAATAGTACCTCTTGGGCTTTCTTTCTGTTGCTATGTTGCTAGTGAGCCTTTTCACTAAATCTTTCCCAGTTTACTCCTTCTTAAAATAACATTACCGAATTCTTTTCATCAAGAGTTATAAACTTTCTTTTGTCTCCGGTCATGTGTTTGGGCAACCCTTTGTCAGCCTGCTTGTTTCAGATCTTGACGATTAGAGCCACGTCACCATATTGCTCCTTCTTTTTCCCTTGGAGGCATCATACATTTGAAATATCTTTTGTGAGGTGATGAATTACATTCTTTAGGAGGACATTTGGAAGGTATATGTCCAACTTGATTGCATATACAGCATTTGATCATAGTTTTTGCAGAATTGTGAGTATGAGCAAAATTTCTTTGATTCATATGCCTCCTTGAGGTGTTGAACATCAATATTTTTCCATACTTTCTACATTCAATAATTTTATGTCCAAATTCCTTACAATAAAAAAAATAACCATAAAAATTATTTGCATACCTGATATAAGGTTGTTTTCTCCATTTGTTGGTTTGAGACAGTCTCTTCACTGTTTGCATCTTTTGCAGGTTTGAATTACTCTTCCTTGCATAACAATATGCAGCAATGTGTCCCGGCTTGTGGCAGACATAACAGGTGGCATTCTTCATAGGAGGAAAGAATCTCCTTTGATGGCTTCCCAATTTGACATACTCAGGGGCATATGATTTTTTTTTCTGTCATCTTAGTATTTATTACATTATTTGTTACTAGAGATTTATTCTGATCTCTGTCATCCTTATTACATGTTTCTTCTTTTTTAGGAATTGTCTGGGCTGCTTCATCAGTCTTCTTTGCTTTTACAAAAATTATATTTTTGTTTTCCTTCTCTTTTCCTTTACTCGATTCTCCTTCATAGCCAATTCCTGTTTTTATCATTGGGGATCTTTGAGCAACCAGAATTTCATTCAACTTACTAGAGCTTGTTGTTTGAGAAGAGTTTATAAGCACTTTCCTTTGAGCATTTTCTAGTTTCTTCCTGAGACATACAATTTCTTATTCCAACTTCTCTTTTTCTCGAGTTTTATCCTTGATTTGCTGAAGTAACATGTCTTCTATTTTCTTGGCTTCTTCAAGCTTTACCTTGAAGACATGAGGACTTGAATTTGTCATTTTTTCACACATTTGAGAGAATCTGCTTTTAATTTTACTTGTTTTTGTTTGGTCTCTCAAACTCCTCCAAAACACTTCTAAACTCCCTCGGGGTCGACGTCCTTCTTCTTCTTCATCTTCTAGTAGAAGTCCCTCAAGATCTTCTATGGCCATCAATAAAAAATCTGAGGTTCCTTCTTCACTTGAGTGTTCATCTGAATCTTCATATGTACTACTGTCTTGTTGAGCATAGAAATATTTTCTGCTGAACTTCTTTCCCTTCTGCCAGTTCTTTGATTTATTCTTTTCTGACTCTTGAGCCTGATTCCTTGCTTTCTTGTGAGGGCACTTAGCAGCATAGTGTCCTACTCTTCCATAGTTAAAGCACTTGAAAGGAAGTTTACCTTTGTATTTACCTGAACCTCTATCCAGTTTCTTGACAAATTTTGCTTCTTCTTCATCTGAGCAAGAGCATATTTCTTCCTCTTCTTCTTTCTTCTTTTCTGTTTTAAAGGATGCTTCCTGCGTACTTGGATTCATACATGGGGCCCACTCATTTCCTGCATTTCATCAGATTTCCAAGTAGGTTAGTAGTCAAATCTCTTGTCTATTGAATTCTTGTCTATAGCATCTCTTCTATGAGATACCTTGGGATTAAATATGGATGGGAGTGATCTTAGAATCTTTTGCACAACTATACTTTCTGGCATGGTTTCTCCAAGAGCTTTCATATTGTTAACAATTTCTGCAACTTTTAAGAAGAAGCTGCCAATATCTTCATCATCATTCATTTTTAAATTTTCAAACTGGGCTCTATATACTTGAAGTTTGGCAGTTTTTACTTTCTGGTCTCCCTCATGTATGTTCTCAAGAGTATCCCATATTTTTTTTGGCAGTGTCTTTGTGCATTACTTTAATAAACTCTACTTCACATAATCCATTCAGGATGGCATTCGTGGCTTTTGCATTAGCCACAAAATCTTGTTTTGAGTCTTTTTCTGTGTCAATTGCCTTTGGGGCATATCCTAATTCCACGGCATCCCAGACTTCTATTCCTAGAGACATTATGTATGTCCTCATTCTGATTTTCCAGAAAGCATAATTTTCACCAGTGAATAAAGGGGCTTTATTGGTTGAGCATCCTTCTTTACTAGCCATCTTGGGAACCTAGGATCTCCTTTCAGTTGTTAGACTTGTACAAAGGAACCGGCTCTGATACCAATTGTTGAACTCTTAGTTAAACTGAGAGGGGGGGTGAATCAGTTTAACACATTCATGGACTTTTAAAAATTTTCCTTTAAAACTTATTTTACTTTATTAACACCTTCATTTCATGATCAACATAATGTGTGAGCAATCTTTATTTATGAGCAGCAATTAATAAGCATATTAGATAATGTACCAGCAGTCTTAATATGTTAGCAACAAGTATTAGCAGAGTAGATTTATCATATCAACACATAGACATCATGCACATAGACACCAGATATATGTGGAAACCCATAAAGGGAGAAAACCACATCTTATTATTGTTGTGGATGCAAAGGCAAGCTCCAACTCCCTCTCACCACTGATTTTCTGCAGGCACCAACCTACAGGAGGCTCCAACCTCAATTCTGCAAGCTACAACTTGCAAGGAAGCTCCAACTCCCATCTATTCCAGGCACACCAACCTACGGGGAGAACACTGCCTCGATGCGGCTACTAGTGACATCTATCAAGCTACAACTTGATAGGGAAGCTCCAACTTCCTTACTCTTTCAAAAGAAAAACACTTGCTGATTTACCTTGGATATCAGCTCTGTTCTGTACCTTCTTCTCTGCTGTTCATCAACTCTTATATCAGACCTGCATCATCTCTACTCAGCCCCTTCTTCTTCTTTGATCAGCTCCTCCTTATTCACATTCTTCTTGCAGCTTGCTTATTCTCTTCAACTCTCTTTAATTATGCCGCATACTCTCTTCTTCTCTCACTTCCTTTTTCGTCAACAATCTCTCCTTGGATATTACCCTATTTTATACAAAAATAACTTCATGGTTGTTTGTATTCCACTGGGAATTCGAAATGGACAGCCATGTCTCTTTGCCTTCTGCCTTCTCATCTCTTTTCAACTCACTCAGAAAAATGTAACTATAGGTGCTTATTTTAATATTACAGTGGGATATTTGCTCTCTTCCGGAGACTTGCCAATGCATCACAACAATATAAATTTAAATAAAACATTTACATTCAAATTTAAATGAGAACTCCAGCTCACTCGTTTTGTCTCTTGGCTTGCTGCACATTTGTCTTTTCTCTGACTGTGTCTTTGTCTTTTCTGTGACTGTATTTTATCTCTTCTCAGCTCTATTTGCTTTTCTATCCTTTGTGGGGGTGTAACAGCTGCATATGTGTAACTCTGCCTTTTAAATAAATTAAATGCAATTGCTGACTTTTTAAATCAGGGCAATTCCAACCCTTTTCATGCCATGGGTGTCTTGTTGATGTGGAAGTTCCGCAAGCGAAATGAACATAGATCACAGTCATTGTATATTAATAATCGCCCTCCCATTAAGCCGAGGCCCGAGGATTCACAACCCATGTGGCATATTTTAATACAACTGCAACCGTGCTTTATATATATCTAACAACAATCCTTTTATATATAAACAATCGCCCTCCACCTTAAGCCTTTGGTCTTATTTTACAATCCAATGAGTCGAATCATAACCACTAATATATGAAAGGGTCGGGCCCCACATCTTCGTCGGTGGATCGGTGGTGTCAAACAAAAACTTGCGATTGCGATTGATCAAATCGACACGATGACCACATAAAACATGTCTCATAGCGCAATCAGGTCCGAAATTTGAACAAATGCAATCGAGGTGCGTAATAGAAAACTTCCAATTGCGATCAAAACACGAATGCGATTTGCACATATTAACTCCCGCATATAACAAGATCGGGTATGCCACTTCAATCGCAGCATATTACAAAAGTCGTGCGATCAATCGGAAAGTTCCGATTGTGATTAAGATCCTGGACGTGATTGAACCGATTAACGCCATCGTATAACGCCATCGGGTCTGCCACTTGATCGGAGCATACTACAAAAGACTTGCGATCAATCGGAAAGTTTTGATTGCGATTAAGATCCCGGACATGATTGAACCGATTAACTCCATCGTATAATCGCCATCAGGTCCGCCACTTGATCGGAGCATATTACAAAAGACTTGCGATCAATCGAAAATTTTCGATTGCGATTAAGATCCCGGATGTGATTGAACCGATTAAATCCATCGTATAATCGCCATCGGGTCCGCCACTTGATCGTAGCATATTACAAAAGACTTGCGATCAATCGGAAAGCTTCGATTGCGATTAAGATCCCGGACGCGATTGAACCGATTAACTCCATCATATAATCGCCATCGGGTCCGCCACTTGATAGGAGCATATTACAAAACTCCGCCGATTGAACCTTTTCTCCGATTACGATTGGGTGAGGGGTCCCACCTTATAAGCCATTTAGTTTTGATAGAACCGTTGATTGTATAGATATAAAGCGCTCCGCTTGTATATAACTGATATATATGTTTATATATATATATTTTGTCGCTGGAGTGAAGCGATTCCCGGACTAATGTTTGTATAAGTTATATGTATAATGCCGGTTTGAGAGTGCGATTCCCGAAATTTTATAACAGCTCTCTGCCTCTGTCTCTGCCTCTGTCTCTGCCTCTGCTACGCGGGTTGGAGAGTGTGATTCCTGGAATTTTATAACGGCTCTCTAGCTCTGTCTCTGCCTCTGCTACTTCTGTCGCTCTGCCTCTGTCTCTATCTTCTGATAACGGTTCTTCACTGTGCTTCTATGACTGTTACATTTTGACATTCTTCTTGCTGCCTCTATTGCTTTCACTGTGCTTCTTTTTCCTTCCTCTGCTTCAGCGTTGTCTCCTTTTCCTGACTGCTACCTCCTTTGCCATCAATGACAATATTTCCAACACAGTTAATACATCTAAGGGGATATTCTGGTAGTCTAGTGACTGGATGATCTACCTCTCACCCCAAAGGAATTTTAGAAACCTTGGTAATCCTTCTACAGTCTCCATATCGACTATGTGCCACCAAGAGAGAAGCTTCATCGAGGTAAATGGAACTTCCCAGTGAATTTTCCACATTGATGAGTACCTCCTTTGACCATAGCTCAAAAGGTAACCTCGAAAACATAACCCAAAGGTGATTTCGCTGTTGTTTTTCAGTGCTCAGACAAAATTCAAGATGCCATTGTTACACCGACAATGAACCCCTGCAGAGAAAGTGAAAGTGGATCCATTTGTTAACCAACCTACTCACAATCAAAATAGAACATACTAGTGGTTTCATGTCGCTCTGATCTAGAATAGAAGTTGCTCGTGCATCATTTCGGTCATTTTGATGAAACTTGGTTTATCAATTAAACCTCTCCTATACAGGGATTCCACTCTATCCAAGTTGATGTTCACCCAAGGGTTAGTTCTTTCATAGCCGCTAGTGCCTTTACATATTTTTGGACGCATTTTTGCTTTGCCTTCCCATTACCATAAATGGGAAACAACCCTTCTCCTCCTACTCCTCGAACCTATCAGAAAGCCAGATCGAGTTGTTCTTCAGTGACAAAGTGAGATTGACACTACTTTTCTGTTGACGGGTGGGACTCTATTTGAGATAATTTCCACCCCATTTTGACCTTGGGGGAAATTGGTCCCACCGTTTTGTCAGTGTGATTCTCTGTGCCTTTTGCAGGATCCATTCAGAAGATCGGTCCAGACCAAAGGTAGGTGGAGGAACATGTAGAGACCAAAGATAGGTGGTAATAAGCGAACGAATTTGGGTTTAGGACGTTGAAAACAAAGACTTAGGGTAATGGAGGGTTTTTCCAGCAACTATGATGATCAAAGAAACTTTCCTGATATCATTAACATAGACTTTGTTTGATCAAATTATAGAGATAAAAATTAAACATAGATTTTGTTTGATCAAATTATAAAGATACAAATTAATAATATGCATAATTTAAATATAGTGATTTTCAAAGATGTTTATTTTATGTTGTAGTATGAAATTTATTTTGAACGTGAATAAAATATGACATTTAGGAAAGACAAAATATTACTCATGGAAATTTATACTCTAAATCTTTTCATTATGTGGTAGTTTTTATACTTGATCTTCTTTCCATTTTTTTGATAAATGTGATGGTTTTGAAACATAAAAATATAATTAGAAATTGCATTGGATGTTGCAAAGGAAACACTGTAAGGCGTAAGGCGGTAGCGTAGGAACCAATAACATAAAAGAAATAATATGTGACCAAATTACTCTATAGGGATATGAGAGATAGGGGCACCCTACCTAAGTAAATAAATTAGCAAGAAATTTTTCATTAATATAGGTAATAGTGTCTGACTTAACAAGATATGGACCAATCTAAAAAATAGCAAAAATCATTGTAATGTAAAAAATAAAAATTTGGTATACACAAAAACTTCTAAACTTATATATTAACAAACAAGCTAGCCAACAGAAAAACAAGGCAGATTACATTACAGAAGTAAAACTTTCTACAAGTTAAACTGCAGTTACATCGTTTGATAAGTTGAAGAAGCAAAATAATTTGTATGGTAAATTCCAGTTTCATTTTTTATTAGTTAAAGGTCATTCTACAAGGGATTCATATTTGGCCTCCAAAAAATGCAAGGGAAAAGAAGGAAAAATATGTTTCCAACAGATTTTAAGAGTTTAATTGTGAAATTTTAGAAAAGTTGTGTAGCTATAAATTTTATTGGTTGTCACATGTTAAACTCCTTTCTTCTAAAACACTTAATTGTTTATGGGATTCTTTTCCCGGACCAATCAATGAGAAAATGTGTTGAATTATTACAGTCAAGATAATTATAATGAAAAAATGAGGCATTCTTCAAATTTAATTTCATCTCGAGGGCATAAATAATCAACAATTTAAAAAGCCTTGAAATATGGAAGATTTTTTACATCGCCAAACTGTTTTAGTTGAAGTCATTTATCGATAGCTTCTTTTCCATGGTGGAGACCACAAGATTGAACTGAATATGAATTTCATTTGTGGAATGCGAACATGTTTTTTCTTCTCATATGATTCCACCACGAATCCAAAAATTGCATGCTCCACTCGGAATTATGAAAAAATAACATTATTATGTCCATATTCAAGAAGAACGTTACTAAAAATTTCTAAAGAGTGCTTTGAATAGATTAATTTTATATCTTTCATGATGTAGTTCCTACACTATGTTAAACCCCAACAACCCAATCAAAATTAAATGTTTTCTCGATGCTAATACAGAAAGGAATAAATTTCATTTCACACATTAAATTTTTAAGAATGCCTCAAAATTCTCAAATTTAACATTCTATTTTGCTCTTTCATGGAATCCATATAAACTAAAAAAAAAAAACCACAATAGAAATGTCTCACCAAACTGCCCTATAACCATATTCCAAGAACTCAAAATGTATGGATGCAGAAGCATGTTCCTCCAAGAAGACAAATAAATGAAATTTATCATTTGAACCCCATTTATTTAAGTTATTTGAACTTGTGGGACACTAAAAATACAATTAACACTTTGGAAATCATCATCCATTGTCATATAAAAGTATGTTCCTTGCCCTCCTATTTATATCATCTAGCCTCTCCAAAATATTTTTACATGTGCATTCAAATCAATAAAAATTTTCTTAATTTTGTTTTCCCCTCAGCAAAAATGTACATTCTACCAAAAGAACTTAAGAGCAACCTTTCACTCACTATTTGAATAGGTAAATTTTTGTGGATATTGGGTAAGTATCCTACCTATTTGTTCCATATTGGAAGTCTTTTGATGGATTTTTGTTGTGGAATTGAATTCCTTTGTTATTATAATTGGTTATCTTCATAGCACTAGTGGAAGGAACACACAAAGAAGAATGTTCATGTCCATTGAATCCTACATCATTTTCGCGTATCTCTTCAATGGAAGTGTATTGTAAAATCTATGCAATCTATGCACACCATTATAATGTTTCAAGTTGATATATTTAAAATGCCCAAGATATTCAATCAACATTATTTACCACAACAAAGAAAAATATAAAGACCTAGAAAATAGGCTTTTGATCACCCTCTAAGGACACAAATGAGAATTTTGAAGGTATTTTAATTGGATACAACTTTTGAAGTGCTTCCATGGTGATGGATAATATCTAAAATATAAATATGACAGGTGATCCCATAATTTTTATATTTATAAATATCATAATAGTTGCATTTTTTCAATGTTTCTACAATTTTTCATGTGTAAGAATGTAAAGTTTTTTATATGTCTATATTTTAAGTTTGTTTTGATTTGCTAACTCATGATTTGATACAGGGAAACATCAATATATGAATTCTAAATCTACCGACGCATTGTAAGATGTGAATACTAAGGCCTCTCATAAACTAAATACCAAATTTTTTTATATGTCTATATTTTAAGTTTGTTTTGATTTGATAACTCATGATTTGATATATTGAAACTTCAATATACGTATTCTAAATCTACTAACACAATGTAAGATTTGAGTACTAAGGCCTCTAATAAAATAAATATATGTTTTCAAAGGTCATAAATCACGAGAAGGCTTCTAATCCAATTGTAACCACCAACTCTTTCCCTATCCAAGATTTGTAGTTGTGACATGTTCATGCTCAGCATGGTCTGCAGTCGCAAGTTTTCTGGGGTGATTTCCTGCAAGAAGGAAAAACTATTATACTAGATTAGGGAAAGCCTTACATATAGTTTCGTTCTGAAAACCTTGGATTGAAAATGTGAAAGGAATGACTCATTGGATAGTATACAAGACTGCAACAAAAAATAACTCCTTTCGGGGCTTCCTAGCATAACAAAATATACAAAAAACAAATAATTGTCTCCAATGCTCTTTATCCTCCAAGAAATGGTAAGTGTAATGATATTTTAAAGGTACACAAATTCCCATGGTGTATATGTTTCACTTCCTTTTATAGATTGAAAAAAATAAGTCATCAAATCTTACAACAAAGAGAAAAAAATGGAGCACAACGAATGGTAAAATTGTCTCCAAGAATGTTCTTAAGAGTCAAGACATTGAGATAGGGAGAGATTTGGGTGGTGTAGACTCTGCAAACCTTCGTGAGAATAGGGATTGCTAATAGGGGTGGTAGATATATGTTTAAATTTTAAACACTAAGACTTTTCGAGCTCCCTAAAAAGGAGACATAGGTAGGTAGGAGTTCAAATATTGTGAGGAATCAGATTTAGGATAATGAGCTACCTGGTGAGCATGGATCTTAGAGCATTCCAGTTGGGTGGTGCAGACCCTGAAAACCTCCATGAGAACAGGGGTGGCTAACAAGGGTGGTAGAGATACTTTTAAATTTTGAACACCAAGCTTTTACCATCTCCCAAAAAATGAGACACATGTAGGCAAGAGTTTAAATCTTTGAGGACTCAAATTCAGGATAATGAGCTACATGGTGAGCATGTCTACCTAAGATTTATTTTTAAAGAGTGATTTGAATAGACAAATTTTATATATTTCATGTTGTAGTGCCCAGAATATGTTAAGCCCAAAACTACCTAGCCAAAATGAAATATTTTCTGGATACTAATATAGAAAGGCATAATGTTTCAGAATTCTCAGGATTAACATTTTATTTTACTCTTTCATGCTATCCATAGAAACTAAAAAAAACCCACAACATAATTGCCTCACCAAACTACCTTTTGACCATACTCCAGGAACTCAAAATGTATGGATGTTGAAGTATCTTCCTCCAAGAAGGAAAACAACAACATTTATCATCTTAATCACATCTATTTAAGTTATTTAAACTTGCATGACACCAAAAATACCATTAACATTCTATCATTCATCATCCATTGTCATATCAAAGTATGTTCGTTTCCCTCCTAGTTATATCATTGAGCTTCTCAAATTTATTTTTACATGTGCATCGAAAACAATAAAATTTTTCTTAATTGTGGCTTTCCCTTAGCAGAATTGTAAATCCTACAAAAAAGAACTCAATAATAACCTTTCACTTTATATGTAAATAGGAGAAAATTTGTGGATTTTGGTTAAGTATCCTACTTATTTGTTCAAGATTAGAAGCATATTCAAATGGATTTCTCTTATGGAATTTACTTCTTTTGTTCTTAGAGTTAGTTCTCTTAAAAGCACCAATGGAAGCATTAGACATTGAAGAATGTTCTTGTCCGTTGAACCCTACATCATCTTCTGTTTTCTCTTCAATAGAAGTGTCTTGTAAAATCGATGCAACCTTTGCACACCATTAGAATGTTTCAAAATGATATTTACAATTCTCGAGATCTCCAATCAACATTTATTACCACAACAAATAACAATATAAAGACCTCAAAAATAGGCTTTTGATCGCCCTCTTGGGACAAAATTGAGAATGTTGAAGGTATTTTAATTGGACATGACTTTTGAAGTGCTTCCATGGTGTTGGATAATATCTACAATAAACATATGACAGGTATTGTATAAAAACCAATATGTTCGTTTATTGAAAACAAGTTACAATTCTTCTCATCAAAATCAACATCACAGTTACAGTACTGGAACAAATTGTCAAGATAAGTCTAACAAACCATAACTCCAAAAATATCTAGAGACTAATACTAAAAAATACTTTTAGGATACATGATAAGACCAATATACGTCATCTAAATTTATTGACGCATTGTAAGGAATGAGCTCCAAGGCCTATCGTAAATTGAATACCCATTTTTGGAGCCCAGAAATCATGAGAGTGCCTCCAACCCAACTATAACCACCAACTATTTCATTACTAGAGTGTTGTAGTTGTGACATGGTCATGCTTAGTCTGGTCTCCAGTGGCAAGTCTTGTACAATATACAAGCTTGAAGAAAAAAATAACTACATTTAGGGTTCATAAAATAGAAAAATGTACAAGTAACAAATAAATGTCGTCAAAGCTCTTTATCCTCAAGTAATGGTAAGGTTTCATGATATTTTAATGGTGCACAACTTCCAATGGTGGATATGTTTCGCTTCCTTTTAATAGATTGCAGAAAAGAAGGCATCAAATGTACAACCGATAGAGGTGCAAAGATCCTTACAATGGATCAAAACGAATGGGAAAATTATCTCCAAGAATTTCCTTAGGAGTCAAGACATTGAAATAGATAGAGAGTTGGGTGGTGTAGACTCTACAAACCTCTGTGAGAACATGGGTGGCTAACAAGGGTGGTAGAGATATGTTTAAAGTTTAAATGCTAAGATTTTTCCATCTCCCCAAAAAAGAGACACATGTAGGCAATACTTCACCATAAAATTAAAGTAGGTGATTTAAAGAAAAATAAGAAAACAAATTGAGGGGATTTTTCTCCTTAAAAAAACACCATTAGAACTAAGAGTCATGACAATATAAATTCCAATTTCATTATACATTGTTCATCATGGATAGGAAAAAATACACACAAATGAAAAAATCAATCATCCCTCTCCTAAATTGAATAGGGGCATGATGTATATGAGTTATAGAAACCCTAGGCCTAAATTGAAATGGGATCTGTATCAAAACCTCATTTCAGAAACACTAACTTTTCAAATTGTATATAAATTTAGCATAATGAGCTACCTGGTGAGCATGGCTACCCAATAATTCTTTCAACCTCTTTCTTCTCTCGTGTATGTTCACTTACAATGCCATCCTCTTATGGTATGATTCTTCAATTTCCTACTTGTCAAACTAAATTTACATTTCATACCCAACAAGAAAGACCATAACAATCTATTTCTGGAGAAGTTCAAATTGTCAAGAGATAGGTCCAGCTACAAATATTTTGTGAGGTAAAGAGAAACATATGACTCATGGTCAAGAAAAACTTGGGAATTTTCAAAACGCCATAAATGATACTACCTGCTACAAAACGCCATGGATTTTAGATAACTGGGCATAGTCGATTGGGAATTTAGGTCAATATAGATGTATGCCCAAGTCTTATTGGATGAGTCAATCTAATTTGTTTGACTTGCAAGTCCATTACTTGGAGTCTCTCGCTCCACTCGATTTCGTCATAGAAAAGTCACATTCAAGATTCCACTTGGACTGGGAAGTTAGCGAGTCTTGTAATATCAAGACTCTATTTATGACTTCGAGGGGAATTGAAAAGATAAAATGAAATTGAACAAAATTTTTGGATTCTATATTTCAATGAAAATGAGCAAGTATTTATTTGAATACAAACAATTTTTCTATAGTTGTTTGTTTTAGATAAAATCCCCAACGTCACGGAAAGAAAACATATAAGTAGAATTGAATTACACTAGTTTGCTCTTGTATATGTACTTCTATAATCTGAACTGTAACTAAAAAATATAGTATGAATCAACTATCAGTTGGGGATCTATTTCCACTATTATTAGCTACTGAAACTTACTTAGAGGTTTGAAATATGAAATTTATGAAATATGAAATCTATAAATATATCTAAGAATATAGATATTTAAGTAACCCTAAATTAGGAAATTAACAAGGAAACTAACTGAAAGAAAATTCAATAGTTTTTAAGAGTACGAACATCAAAAAGTTTAACTATAGTAATAACATGGAAATACTAGAGAATTCAGTTAAAACTGAACACACACTTTGAATAGCAAAAATAAATGTATGTGGGAAATGGATTGTATTTGCACATCATATAGCCCGGGAAGACACTGAATAGAGTGGGAGTTGCAATGTATCTCATGAGTGAAAGCCACATAATTGTGAGCATGCATTGATAGCTTTTTATGGTAAGAAAAGAAAACTTCTCAAAAATATAATGATCACTAAAAGAGCATGCTATTTCTAAATACTGTACAAGATATGCATTTTTTCAATTATAGGTGGAATAAAATGGCTATCGCAAGGAATTCATATAGATCTTGTAAAATTTATTTTATAGATAACTTTACATTAACATATGAAATATTATCCCATTGTCTCCTCATCAAACTAAATTTAAATTTCATACTCAACCACAAAGACCAAACAAAGTTTTTGCAGATGTTTCAATGCTTAATATTTTGTGTTATAGTGTTAATTCTGTGAAGCTAAGACATTTTTATTTTGAGTTTCATCGCAGTCTATTTCTTGAGCATTTTAACTTGTGAAGAGATTGGTCCAGTTGTAATTCTTTGTGAGGCCAAAGAGAAAGAGTTAACTCCTGCTTAAGAAAAACTCAGGATTTTTAATTAGATTAGAAAATAAAATGATTGGAATGGAAAATGGCATCCACCAATGATATTCATCCACCCATGTTATCCATCCACCCATGGAAATTACCCATGGTATTGTAAATAACATCGACCCATGGTATTTATTCACCTATGATATTTCAAGTGACATCTATCGATGATTTCATTCACCCATGTTATGTATCCACCCATGGTATTCATCCACAGATGGAAGTTACCCATGGTATTGTTAGTGGTATCTACACATGGTATTAACGAATGGTATCCACCTTTGGTATCTATCCATCATATTGTAACTAAAAAAAGGCTATAAATAACAAGCTTCACTTTGTAAAAGGGCACCACAATGTAGCTTCTACAATTATTCTCTATTTTAATAAAACAAGTTTCTTTGTGGTTTTATTTGGAGCATGTTCTCTTCTTTTTTCTGGCATTCTAATTTTGTAGATCTTGTGAGATCCATTTCAATTTTGTATTAGATTCAGGTTACAAATATATGGGAATGAGGGTTTGATGCATATTTTAGTTTCAATGTTTTGCAGCAATCTTCAGCAAACTCCACGAATTTTTTGGGTGGCGAGTTTCCAAATCAGATCTGAAATTTTTGGTGAAAATTTTACAAAAAAAAAGACTAGATCTAGATTCTGTATGAAAAAAATACCCAAATTCAAAAAATAAATTGGCCGAATTAGAGTTCGGATGAGAGAGATATTGCTGATTCAAAATCAGTAATGCTGCAAAAAAAATTATGACGTCAATTCGTGGGTGACAGCCCTTCTATATTTTTTTCAGTTTTTAGTGCAAAATTTCAAAGAAATGGTTACTAATCTGAGCTCCCCTTGAAAAATAACCCGATTTCAAAAAAAAATTGGTTGAATCATAGATCGGAAGAGAGAGTTATCGCCGATTTAAAATCAACTATTTTTTTCAGAAATTTTGTGATGACATGACAATTCCAATGCTAATATGAGAGTCTAGAGTCTCCAAATAGTGATCTCAAACACATGAGAAGAATCAGAATGATCATTCCATTTCCAAAAATAGGTTATAATAAATATTCTGAGCTATATTGACTGAGTTATTCTCATTTTAAATCTGCAAAAACATTCAGAGTGAGTTTCCTTTGGAGACGTGCCCTCCCACCCTGCTTTAGTAGGCACCTGCCTCACATTCATTGGTTTTGGCATAGAAACATTCAGCTTGGCCTATTTGGAGATGTGCCCTCCCACCCCAAGCTATGTAGACACCTGCTACTTCATCAACAATCAACATCACAGTTATGGGTCAACTGCACAAAACCCTTGTCATTGAAGTCCATTTGCTATGCCGCACATTGTTAGCATCATAGTTGGTCACAAGCATTACAAGGTATCTCTATCCTTGGATCTTAATTTTTCATTGTTTTGGGTCATCCACAAACCCACACTTCCTCGAAGTCCATTCTCTAGGTCGCACACTACCAATATCATAGTTGGTCATAAGCATTACATGGTATCTCTATCCTCGGATCTTCGTTCATCATGGATATGGGTTAACTATACAAAATCCTTCTCTTTGGTAGATATTCACATTCAACAAAGGCTTCTCAGGAGGGAACTTCATGCAATGGGGACCATTTCTTCTTAAGGAGGGAGGAATGATTCGAATGGAAAATGGCATCCACCCATGGTATTCATCCACCCATGTTATCCATCCACCCATGGAAATTACCCATGGTAGTGTAAATGGCAATGAACCATGTTATTTATTCACCTATGATATTGTAAGTGACATTTATCTATGATATTCATTCACCCATGGTATGTATCCACCCACGGTATTCATCCACACATAAAATTTACCCATAGTATTGTAAGTGATATCTACTCATGGTATTAACCCATGGTATCTATCCATAGTATTGTAACTAAAAAAAGGATCTAAATAAAAAGCCTCACATTGTAAAAGTACAGATTGTACACCACAATGTAGCTTCTACAGTTATTCTCTATTTTAATAAAACAGGTTTCTTTGTGGCTTTATTTGCAGTGTGTTCTCTTTTCTTTTTTTTCTGGCATTCTAATTTTGTAGATCTTGTCAGATCCATTTCAAATTTTTATATCTTGGGGACCTCCCCCCAAGATCCAAATCATAAAAACACAATTTTTTTTTAAAAAGACAATATATTCTTGGATATGAAATTTATAATGTCCACGTGATGCATTTTTTCTATAATTTTTTTAAAATACATAAACGATACTACCTACTACAAAACACAATGGATTTTAGACAACTCATAATTTTTCTTTGTCAACTACGAATTTAGGTCAAAAAAATAAGCAAAATGAGTGCTTTCCCTTACCTTTTTTGTGTGTGTCTACATAGATAGTCAATTTGATTCATTTGACTTGCAAGTCTAGTAATTGGAGGCTTTCGCTACACTTTATTTCTTCAAAACAAAGTCACATTCAAGAGTCCACTTGGACTTGGAATTTGATGAGTCTTGTAATATCAAGACTCCATTGGTGACCTCCATTGGAAATGAAAATATATAATGAAATCGAACGAAAGTTTTGGACTATGTAGTTCAATGCATATGAGGGAGTATTAATTTTAACACAAGCAAGGTTTCTCTAATTATTATTTTCATAATATTTGCAGGAAATAATTTATGTCTCAATTTGATATTAACCTAGGAAAAATAATGTCGAATGGACATCAACTCAAGTCAAATCCAAGGTATTATGGAGGTTGTTTTTGGCCCAAGTAATATCTTCCTAACCATAGCACACTTCACAAAAAGCCCCACTTTAATGCCCAACAACCATATGTAGCTAGTGATGCCATAATTTTTAGAGAGGAGCTACAATTCTTGATGAGTGACCTTGTGAGTGGTATATAGTAAACATTGAATATAGGTGGAGTTGCAATGGATCTCATGAGTGAAAGGTACCTAAGTGTGAGCATGCATTGGTAGATTTTTATATTAAGAAAAATATGCTCAAGTATAATAATCACTAAAAGAGCAAGTATAATGATCACTAAAAGACGAAGTATAATGATCACTAAAAGAGTAGACTATTTCTATATATCCTAACAGTTGAATTTTTTCAATCATTCGTAGCATAAAATGACAAGGAATTCTTATAGATCTAATAAAATTCCTTTTATAGATAACTTTACATTAATAGATGAGCCATAATAAGCGGAATTTTGGAGGATGGATATCATTTTTGTTAGGGCTGATTGATTTTTCTAGTTTGAAATGTCTTTGATGGTTATAGCAGATATTTATGACATTCTTCATTTTCACTCTCTTAAGCATGGTAACCAAATTTGACATGTGGGAGAATTATGCAGGATGTTGGGGTATGGCTGGATGAAATTTTGGAGGATGGATATCATTTTTGTTAGGGCTGATTGATTTTTCTAGTTTGAAATGTCTTTGATGGTTATAGCAGATATTTATGACATTCTTCATTTTCACTCTCTTAAGCATGGTAACCAAATTTGACATGTGGGAGAATTATGCAGGATGTTGGGGTATGGCTGGATGAAATTGGCCTTGGTAGTTACATGATTATTTTGAAAGGGAATGGTATTTTTGGAGAATATTGAGACAACTTATCAAAATTTACCACTGAGCAAATTTTGTGTTTTAATATGTAGTGTCACATGAAATGGGGGATTTTATAACTTTTTGCAAATAAATTCAACATATCAATGTTCTGCACCACCTGATATTATGCTTACATGTTAAAACTGGAGACCTCGAATGGTCGGTCATCCATTACTAGTTATTTTGCTTTGTTATTATCGCCAACTACAAAGTGCATCTATGAATGTAAAGTTTTTATATGTTTGTACTTTAATTTTGGTTTAATTGGATAAATCATGATTTGATATAGGGCAACACCAATATACATCATCTAAATTTGTTGATGCATTGTAAGGGGTGAGCTCTAAGGCCTCTCGTACACTAAATACTTGTTTTCATAGCTCAGAAATGACGAGGAGGCCTCCAACCCAATTGTAACCACCAACTCTTTCACTATCCAAGCTCTGTATTTATGACATGTTCATGCTTAGCATGTTTTGAACTGGCAAGTCATGTGGGGCGATTTCCTACAAGAAGGAAAAAAGTATTATACCAGATCGAGGAAAACAAGAATATAGTTTCTTTATGAAAACAATGCCTTGGATACAAATGTGAAAGGAATGGCTCACTAGACATTATACAATCTTGAGGCAACAAATAACTCCTTTTAGGGCTTCCTAGAATAGCATAATATACAAAAAAAACAAAATTAAAAAAAAAAAAAAAATTTCTCCAAGGCTTTTTATCCTCCAATTAATGGTAAGTATTGGTGAGATTTTAAAGGTCCATAACTTCCCAAGGTGGATATGTTTCACTTCCTTTTAATAGATTGCAAAAAAGAAGGCATCAAACCTACATCCAGCAAAGGTGCAAAGATCTTTATGACAAAGAGAAAACAATGGAGCACAATGATTGAAAAAACCGTCTCCAAGAATTTTCTTAATTGATATGACAATGTGAGAGTGGTAGTGTAGGGAGTTTGGTGGCCTAGGGAGGTGGCAGCCTTAGGTATTTAAGATACTTGTGTGAGGTAAAATTTATCCAAGTAAAAAATAATAAGTATTTCAAACCCCAGATGCGGGTGCTATATGATATCTTGGGAGTACACGGGGCGGCCATGTGTTCTACCACACGCCATGCCCATTTGAAGAGGCCTGGGGAAACCAGTGCCATAACTTCCTGCGTGGGCTGGGATTTAAAGCCCCATGCATCACCCACTGCTTGACGTACTCCACATTACTGGTTTTTACTCTCCTCATCACTATGTCGCTCGCCATTCCTGCTTCTCCCTTGGTTCCCTTGCTCTCTTTGCATACCTTCCCTGCGCTAGTGTGGTGTTTGCACCCCTTGGCTCTGTGGCGTCACTTCTGGTTCTTGGCTCTTGTTTGGTCTCCATCCAGCTTCCGAACTTCGATTCTGGGTCCTGCCTCCAGCTTTGTCTTCGCAAAGATGCTGCAGCACCAAAGGCAATGCTACAAAAGGGCAGGGGCAGAGGAAATCCTTTGCGTCCCCCTATGCCAATGGCTCTCCATCCAGATTTAAACTCACCTGTGGAATAGGACATGGCGGCTCCGATGCCCTCCTTCCCAATTCTTGCTTCTGCTTCCGCTATGTTTTCTGATCCTCCCGTCTCTCCTCAACTCGCCCCTCGATCATTTGCCTCACCTTCCTCCTCCCGTGGTAAGAAACAGGCCTGTAAATCCACCGTTGATGCCACTCAAACCTCCCCCCCCCTCAAGTTCAAAGCGTTGCTTGTGTAGCCGGCCTTAAGTTCTGCTTCTGAAGATAGTGATGGTGAACCCAAAGAGGAGCCGAAGCTCTCGGGTCTGCTCCATATGGACTTCCCCGCGTCAAAGGATGAGAGCACCTTGATGGCTTCTCAAGAAAACTCGACTTTCATGTAGATTGGAGCAGCTCACGACACTCTGGTTGAACGACATGGGCATCCTTCTTCTCTGTTGGGACAGCTTCTGAATGAGGACCTGTGCTTGAGCGCTCTTGACTCTGGCTACATATGTAGGATCCTGGAGGATTGGCCTCCCCCCAGTGACCAGAATGAAGACTCGCCTTATAATTCGATTTTCAAACTCCATCAATCTCTGGTTTTTTTGCTATCTTTGCTTAGACTTGTTTATATACTTTTATGTTGTTATGAAGGCTGGTTTCCCATTATGGTTTTCCCTGGATAGCCCTTATTGTTGGACATTAACCTCATGATTTCATAGCTTTGGATTTATCCAGCTTGAGGATGCGGTGTATCTCTATTTTGAATGTATTATAAAATAATTTAACGAAAAAAATGCTGAAATATATTTCAAATATATAAAAAAAATAATAAATATTTAATATATATATTATATACTTGTTTTATTATATATATATATATATATATATATATATATATATATATATATATATATATATATATATATATATATATATATATATATATTATATTTATAAACTAACAAGCAAATGTTTAATGATAATATTATTTTAAATGGAAAATAATGCAACAATGTATTATAGTCAAAATGTGTTTGTGTGAGGTAAATTTTATTATAGTAAAAAATATGGGCACGCATAATTTAATTCATCTTCAAGTATTCAAATTTATAAATTATAATATATTATAAGAAAAAAAGAAAAATAAGAATAATTTACATTGTAATATATTACAAAGAAAAAATAAGGATAATTTAGATTGTAATATATTATAAGAAAAAGGAAAAAAAAAAGAATAATTTAAATAATTTAAAAGAACTTGGATTTATCTTAAACCTAAATCTATCAAGGGGTTAGATGATGGAATCTTTTAAGGTGTAAATAGTAAATCTCTTTTTAAATGCTAAATTTAATAACAGATTTGAACCCCAATAGATTTGATATCTATAAATTGCTTAATAAAACGATATTTAAAATAGATCTAAACTGTTCTACAATAAAGAAATTGTGAAAATATAATTATCATATTACAAGTATCTCATTACACTGTTCACAAAACCACTAAATTTTATTCTAATTATAATTATAATGTTACATAGCATCCATTACTTTCTCAGGAAAATCAACTTCAATTCCGTGAGCTATAGTCTTTTCTCTGTTGGGTTGAGATAAATATTGCAAAAGGTCTGAAACAACAAACTACAATTCCACTCGCTGTGTTTTATAATAAAATGGTGAATGTTTACAATGTGCCCGATAAGGTATAATTTTGATCCAATCACCAAATCTAAGAAATGAACAATAAAAATTTGTTCGGTAAAATTTATGAGACTTATTTAGTTATGCCCCTAAACCAATTCTGAGCTTGTTTGGGCCCATAGCTAGATTCCTACAATAACAGGTCATATTAACAACAGTAAAAACATATAGTAAAATCGTTTCTTTCTATGGCCACATATAAAGATGGTAATGAAAATTAATGTAAGATTTCTCGTAGTTGAAATGTTGATTTGTATATATTTCAAATTCAAAAATATCATTGATATTACTGGATATTGTGTGATAAGATAGAAGAAAATGTATTAAAGAAAACTGTTTTAACATTCTTGGTCTGGGGTTGTTCTGTAAATTGTCTATAAATGATATGCGCAACACTTTTGGGCAATGAGATGTAAGCAAACTCTATATAGAGAAAGATTGAACAGCCCACAAGCCTGGAAATTGGCCAGAAATTATCATCTGTGTAACACTTTTTCCACAAACGCAGAGGTAAATAAACTCTTTGTATATTAAGAAGATTGAATAGAAAATAAAGCGAAACACGTTTTCCACAAACGCAAAGGTAAATAAACTCTTTGTATATTCAGAAGATTGAATAGAAAATAAAACGAAAATATCATTGAAGATAGTGATTTCCATCTCTGAGTCTCGAATTACAAAACTATATATTTGAAAGTATTTTAAATTCATCTCAAACCCATCGATTAAAAAAATTCTAAATTCATCAACTTACATTTTGAACTGAAAACTATCAATTACAAATTCATCAAGTTACATTTGGCAAGGACTAAACTGACATGCAAAATGTTACACAAGCATTCGTTCCCCTCTTTTATGGGTTCACTTTCAAACAAACGCACCAAAAATTCTAAAGTGTTTCGCGGCCATAAAAATATATTTTGTGAAAGAATAAATACTATTTTTTTTATTTAGTCACATATTTGGGTGAGCATAGATGTAGCTTACGTACAGGAACCATTATGTTTGGACCCGACAGGCACATAGTATCTTTCTCATTCACTCTGCAAGAATTTCTGATTCATTCTGCATGGATTATGGGGCTTATTTTTTCATTATGATTGAAAAACATGAAAAGCGGGGGTTATTTTTTTAAGAAAACTAATGAAATTTCTCTCTTCCGAAATTTTTTGAAAATCCGTGGTGGAGCTTCAAAATTTTGGAACCATGAATCGTTTAGTTCATTTTTCAAGTGTGTTAGAATCTATTTATGCATTAAAAAATCTATAAATCTTACTAGATTCAGAAATCTATAAGTTCCACCATGTAATCAAATCGAAATAAGTAACAAATAATTATCTAGATAAGAGGTTTAAAAAAAATAAAGAGGTTTTCTAAAAAATAAGGAGGTTTTCTGTGAAAAATTATACATGAATCCTGAAGAGTAGAAAGTGTGGTTTATGGGCCTTAAGATTTCCGGACGCCGCACTAAACTAAAAAATTATTAACATTAATGGAAAGCCATGGTTGAATGGGTATATATTTAACCATTACAGGGTTCCTTTAGAATAGAAAATGAGCTTAACCTCGATTACGTTGAAGCTGGAGCACAAAGAATTTAAAACCTGCTACTACAGAAGGAAACACCAATCAAACCGAGATGCATCCGAGAGCCGAAGAGAAAGAAAAAAAATTATAAACAAACATACAACAAAATTATAAACCTGCATAAACAAAATTAAATTTGAGAGCGGAGACAGACAATTAACTGTATAAGTTGTGGTATTCACTAACTGTGAGCGAAGCAAAGACAGACATAGCTCAAGAGCTGACTTCACTAATTAGGGTTTGCAACACCCATCGCAAAGATCACACCCGGAAGAGAACATGTTGCAATTGAGCCAACGTCGTGGGGAGGGAACATGGTGGTTCCCCTTAACCGTATTGCCTGCACATGAACCTTAATTTCTAACTACTTTTTAACTACTTTCTTATCCAACGGCTAAACATATTTGGATTATCTAACATATAATCCAAAGGTGCAGAGCGATGAGAAGTTGGCCTGATGGAAGTTCTTCTCGTGAAATTTTTAGAAAAGAAACTCCTTACTACATAAATATATATTTTGAAAAATATATCGGTTCAATATTTTGCAGTGTTATATTTAAATATTAAGATGTATTATAAATAGTGTAGTTCTATAAATTAAATTGCTAATTAATATAAATAAACATTAATTTATAATAAGCATTAAAACTCTTTAAAATTCAAAATATTATATATATATATATATATATATATATATATATATATATATATATATTTATATTGAAATATTAAAATGTATTATAAATAGTGTAGTTATATATATTAAATTGTTAATAAATATGAATGAAAATTAATTTATGGTAAGCATAAAAACACTTCAAAATTTAAAAAAAAACATAAAAATTATAGTTTTATTTTAAAATATTATTTTTATTATTGATTATGAAAAATAAATATATGAACTTAATATAAATACATTTAAAAAAAATGTCAATGCCAATTGGGTTGTTTCTATTAATTAGGAAAAATGATTAAACTATCTCACCATTTATCTAGATTCAAATTTATGATAATGATATTAGGAGTTAATAATGCTTTTATAGATATTATAATCCTAATGATAATGACATGGTAAATTAATAATACTTTGATAAATATTATTATTGTAATGTCATTATAACTATGAATATTGTTATATTGACTTCTAGCCTTATGAAAAATCAATTTAATTATGAAATAATGATTATGAATACACAAAAATATATAGTTAAACAAAAATAAAATCAAACGTATGTTACTTGGCTATTATCATATTACTAAAACATTTTGAAATCTACAAACTACAAATTTTCAACGTAGTATCGATATTAGTTATTTTAACACAAACTATTCATATTATGATGCTTATTGTCTGTCAATTGGCAAAGAAAAGATCGCAAAAGTTGGAGGGAGAGAAAACCAATATTTCTTTGAAGCTATAGCTTCATTAATGCACTAAGGCAATATATGCTAATCCATTTTGATTCATAAATTTTAGAGAAGTCTTTACTTTCTACTATTCCTCTGGTCCTTCACCTTCCCGATTACTTTCTCTTCCCTTCGGGAATCTTTGCTTTGATTTTATCCACTAGCCTCGGCTTCTGATTTGGACTGGAATGAGTAATTTCAGTCTGTCTCCTGGGAAGCATGTCCTTGAACTTATCCACCAACCTCAACCTCTGATATGAAGTAGAATGATTCATCTGAGTCTGGCCTCTTCGTCTGATTCTGACCTCTCCATCAAAGTATCTAGACTAGCTCAAAATTGATGAAAGGAGGATTTATTAAGGTTGATATCCATTCCAGTGGCACTGCAAAATAGGTTTATGATTTTTTGGATTTCCTGCCATTCATAAATAGTGCCCAAACCCAAATTAAGTACCTCATCCACAAAGAGAAGAGGGGTGATGAATTGACTTTTGGAAATTTTTATGCACTTTATGCCCTTTATATTTCCATATTTCTTTTCTTTCAGCATAAGGAAACTTAGACATTCCATCACAATTAAAAGCAACAACAGAGATAAAGGGCTTCCCTTCGTAAGTCCCCAGGAGCCGATGAATTTGTAGGAGGAGAGTCATTAATAAGGACAGAGAAGGTGGTTGAGGAAACACAACCCATGATCCAATTTGTAACCTCCACACTCAAATACATTTGAAGGAGAATATGTATAAGGAAAGTCCAATTGAATTTGTTAAAAAACATTATTAAGGTACATCTTAAGAACAAGAGTTTTTTGGTTTTTTATCTTAATAGAATGGATGGCTTCTTGAGCAATGCCTATGGCATCATGAATCTGCCTATGAGCCAGGAAGCTAGATTGGTTTGGATATTGTTTTTCTGCTAGCATCCTCTTGATATTGTTTGAGATTACCTTGGAGATAATTTTATATACTAGGTTGCATAGGGAAATGGGCCTAAAGGACAAAAAAGACTTGGGATTTGAGAATTTTGGAATGAAGTCAATGTATGTAGCATTGATTTCTACTGACACTTTCCCTGATTGGAAAGATTCCTATAACATCATAGCGATATATGATCCCATAATATTAAAAAAGGAGACAAATAGTTCCATTGTCTATCCATCTGGTCTTCGACTTTTGTCTTTAGAAAACTTTTCCAAAACTACTATTTCCTCTAGAGTGACAAGGCTATGTATAAAATTTGATTCCTCTTGTGTCGAGAAGCGCAGATAATGTTGGATTAGTTACAGCTCTGTGTTGATGTTTGACAACCCTAGATATTTGAAGAGAGATGAGAAATAGGAGGAGGATGCAGTTTTTAATTCTTTAGTGGAAGAGACCAATTTCCCATCGTCTACCTCTAACTCCCATATAGTATTTATGTTCCTTCTATTATTTGCATATATAAGGAAAATTTTAGTATTGGCATCTCCCTTTTTTATCCATTTACCCCTACTTTTTAGTCTCCATGCATCTTCCTCCATCATTAGGATTTGAGATTTCCTAGCTTCGAAAGAGCTCATTTTTTGGGCTATTTCAACCAAGAAGGATGAGGAGAAAGTCTGAGAAAATAAATCATATTCACATTCTATTTTTGTGAGCTCTTTTTGATGTTTTGTTTTCCTTTTTCTCTCCCAGACCAAAATTTCCTTCTTTAGCTCCATGTTATTTCTTTCCAATCTAGTCATTGTTGATGAGAAGTTTGAGACCAAGTTTCTCTTCCATATTTCCTTTACCAAAAATCTAAAAGAGTCTCCTTCCAACCATGAGCGGTTGAATTTAAAGGGATATTTATTTTTAATAGGATCAAAGTCCAACTCCGGGAAAATGGGCATCTGATCCAACAACTTTTCTTTTTTTTTTCGAGGGCCCAAGTCTCCCTAATATTCATGTGAACTAGTTGGCCATTAAGAACCTATCCTTTCTTTTGGATATCCCTTCCTCACATGTCCTCCAATTTAGGGTTTAAGGGGAAGGGAGCTATGTCACAGTTTATGATTCTACATCACCATTCAAAAGTAGGAGCACAAAGGATTTTGTAGAGCCCGAAGACCCCAAGTCTATCCTATAGAAATAGTGAAGTTTAAGTATCATGGCATGATGAGGGATTAATACTAGAGAAGGTCTTTGGTTTGTACTGAGTCCTAGAAAGATAGAATTTCACTATATGGTCTATAAAAATTGAGCAATTTTATGGGACAAGAACATCCTCATAGGGATCCTTCTAGAATGGTACCTATTGAGGAAGAATAAGCCCGAAGTGATGCATTTTTTGGGTCCCATATAGTGATTATCCCGCTTGACAAGCCATTTTAATATAGAGCACATGAAAATCAACCTCCTCAAATCTTTCATAAGTAATCTCTAGATTTTTCTCCCAAGACCATAGTTTCTTGAAGGCAGATGATGGATGGGAGATGGGTGTTGATGAGTATTTTGAGAGAGGAAAATTTAGAGGGACCCCCAACCCCTAGGATGTTAAGAGACATAATTATCATTATTTTGATGTAGGAGAGGGCATACGTGCTCTAAGGACCTTTAAATTTAAAGCTAATTCATCTGGTTGGGAAAAGTTGATTCCACCTTAAATCACCCTTGGATAGGCTCAGACTGATTGAATTCTCTTTCTAGAGAATTTTGGTTGATATTTTTCTTCGTGATAGTGATGTTTTGAAAGGAGTAACTAGGCTCTGTCTAATATTTGTCAACAGTAGTAACCCTTGTGAATGTGGATATCGGAGAAATCTTCAGAGGTTATTTATATGAGAGCACTCATGCATAACATGAGTTTTTGGGATAGAAATGGAGGTAGGTGCACCAGAGTGCTCTAGTGTTGAAACAAAAATCCATGATTTGAATAAGGAATTCAATGGACATCCTTTAAATTTTAGGGTCAGATTAATACGCGAAAATTGTTGATGTGGCTTATCGTGGTTTTCAAATAATATGGAGGAGGTTATATGTTTCAAGGAATCTATTCTTGTGATTTGATGAAAAATATTGGTTGTTAATAGAGTTAAGGGAATTTTGTTCAATTTGATATATAATGGAATATTCAACAGACAGGTCTTCCATAAGAGAGCTTCAGTCAAGGAGAGACTTACTGGCATGATTTGTATCGCGAGAGTAACTATGTCGAGGAGAAATTTCATCTACCCAACTGTATGAGATGTCTTCCACCACTTTATTAGTGATTATTTTAGAGGCAACATCTGCATTGTCCTCGAGTATTGTCGCTTTTATAGAACCTTCTACATCATCATCTATCTGAAGGTTCGTTCCCCTTGAGTAATCAGGGCCTAGTTTTTGGTGTGACACCTTATTGAAAATAAACTCCTTTGCCTCCTCGAAGGAGAAATCCAACCTTTCTTTTGAGACCTCAAAAGGTGTATGAGGAGTCGAATTTTTAGGAATCGACTATAGAGCCAACCTCATCAAGGTTTTCTAATCGATATGGGTACCAAAACGCTTAGTAATGGAGCCACAAAAGAGATTTCTAGGTGGCCAACATATTTGATAATTTATACATCTAAAGGGGATGTTCCAATAGTCTAGGGATCAGATGATCTCCTTCTCACCCCAAAGGAATTTTATAAACCTTGGTAAGCCTTCTATAGTCAATGACTAGTACCCATGACATACATTGATGTGCTGCTAGGAGAGAAGCTTCATCAACGTAAATGAACCTTCCCAGTAATTTTTCCACCTTGATGAGTGGCTTCTGTGACCATAGCTCAAGAGGGAAGATCGAAAAAATAACCCAAAGGTGCTTTCACAATTGTTTTTCAGTGCTCATACATAATGTAGGATGCCATTGTTGTAGCCACAATGAGTCCATGCCTATATCCTAGGGATTACAAAGCATTATTTGAAGATAATCGTATGAAAAAAGTGAAAGTTTATCCATTTCTTAACCAATATACTCACAATCAAAGTATAACCTACTAGTGGTTTCCATCTCACTCTTATATACGATATAAGCTCCTTGTTCGTCATTTTGATGTAACTTAATTTTTCGACTAAAGCTCTCCTAGACAAGGATTCCACTCTATCCAGGTTGACGTTAACCCTTAGGGTTAGTTATTTTGTAGCTACTAGTGCCTTTACATGTTTCTAGATGTGCTTTTTATTTTCCTTGCCATTACCATAATTGGGAAATAACGCTTTTCCTTGTGCTCTTGGAACTTCTGAGAAACCTGAACTGAGTTGTTCTTCATTGACAAAGTTGGAGTGACACTTCTTTTTCGTCAACTGGTGTGAATCTCTCTGAGATAATGACCACCCCATTTTGACCATTAGGGAAATATGTACCAATCACTACAAGGAAAAGACTCTCTAGTGAATGTTTTTGAGGAACCCCTTATAAAAATACCCCAGACATCTATTTCTAGCGGAGGTTACTAGAGGAGGTTGGCGGGCAGAGGTTTTTGTGGATGTTTTTATTTTGGTGTGCTTATCATTCTAAACCACACCAGTGCACTCAATAAGAGAAAGCACCAGTGAGCAAAAAACATTAGTACATTGGACACCGTGCACTCCGTAAACACCCACCAGATGCACCTTATTATTGTAGAACATCGGTGCTTTACAACTCTTCTGCACTAGTGCATCATAAAACACCCCCCCAAAACAGAAACCGCCTGGTGCGGTATTAGAAAACCGCACTAGTGTGCGTATAAAACCCCGCGCACTAGAACAAGGTTAAACAAAAAAAGATTATGGCCAAAAAACCCCATTTTTCACTTATCTCAGTGCACCAGAGCTCTGAAGCACTGATGCAACTTATCCTTGTCTGAGCCACCCCAACATCGATGCTCCCATTGCACCCATTACACTCATTGCTGCTGTTCATTGTCCACCAATATCCAGCTTCTATTTTGCAAAAAGGTAGGAAAATTTCCTTTTTCAAATTCTACAGCCAATATGCCTCCTCGACAATCAAATTTACAGGTTTTTTTCCTTGTTTTTCCATAATTAAGCTTTTTAGCGGATTAGAATTTATAGGCTACACTGTAACTAGTGCTAATGATATCCCCACCGTTTCTGGGGCGGTACCGAAAGGCACACTATGTTATTATTATTATTTTCTTAAAAGGCAGTGTAGTCATTTAGCTGGCTGCACGGTTGACCATGTGGAATAGCGACAATTCGGTGCATTGACTGAAATATCTGCCCTGGGGTGGGTATTTTTGCTAGTGCACCGCAATTAGCATTTCGACAGAGTCAATGATGCTGCTTGGTAAAATACCACACCGTTGACTATGTAATGAAGCCAGGAGGTCCGTCCGTTGACCAAACTATATGCGCTAGGGCGTATATTTTAGTTAGCACACAACACTCCTTACACCGTACATAGTCAATGGTGCTCGGAAAATTTTAAGGTGCACTACCTATGGTGCGTTAAATATCATATTTGGCACTGCCACCGGTGCACGAAAAACAAACAATGCACCAAAACTGGTGCATGACTGTTTTCTGTGACGCACCGATTGTTTTGTTTTTTTTTTCCAACAAAAATTATATATTTATATTCTTTAATACATGTCTCATTTAATAAAAATAAATTATTTAATATGTCAATCATTCAGAGAGAATAGGGGGAACAAAAGCCACAACAGGCGGAGCAGTATGACATGGTTCACCTGTGGGAGGCACGAGAGAGGGAGAGAGATGTGTACCCTTGCCCTATTACAACAACTGGCCAGGGGCTCCTAAGGCATGTATGCCTCCTCAAGTTCTATGAGGAGGCTACTTCCCTAAAGGGCCATGGTTTGTTTTTGAGACATCTTATCTGCAATTGGAATGCCCACTGACTGGCTTCCCAGGTTAGCCCTAACCAGTGCTACATGCCCATCGAGGAGGACATATATTTCATGATAGGGCTATCGAGGAGAGAGGAGGATTTTCCCTCATTCCCAGAGGTTCCAGCTAGCTATGTAGCAGGGATTCAATTAGTGTACTCCCAGAGATACATTGGAGCAAATGTATTGCCTCCTTCAGATTTTCAGGTCTCCAGAGGTGAGTTACGTATTGGTGCATTTGGTAGTGAGGAGTTGAGGTGCCTCTCACTTCTGATTTCAACCATTTCACATAACACCAGTGACGGGAAATGCATTACTTGCTTGCTTCTATATTATGTTGATTCTTTAGTACAGGAGCCATGACTTGTCAGGTGGTCTGCCATTTTTTTACAGCAGTTTTGTACAACATTAGATAGATGTCATGCTCATGCACAAGGGAACATCAACGTTCCTATTTCTTCAGAGTTATTTTGTTTATTTTTTGAAAGGTTTCCAAAGATGAGGCATACTTTTGTTCGGCAGCCTCGTAGGCCGATGTTTGAGGCATAGATGAACATGTGGGGGTAGATGATGCCCAACAGGGGTGAGATTGTGTTTCCAATGAGTGTATCACATGATGCACTGGAGTTGCTAGCCAATGTTGATGAGCTTAATCCCTTCATTATGGTCTCCTGTCCTTATGCTGGATTGGATTGGCAAGGATGTGCCAACATCCTCTTCACAAATGATGAGTGGCCATATGATAGAGGTAATATTATTGTTTTATTTAAATTTATTCTAACATTTTATTTAACTTGTTTTTATTAAATTGTGTAATTAAATTGTCTAATTATTGTTGTGTACCTGTATCTATTTTGCATACATTGAGTCTTTTGATGGCGAGGACATGCTGGCACCACCACATGATCTAGGTGTAGATCCTAATGATGATCAGGGCATGCCAAATGCTGAGGATCATGAGGAGGTCGGTGCAGAGAGACCTGCTCCTGCTAGTGCGCTGGTACCACCTTTTCCTAGACGTGATTAGCTTGATGCTAGATACAAGATGCAGTTGAGTGACCAACAGATTGCATTGATTGTTGAGGCAAGCATCAGGCTCGATAATATAAGCGACATACATGCTGATGGTAGCCTGTTACATATGTGGAGAGGCATGCCGTATGACATGTACAACTTGATGCATCATGTCGTAGGAGAAACAACCTTATTTACATTGAGGAGGACCATTGCACGTTATAGGCATGGTCTAGATGTAACACATGATCAATAGTCTGTGAGAAGTGACTCATAATCTCATGATCGTTCAGATGAGCAGCCTCGACTAGAATCTAGTAGTTGTCATAATGGAGATGAGGTTGGACCATCAGCCACGTCTAGTTAGCAGCCTGCAACATCCAGCAGTACTCATGATCATGAGCAAGTTGGACCATCGACCATCGAGGCTGCACCATTGATTGATCATGCCTCGACTAGTACTGCTATTGATGTTGTACCACATGCTGATCCATGACATTTATATTAAAGTTGTATATTTTTAACATTATTAAGTTATATATATATATATATATATATATATATATATATATATATATATATATATATATATATGTATTTTATGTTCATGTTATGAGTTGTACCAAATTTCATCTTAGTGATCATCATGATGTGTATATTTTTAGGTCATCTTAGATATGTTCATTTAATGTGAAGCTTGCAGATATATGTGTATGTGATAGCATGATTTATTTGACATGAGATGTATATTTTATGTTTGTGTTGTGATGATGTTATACAATGCTAATTGTGTTTTGTTAGATGATCATGATCACAATGATGTTAGCAAATTTGAATGTGTTTTTTAGTTGAATATGATGTTTGTACGATGGTTATCATGATCGTGATGTTTATTAATTAATTTAATATTAAATTACCATGATATTTATTAGCTATTATGTTGTGATTGTAATTGAAATTGAAATTTTAATTGTATGTAAAATTGTAAAATTTTATTTGTATTTGTAATTGTAATTTTAACTGGAATTGTATGTAAAATATTTGTAAATTTTTAATTTATTGTGAAATGATTGTAATTGTAATTATAAATATGACAAATCGTAAAATTGTAATTGTAATTCTAATTGTATGTAAAATCCTAAAATTGTAATTGTATTTGTAAATTTTTATTTAATTGTAATTGTATGTAAAATATTTGTAAAATTTTAATTGTATTAATGTGAAAATATTTTATTAAGATTTTTAAATTTGTAAATAATTGTAAAATAATAAATCTAGAATAATATGATTTTTTGTAACATAATAAAGTTTAGAAAATAATGAAAATAAATTCATGTAATTTCGAACAATCATTATTTTATTATGATCTTACATACCAAAAAAATTAACTTTATATAGTACGCCATTTCTAGTGGAGGTTTCTAGAGGAGATTGGCAGGCGGAGGTTTTTCGTCCGGTGCACTTATCATCATAACCCGCACCAGTGCGTCTTATTATGGTAGCACACTGGTGCTTTCCAACTCTTCTGCACCGGTGCATCATAAAACACCATGCCAAAACATAAACTGTGGTCTTACGAAATCGCACCAGTGTAGCTATAAAACCTCACGCATGGGAAAAGGGTTAAATAAAACCTCGCGTGAACCAAGTATTTTATTGAAATATCTTTTTTAAGAAGGCAAATTTATTCTATAAAGTATAGTATTGGAGCAGCAGAGGGTTCAACTCATGAGAAATAATATTTCTGAGCAGATGAGCGTTTGAAAAGGTGAGAGTTCAAATTTCAGCTGAGAAGTTTATAGAAGAGAAAATGAGTGATTCAAACAGAAATATGGACAAAGGTGCTTACAGGGATGCAGATGACTACAGAACTTGACAGAGTACAAAAGGAGAAAATATTTATGAAAAATTTTAGAAGGGTGGTCGAGAAAGCTGGGTTGAGACCAGTGATAGGGTAAGTATTTTCTTGATCATGGCAGAGAGCATTCGGTTGAGGCCAGTGATAGGATTAAGAGGTCCCATGATTGAGAAAGAAAGAGTAGATTTGATGGCAGAGAAATACCTGTCGACGCTCTGGCGACTAGCAAGGTGAAATAGTCCTTTGAAAGAAATGAGTCCTATTCGTTAAGGAATGTTAGAGAGAGATCAATTGAGTGTCTTGAATGGGCTAAGAGATCACATGAAGGTAATGATTCTCATTATGACAAGGATGGCATGGAAAGATTGGACAGTAGAGAAAGATCAATCGAGGTAGTCGATAAAGCCAAGAGGCGCCATGAAGGGAAGGATTCTCATTCCCTTAAGGACAAGAGAGAAAGATCAATTAACGTTGTTGATCAGGCTGGTAGGTCCCATGAAGGGAAATATTCTCATTTCTATAGGGATAGTAACGAAAGTTCAATTGAGGTTGTTAATAAGGGTATTGTCCGGGCTTCAGTTGGCTTACATAAACTTTTACCGGCAAAGCTGACGTCACATAAAATCACATCTTCAGCTTTCAATTGAACCTGAATGGCATCTCTAACTTGTCCAGGATGTGGTTTTGTGGATAACGAGGAATATCACATGGAACGTACCCAAAAATAAAAAAATTTGAAAGTATAAGTGAATTAGCACTTATCAAAGAATGAAATGTTGAACAAAACACGAACGAGATACACTTAAGGATTCCATGGTTCCATTTTTTATTGAAAATGATGCTGTCTCTCGATGAAACTAGTAAAAATTCTTCTTGTATTATAAATGGAAATCTACTGACCATTTTTGTGGGAAGAAAACCATAAATACCTGCAACTACCATATTTCTACCTGCAAATAGGTTTCCCATTGGAAAAGCTAACATAATAGGCCATTTTGTAATGTCTTTCCTCTGCTAAACCCTATACTCATTTTCTATGGGAAACCATTGCCTCCAAATGTAATAACTACATTGTCTAGTCCAAAATCGATCTTCTTCTGCTAACAAATGAAGAATCAAGGTCTCGTTGTCATTCCTCCCAGAGCATTCAAGGTCAGTTTCTCATAAAATAGAGATTGTATAAATTTTGTTAAGATCAAGATATAAAGCACAAAGGAGAAAAGAGGAAATTGGATGCCAAGATGGAGGAAGAACTTACAAATGAGCAAGCAGATCATGGGTTAGAAAGAAGATCATGGAGTACCTTTTATTGTTGTAGGTTATGGAAAGGTTAAAGTTTCTTTTTTTTAAGGAAGCGTAGGTGTAGTTTTGAAAAGAAATGGCCCAAATATTTTCACAGTAAAATGTACATTTCCAACATGTCTAAAAACTAAAATATCTCCAACTTCAATAAACTGCTCAGAAACAAAACTTTCCCAACCATTTGTGAATATTGCCCACGTCTTAGCATAGCACAGGTTCACATGGCACAATTGCCGACTTGGGCCCTGTAGTATTGCATCTTCACATGCCCCATATTGCATTCTCTCCACATAATCAGTGGGGACCTCCTGCAATAAACAAAATGCATTGGAAGAATTGTTATTTCCTTCAAGAATTTATCCAATTCTAATTCTCAAGGATAAATTTTTTTTTAATTCTACTTACATATTTCCATCAAGAATAAAAAAAAAATCTAATTCTCAGTTTCTATGGTTGGAGTTCACTAAATTTTGGTGTATGCACCTAAAAGTAATTTGGGTACCTTAACCGCAAACTGGTGCTAATGTACATATAACTGCACTGGTGCATTTTAGTTACTGTGCACGAGTACATTTTAGTTACTACGCACTAGTGCTGTGTGACCAATGGATGCACCAGTGCAGTTCTATTAAGTGACACACCAAAAATAAATAATTGCAAATAAAAAAATCATAGCTCTATTTTCTTTAAGTGAAAAAAAAGGTAAATTGAAAAATGGGTGGCAAAATATTTTCAAAAATCTAATTTCATAAAATAATTCTTTAAATACTAAAAAAATTTCATTATTTCACTATTTTTGCTAAAATTTTCAGCGTGATATTTGCAGGAGACATACCTAGAACAAGAGAGCACGGGAGCACCATGGAGCAGTGAAATACATTCGAAAAAAAGTATTCAGACAATCAGAATCCAAACCTGTAGTGATTCCAACCCTGTAGCATAGAATTTCAAACGATTTCATGATTAAATTTTTATTTTATTTTTTTACCTTTTTCTGCGGTTTTTTTACGAAGTAAGGAAAAAAATTCGATTTGTTTTTCATTTTCAGAAACAAAAAAAAATAAAAAAATCCATTTTTACCCTAAACCTTTCATTTTTTTTGTTTCCACCCTTTCTTCTCCTTGTTTCCGTGATTTCAGAATTAGGGATTTTCATTTTAGATTGACATCCAACTCACGGGACGAATTGCGTAGTCGTATCCCAATCCATGTCAGCCCTTGCATGAATTTTTGAAAAAAAATGATTTTTTTTTTATCGGTCTACCCTACGTAACCTAATGCACCGGAGAATGAAAAAATACTATCAATTCAATATGAGTTTCTTTTATTGATTTTCATTAAGAATATATGTAAAATTATTAGATAACATGAGTCAAACAATCTATTAAATCACATATGTTTAATGTTCTACGGGGACCAACAACTCAGAAAAGGAATGTTGTTCTAAGAAAAGAAAAAAATTAGAACATGAAAATGAAAATGAGTTGCTCCTTAGCTCATCTAGAGTGGTGTTGGAGGTTAATGAAAGGGGGAAAAGTTTTTACAAAAGTTTGAGGGATCTAGTGGAACGAATATATAGACATTCTTTCCACTTACAATAAAAAAATCAATCCAATGATTGCAAGAACCAAATTTTATTTAAACTACAGGAAGATTTTCCAGAGAATTGGTCAATGACACATTTCAGACTTTAATAGAAAAAACATACTACAACAAAAAAAAGGAATGAAAAAGTAATATTCCTTTAAATGTTTGTCTAGAATTATTTATAAATATCACTTTTTTATATTTACTTCTTATATATCAATACAAAAATTAAATAGTTTATTGTCATGTTACATTTTCAGGAAGATTATGAAGATCTCAAAATATGAACGAGTTGATATCAGAAATATCCCAGTAGGAATGTCCAAAAAGGTGTACAAGGAGATGGTCAAATAAATGGACAAAATTGCATCGCAGGAGGAGCCATCTCAACAACAATGCGCTTCAAATGTAATATGTAATCATTGAATTTTTCGATCATTAGGTATAATAAATAAACAATTTAGCATTAAATATTAATTTTCAAGTATTTTCTTGTAGAAAAGAAAATAAAATGGAACCCATTCAACACATAAAATAGAAAGACAAGGAAGAAAAGGGTTGATATCTAAGTTTGTGAGTAATTGTTACTTCCTTATAACAACTTAACTAGATCTATTTTTTTTACTTTTTAAGTTCTTTTACAAAATTCATCATTGAATGTCTTCAAACAGGTGCTAACATACAAAGAATAACCATGAGACGAATTGATTGAAATTGGGCTAAATATGGGTTGTGAGTATATGTTGGCATATCAGAAATTAATTTTGGAATTTGTAAGCATCTATCAATCTTCTTTTACTTAGCTTTGTCTATAATTAATAGAAAAAAAACATATTTTATATTAAATATATGATTTGTTATGGGGTATAAAACTTCCAGGAAACAAAGTATGGAACTGCACCAATAGATGAAATCTTGAAAGATGGCATGTTACATGGTTTTGAAAGAATGTGTATAGTTTATGAGTCAATTGTTTCAATGGTACGTCATTTATTTTCGATTTACATTGATGTATATTATTTAATATTGCAATTTTCATTATTCTCACCAATGTATATACACTCATTACAACTTATTTTTATGTTTGTATATGGAAGGTGAAGAAGAATAAAACAATCAACACTATGAACAAAACATTCTTGAAAATATCCCAAGCCATGGAAGTAGCTCTAGAAGTGATAGCAGTTCAAGTGAAGAATGATGATCACTATGTTTGGATAGGAAAGCAAGCCGTTGAATTTTTTGAAATATTATCCTGTGAAATCAGACATTTTGTTTAATGTAATGGACATAGTGTCCCAATTCAAAGACAAAGGGATACGAATAACTTTCCCATTTTGTATGGCAAACACTGTCTTATTCATATATATATATATATATATATATATATATATATATATATATATATATATATATATATATATATATATATAATATGTTTAATTTATTCTATTGCATTCTCCATTGTCGTTCTCAAATGCAGTAATAAAAATTTAATTCATATGAATATTGTTATAAGATGTGTTGACTTTTGATAAATAATGAATTTATAAAAATCACAATAATTGCACTGTCACAGGTCGATGTTTCTAAGAAATACAAAATGAGCACTGGTGCATTTGTATGATGTAGCACACCGTTGCATCTGTATGACCTATGGGCACAACACAAATACCAAAACCAATTAAAAATATTGGTGTGTTTTGTACGATATTGCGCACTCGTGCATTTATGTGATACTATGCACCGGTGCATTTGTACGACATATGCAAACTACACAAATCCCAATACAAAATATAAATATCGGTGTGTTTGTGTGATATGGCACACCGGTACATTTCTATAAGTCTACATATCATTGCGTTGAGACAACCTATGGGTACCGCACAAATTCCAAGACCAATTAGTACGGCCTTATGCATTGTATCACCAACACTATGCCCGGTGTCATTTTATACCTTAACGGCTAGTGCAGGAACCTTCAACCGACACAGGGCCACCGTCTATATGCCACGCTCCAGTGCATTGAAACCTTTGTAGCGTACGAATGAAAAAAAATCTGGAATAACCTCCAGCGGCCCAGATTATTCAGTTGTACTGAATTTCCATTAAAAGCTCTGCCAAAACCTCTGTAACCATAAAGGGATGTTGTAGAAAATGTTTTTTTGATAATTTTTTCCAATTTTATAACACTAAAAACCTCCTTTATAGCCTTCGCTAGAGGGTCTTTTCCTCGTAGCAAATGTTTTGTTATAATGTGAGGTAGGTAGGAGGGATTCTCTGTGATTTTTCGAGGATCCATTCAGATGAATGGTATAGACCATAGGTAGGTGGAGGAACATGTAGATACCAAAGATATGTGGTAATAAGAGAATAAATTAGGGTTTATGATGCTGAAATGAAAGTGAATAAAAACCCTAGCCTCCACTAGGGTTTTTCGAGCAACTATGATGCTCAAACCCTAGCCTCTGTCAGGACGCGCAAATCCTCTGCCATTGAATGTATATCTAATTTTTTTCGTAAGATTCTATATGAATGAATAAATTGCATGATATTATTAACATAGAGTTTGTTTGATGAACTTACAGAGATATAAATTAATAATTTAAATTGATATAAAGTGAAACGATTATATAGTCCAAAAATTGTTCGCTTTCGAAGAAATTCAATATATGAATGAAAAGCTCACATGATATTTATTAACAGATTATTTTCTCGATGAAATTATAGAATAAAAATTAATAATATTCATAATTTAAATATAATACCAATTTAATATATTTCATAATTAAGTATAACAATGATTTTTAAATATGTTGATATTATGTTGCATGATGATTTTTCTTTTTGCTAAATTTGGTAGTACCTCTCTATTCATTCATCCAATCAAAACAACAGGTTACATTAATAGATTATATACTTGCTAGCCTCAGCCTGCCCATAGGAAACTAGGTCTATTGGGCACCTCAAAGAGTTATAAGCCAACAAAAATTGGAGTCGTTTAAATCTGCCTCTAGATACCTTATCAGGTCTATTATCTACTATATCTATGAACATATAAAAAAAATAAATTATATCTTCCCTTTGCATATAAAACAGAAAACATTAGACCGCTCAAATAATCCATTTGACAATTCAATGGGTGTTGGATCCCTAACACTTAACCCGGGCATATCAACTTGATTCATACTTTGGAGTTGTTGTTCCATTCGACCAAGGTGTACATTCTGGTGAAGTTGCTAGAGGTGAATTTCCTAAATATCTCTGTGCATTTTTGGAAATATGGACGTTGCCTTCAAGTCTACTCCAACCTCTTGAAAAACTACAATGGCCTTTTCCATTAAACACTTCATCGTCCAATAAAGATGAATGGACTTCTTAAACAAGGACAATCTTCCTCTAGTATTCACAAGATCAGACATCATAAGATTGATTTCTTCATCAGGAATATCCTCCTCCACTTTAGTTTTAAGGTCATGCTCCCATCCAGAAATCGAGGATTTTACTTAACCTGGTGTCCCCACTGAATATACATGGAATAGGTTCTGCATAATTTCCTTTCCAGGTTTTCTTCCCCTTTTACTTGGTCCCACTTTTTCCTTTCCTTTTTCCTTGCCTTCTCTTTTTCCACCAGTTCCTTTCCCTCCCAACGCTTTCACCATTTCTATTTGTTTTTGATCTCCCAACAACTGTACGTTCACCCAAATCCACACTAGGGTTCTCCCCTGACGTGCAAAGACTTAAGGGTGAAAGATGCTAGGAGGACCTGTATAAGGAAACAAAGCAACACCATTGGATTTACTGAGTCTACATAGAATATTGTCTTGTGTAATGAGCTTCTCCACCTCAGCCATATAAATATTCTCTTTATCTTCTATCCATATTCCTATATCTTGGGAAGTATTCCTCTTTTCAGCTAGCGATACCCTCATAAACTGATATGCTAACATTATACATTTCTCATACACAACAATCTCAAAAATAGGTCATTGCGAACATGCCTCTATATTCATAATTTTATGGTATTTCCACTTTTCGATGTGGACGTAGATGAAATACATAACATACAGGAGCTATGTATTCCCACTCATAACAGGCAATGAAATAGAACCCATACAATGACTGAAACCGAAGAACTGGTCGACTAATCCTGTGAATCCCAAGAAAATACACTGAAACTTATGCATGGTTATAAAATCGACGCCCTCAATAGAAAACAACCTAGAACCCATCATAGAAAAATTACCCCTGGCCTTATTAATGAAATTTATAGAATCCCTAACCCCCAAATAGTCATTGTAAGACATGCATGCAAGTTCATATAATTTTCTTGTAGATGTATAACTTTGACATGCAGAGTTGTAAAATTAACATGGAGGGTTATCAAGAAAAATATTATAATAGAAGGAGTCAGGTTGTAGGGTTTCCTGAGGAAATTCAGGGGAAGGCGTTATCATACTTTCCCCAATACCCTCTCCCACCACCTCTCCTGCAATCCTCATGTCCGAGGCACATAGGCTACCATTCTGTGTTCCGAAATCACCACACCCAACAAAGTAAGAGAGACGTTGAGGGAATCATGAAGGAATACCAAAGAAGACTCTCGAATAGAAATTAAAAAAAAAAAAAGACGATAGTGGCAAGGTCTATAAACCTTGGCAAACATTGTGGAAACCATCCTAGACAAATCATACTCCAAAATGAACATCATGACAAAATCATGTTAGTAGACATCCATTCCAATTACCAAATAAGGATTCAAACCATACGAGATAAGTCCCCCTCTTATCTTAGTGACTTCAATACTCAGAAAAAGATAATATAAGAGAACGTACCCGAGGAACCAATGCGCAATGGTTGCAAATGCCCACCTCTGCCAAACTTCCTTTGCTGGCTCCTCCACAATCGTAAGCACAGTAATTGAAACCAACCTTCTCCCCAACTATTTCTCCCTCCAACTTTGTTGCATTTCCCAAAAACTTTGTGACGTTCCTTGATGTCTTCCACTTGCATTAAGTGCTAGCTTTATTTATTGTGGGTCGACTTGCCCACTACTTCCAGCACATGTGAACTCCATTACAACCTGTGCCCCGCATGGATTCCTTCCACCTTAGACCTCCCTCGGCACACTTGACACCCCGATTGAGGAAGAATGCAATTTATTTTGAATGTGCCTAAAATATGACATTTAGGAAAGACACAATATTAATCATGGAAATTTTAATTTCAATCTTTTCATAATGTGGAAATTTTGATACTCGAGCTTCCTTCCATTTTTTTTATAAATGCAATGGTTTGAAGTTTTCAACTTAAATATTAACATATATTATAAATAGTGTAGTTATATAAATTAAATTGATAATAAATATGAATAAACATTAATTTATAATAAGCATCAAAAACACTTTAAAATTAAGATATATATATATATATATATATATATATATATATATATATATATATATTTAAATATTTAAAATTTATATTTTAAAGTCTTAAATTTAAATATATAAATGCATTATAAATAGTGTAGTTATATAAATTAAATTGCTAATAAATATGAATAAAAATCAATTTATGATAAGCATAAAAAGCACATTAAAATTAAAAAAAAAAAACATAAAAAAATATAGTTTTATTTTAAACTATTATTATTATTATTATTATTACTTATAAAAAGAGTAAATATATGAGCTTAACATAAATATTTAAAAAAATAATGTCAATGCTAATTGAGATTGTTTCTATTGGTTCGGAAAAAATGATTAAACTATCTCACCATTTATCTAGATTCAAATTCACCATAATGATATTAAAAATTTATAATGCTTTTAAAAATATTATAATTGTAATGCTAATAACATGGTAAATTAATAATACTTTGATAAATATTATTATTGTAATGTCATTATAACTATAAATATTGTTATATTGACTTCAAGCCTTGTGAAAAATCTATTTGATTGTGAAACATATAGTTATGACAACACAAAAATATACATTTAAACAAAAATGAAACCAAACATATATTACTGGCTATTACTAAAACATTTTGAAATTTACAAATTACAAATTTCATACATGGTATGGGTATTATCTATTCTAATACAAACTATATCATGATGCTTATTTTTGTCAATTGGCAAAGTAAGAATAAGAGAAGACAAGGGAACCAATATATATTTTTTGAAGCTATAGTTTCATTAATGCAATAAGACAGTATATACTAATCTATGTTGATTATTCAATTTTAGATAAGTCTTTGGCTTCTATTATTCCTCTGACCCTTCGCCTTCCCCATTACTTGCTCTACCCTCCGGGAATATTCACTTTGATTTTATCCACCATCCCCAACTTCTGAGATGAAGTAGAATGACCAGTGTGAGTCTGGCCTCTAGGAATATTCTATTTGATTTTATTCATTATTCCCATCTTCTGATTCGGATTAGAATGAACAGTTTCAGTCTGGTATGCCTGAGTGTGACTGTGGGTGTGGCGATGGTCCTGATGCTCTTGATAACCACTACCCTGAATGGGTGCTACATTTTGAGCCATGATAAAGCACTAAAAGAAGGTATATATGATAAAGAACTAGAATCAGGTATATATGTCAATAAAAAACTGGAGAGATGACAATGTAGTAAAAGATCTAGATGAAGTGAGATGATATATTGAAAGTGGATTACAATAAAAGAGGGAGGGTATAATTATAGCTCTGGTTGTGGCATGCCAAGTTGTCTCACTTTTCTGCATTGTGGTGCGGTGGCCTATGGAGGAAGACTTAAATTATCACACGAAAACCAACCTGTTCAAACCTTTCATAAGTGCTTTCTAGATTTTTCTCCCAAGACCATAGTTTCTTGAAGGTAGATCATGGATGAGCAATGGGTGTTGATAAGTATTTTGAGGGAGGAAATTTTTGAAGGACCCCCATCTCCTTGCATGTTGAGAGACATAATTATCATTACTTAGGAGTAGGAGAGGGTTTATGTGCTCTAAGGACCCCTAAATTTAAAGCCAATTCGTCTGGTGGGGAGATACTGATTCCACCTTGAATAGGCTTAGGTTGATTGACTTCTCATTCTAGTGGATTTTTGTTGTTATTTTTCTTCCTGAAAGTGATGTTTTGAAAAGTGTAACTAGCCCTATCTAATAATTGTCAACAGGAGTAACCCCTATGAATATGGAGATGGGAGGAATGTTTAGAGGTTCTTTATATGAGAGAACAGACACATAACATGAGTGTTTGGTATAGAAATGGAGGTATGAATAAAAAATATCAGACCTGAATGAGGAATTAGAAGGACATCCTTTAAATTTTAGGGTTGGATTAATATGCGACAGTTGTTGATGTGGCTTATCGTGGTTGTCAAAGAATATGGAGGAGAATATATGTTTCAAGGAATCTATTGTTGTGATTTGTGGAAAATATTGGTTGTTAATAGACTTGAGGGAATTCAATTTAATATGATCTATAAGGGAATCTTCAACAGACATATATTGAATAAGAGAGCTTTGGTCAAGGAGAGACTTACAAGCTTGATTCGTATCGCAAGAGTAACTTTGCCTAGGAGAAATATCATGTGCCTGAATATATGAGATGTCTTCCACTACATTATTAGTGATATTTTCAGAGGCAACGTCTACATTGTCCTCGAGTATCGTTCCTTTTATAGAACCTTGTGCATGGTCATCTATCGGAAGGCTCATTCCCCTTAAGTAATCAAGGGCTAGTTGTTGGTGTGACACCTTGTTAAAAATAAACTCCTTTACCTCCTAAAATGCAGACTCTGACCTTACTTTTGAGATCTGTAAAGGTGTATGAGGAGTTAAATTTTGAGGAATCGACTATAGAGCCAACATCATCAGGGTTTTCCAATGGATATGGGTACCAAAACCATGATGTAAAGGAGCCCCACAAGAGATTTCTAGGTGGCCAACATAATTGCAGTCAATACATATAAATGTTGGAATATTAATTCCAAATTCCCGCACATAGGAGCAAGACAGCGGCTTAATGGTGATGGGATCGAAAGATAGTGAAAAACAGCGAGAATTTAAGTCTGATGTGAGTTTTTTGAAGGACAAAAACAAAAATCTATAGATCTGAGCTTCATGCAACCACGAAATTATCTCCAGCACATACCGCATTGAATACCCACCAACTTCATTTATTGCATAGCAACAACATTCTGGGGGGCATCCAAGTAAGCCGAGAAGGGGGAAGGAAACCCCGCGGAGGAGGTGACATCATCCTCCTCTTCACCAATGAGAGCAGTTCCCGGGGGGGTGGGGGGGGGGTGAGGAAAAGACCTTTGGCATAGTTTTATAACCCCACAGAACATGGAGTGAATGCATAAATTTTTTTATTGCAATGTTTTTTATTTGCCGCATTATGTTTTAAAAGTTTTATCATTGGGTTAATTTTATTTACTGTAGTACTTTATGTTTTAACTTTGGTAATATATTTTGATATATATATATATATATATATATATATATATTATAAATATGAAATATTTATAATATATATACATATTCTAATGTTTATATATATATGTCGTGAGTGCATTGTAGTATTGACGGTGTATTGTGTGAAAAATCCCGAAGGCTGAAAGAAAAAAAGATAGAGAGACATAGAAGAAAAAATGTAGCGCCATGTTTGTAGCAGCTAACAGAAGATTTATTTTGTGAACCCATAATTTCGTTCTAAAGAAATAATTTCACTTTTGTAATAGAGTTTTTCTTTTTAATGAAATAGCAATGTTATACCTCAGCTCTCTATGTCCGCAATTTTTATTTAATATCTGTATTGTACAAGAGGAATTGTTATTTCTTTTGTGCATTCGGAATTGTTTAGAAATTACAACATGGTATGAGAGCTAGTCTAGGTGCTCAGTGAATGAATCAGAGATCGCTCTTCACTGCAGAAGTTGTAAGAAGTTGTTGAAGTAGATTTCTCCAACAGAGAAAGCTTCTATTTGTTTACATGGTCAAAAAAAAGTTTGATTGTTCCATTTTTTTTTTAACAGAGTCAAGGTAAGATCGCTCTTCACTGCAGAAGTTGTAAGAAGTTGTTGAAGTAGATTTCTCCAACAGAGAAAGCTTCTGTTTGTTTACATGGTCAAAAAAAAGTTTGATTGTTCCATTTTTTTTTTAACAGAGTCAAGGTAACGGTCTGGTTTGCATAGTTACGATGGTAGCAGAAATAACTTGTCTGATGAATCCCCAAATTTCATAGTTTAACGGGAAGAACCATGAATATTTGGCAATCATGATGAGAGCCTTGTTTGCTTCACAGGACAAATGGGAGCTAGTTGAGAATGGCTACCCAGAACTAGCTAACGCAGCAGCAGAAAGGGATTTTTTAAGAGAAAATATGAAGAAGGACTCCAAATCCATCCTCTATCTCTTTCAATCAGTGCATGAGAGTATTTTAACAAGGACTGGAACAACAACAAAGTCTAAGGAGGTGTGGGATATTCTCAAAACAACCTATCAAGGCATGGAGAAGGTGAAGACAACAAAGTTTCAAATGCTGAGGAGAGATTTTGAAACTCTCTGTATGAAAGACTCTGACACTATAGACTCATTCTTCACTCATGTTATTGGGTTGGTTACCCAAATAAGGTCTCATGGAGAGACTCTTGAAGAAAGAAGGATAGTGGAGAAAATCTTGAGAAGTCTACCCTTAAGATTATATGCCGTAGTAGTGGTAATAGAAGAGACAAAGGATCTCTCACTATTTATAGTGGATGAGATTAGTGCATCCCTGATGTCTCATGAACATATACTGAATAGAGGAGCATATTCCTCATTGGAACAAGCTTTCAAGACTCAAATATCTTTTGGTCGAGGCAGAGGTCAAGGCAGAGCAAACAACAGAGGAAGAGGCAGAAGCCAAAATAGAGGAAGAAACAACCCTACAAGTTCAAGTGGAAGGGGCAGCAATCAGAACTAGAATGAAGGCTCAAGCCAACATCAAGCTCATGAACAAAGGTATGATAAATCCCAAGTCCAATTTCATTATTGAAATAAATATGGGCACTATACCAATGAATGTAGGAAAAAGAAAAATGACATGAATAATAGGCAGAATGCTAATTTTACAAAAGAAGAAAAGAACCAGAAGAATGTGTTGTTAACATGTAATGTAGCACAATATAGAAAAGATGATGTATGGTTCTTAGATTTAGGTTGTAGTAACCACAGGACTGGAAAGATAGCAATGTTTTCCGATATTGATGGAAATGTTAAAGCTAAAGTAACAACATGAACTGATAGTAAGATCTCTGTCAAGGGAAAAGGAAGAGTAAGTATCCTGACAAGAAAAGGAGAACAGAAGTTTGTGCCAGATGTATATTATTTACCTGGCCTAAAATGTAATATTTTGAGCATTGGACAGCTCATAAACAAGGGCTACAATGTATTCTTTAAATATGATGTGTGCACAATCATGGACATACCTCCAAGCAAGAAATTCATTGTAGAGGTGCAGATGACAAGCAACAGGATGTTTCCTCTCAAGCTCAAAACATAAATGAAGGAAAGAAGAAATGTAGCAGCTGTAACACAAGAAGTATTTCAGGAAGAAGAGAAAGATGAAAATTGGTTATGGCACTTGAGATTTGGTCATCTCAATTTCGAAAGCCTAAACTTGTTGCATAGAAAGGGAATGTTAAAAGGATTACCACTGATTGAGAAATTGGAAAACCTTTGTGAAGGCTGCATCTTGGGCGAACAACACAGAGAAAGCTTTCCAGCAAGGAAGAGTATAAGGGCAAAGACACCCTTAGAAATTGTTCACTCATACTTTTGTGGAGAAATGCAAACTCCATCTTTAGCTCGTAGCGAGTGAAATGTTTGAATAGTTCTGCCATTTCAAAGCTCATGTTGAGGAGCATAGTGGGCACTACATCAAAGTGCTAAGAACTGACAGAGGTGGAGAATACATCTCTAATGAGTTCCTATGTTTTTGTAGGGAGAAAAGTATACATAAGAAGTTTACCAAAAGGTACACATCTCAACAAAATGGTGTTGCAGAAAGGAAGAATAGGACCATCATGGACATGGTCAGAAGTATGTTGAAGGAAAAACATTTTCCAAATGAGTATTAGGCTGAAGCTGTCAATTGTGCACCATATATCTTGAATAGATGCCCAACCAAAGCTTTCATGAACAGATTTCCGGAAGAAGCGTGGAGCAGCATAAAGCAACATGTCACCCACATGAGAGTATTCAGTTGTGTGGCTTATGCACACATTCTAGATCAGCTAAGGAAGAAGTTGGACAAAGGGGGAGAAGTGTATCTTTGTTGGATACAATGATGAGTCTAAGGCATACAAACTCTACAATCCATCCACTAAGAAAGTAATAGTAAGTAGAGATGTGCAGTTTATTTAGGAAGAAGCTTGGGATGCAAGCTTAGAGAAAATAGTGAACGTGAAGACATGTGTGTCTCACGAACAAGAAGAGTAAGGGACAATAGAAAATAACCCTTCTTTGGTCGCTCCTCCTCCACCACCGCAAGCAAAACAAACTGTTAGCCCCATAATTTTCTCTTTTTTTGCCATTTTCTCCTTCCTAAATCATAACCATTTACCTTTGTTTTACCTATTTTATGCACCCTCATCTTGCACTAGTCCAAGCACGGTGACATATTTCATACAAAATTTATTTTCAATATTTTTAATTCAACTTAGCATCAATTAATTATTTATTACATGATTTCTTACTTTTAATCACTCTTTGTAACTTATCGATATCTCCAATGTTTATCTGGTAGTTAGAGTACTTACCGTGACCGATGATCCTAGTGCAGGATCGAATGTTGCACTGTTGCCAGCACAGAAAATCCTTGCAGCAAGTCCGAGCCTCCTTGATCACTGCCTTATTTTGAGCAGCTTCATCCATGACAGCAGAGATCGAGCAGCTTCGGCCATGACAGCAAAGATCGACCCAAAGGCAACCGAGACTGAATCTGCGAAGGACGAAAGACGGAGATTTGCTACGGGTAGTTTGCTAACCATATAAATTTGAAGCCGAGAAGCTAAATTCTGTGTTTGGTTATGTAATCGATTGAATGATAGATTTTTTCCTTTGGCTAAAGATTTATATAATGTAGAATGTAAATAGAACTAGAGGAGGAATTTTTGATAGGAAAAAAGAATAGAGATACAGCTAGAGAGGTAGTAACAGGTTGTTATATTTTGTTATCGCCCGAAACTGGGCTGGACGATGTATTAATGTATGTACTTGCCTTAGTGAATTAATAAAAGGGAGCTCCACCTCATGTTTCACAAACTGCATTTCTGTATTTGAGCTGATGAATTGATTAAGGTACTGAGCAACGTTTTTATTTAAAAGGGAAACACACTGGTTGGCTAGGGCCCAGCCAACCCAACAAGTTTACCCCATTTCCTGTTTTCGTATAATTTGTGTTTATATTGTCAAGTGTGATTTAAATTTAAGCACATGCATTCTTGTCTGAGTGAAAGCGGATCCGTTGTGTGTAGATAAATTTCCTTTTCCTGCAATTAATTTCAGATTGATTTTCCTCCGCCTGGTCCAAGCAGGAGAAATGAACCTGCACCAGTGCATGTTCATGTGATATCTCCTTTTCTTCAATTATGTTTCATTGGTTTTCCCGGCCTAGTCCAAGTAGGATAAATGAACCTACACCAGTGCACATTGGTGTGATGTAGCAAGCCTTCTTAGACTACCTCCCACAATCTTCTTCCCTTCATTAAATGCTTATGATAGGATAAACTTGTATTGATTGTTTCTTTATTCCTGCACTCTGTTAAGATTAGAAACATTCACTTTTTATGTGTTCAATTCGATTTGACAGTATAATAGCACTTGCAATAATTAAGCACTCATTTTAAGAATTAAATGCTTAGTGCAGGAAACTCTGATCCAGTGCAAGAACTAAATTCTTGCCACAAGATCTGAGTGCTTTGAACCTGGAAAAGTTCAATCCCTTGTGTGAAGTAAAAAAGCCTTTAGTAAAGACACCATTTATACTTTATGCATAAATCTCTGTTCTTGCACTATTGCAAGCACACTGTGATAGTGCAGGACAAATTAGTGCAAGAAGGAAATCTCTAAAGGAGCATGTTTAAGGGCCCATCTGATGAGACTACTAAGTGTCCTTGCTAAAGAAAAACACACACTCATTAATTAAACAATAATTAGCTAGAGTGATTACCCTTTTATCTTTAATTCCCTTTTGCAAATGCATTCTTTCTTGTTCTAGCCTTAGATTATTAAGATGGTTCAAGTTTCCTTTTTCTCTCCTTAATTTGATTATGCAATATTTCCTTTAAAGAAAGTAGAGATTTATATTATGAAGATTCATACCATCTCTGGCATTGCCTATGCTTTGTCTATAAGTTTACGAATCCCCTAGGTTGACAAGTTAAGTGTTGAGGAGTTTACTTAAGTGTAATTCCTGCACCCAACATTTTGGCGTCGTTGCTGGGGAGGCAATTTGATTTGGTAAGAATTTTATGATTATACAATAGAGGTAATTTTTCCTTTATTTTTGTAGTATTGTTTGGAAAATCTTCTTTGAAGGAATTTTACTATTGTTAATTGATTTCTGACAACATTTTTACTAGAAATTGTTTGTTATTTTTCTTTCTTTTTTTTGAAATGAATGCCTAGAAAAGGTAAGGGTTTGAAGCCCACCAAGGGCCAAAATAATTCTTAAAAAAATTCCCATATTGGGTCTCCTTCTGTAAGTAGGAAGCCTAATAAATTGAAAGCCACCATGCAGGAACAATCCACCTTGATTCTGGTGACAACAGCTCAGGTGTGGATCAGCTTGTTGAGAGTGGTAGAAGTAAAATGGAACAATGGTGGACCATGAAAGTCATTTGGAAGGGACTGGTGAAAACCAAGTAAGTGGAGAACAATCAAATTTTGTGTTTCCAATTGTGGATCCAGATACTATGGCACAAATGAAGAATATTCCACCATCTGCTCTCCCTCATTTCCATGGTAAAGTTCATGAAGATCTTGAATTTTTTCTATTCAAGTTTGATATTCTGTCTACAAGTTATGATTATTCAACTGACACTCAGAAGTTAAGATTATTTCTTGTTACTCTCAAGGACTCAGCTCTACGCTGGTTTATAGGGTTAGGAGGAAACACTATAACCTCTTAGGATAAGATGAATAGAGTGTTTTCATATAAATATCAAGAATATTGCAAAACTCAAGGCATGCAGGATGAAATTTTTACAATCATACAGGATGATAATGAAACTCTTGAATATTACCTAGAAATATTTATGTATATTCTACAAAGGTCAAAACTTAAGTTTGACCCCAGTACTATTAGAACCTTGTTCATAAGAGGACTTACTGATAATGCTAGAAATAATTTGAATTAGGACAAGGTGATATTTCTTAGTAGCCTTTTGAACAAATTTGTGAATTATGCAAGAAATTTTCAAGAAATTAGTATAGATCCTATACAGCAACTCGAAATAGAAATAGAAAAACTAAATCTACTGATGCTATGATTATTGGACTAGAAAATAAAATCGAAAACATGAAAATTGACATAATGAATACTGTTACCAAACAGTTAGACTCTTTAAAATTTCAGCAAAAACTCACGAAGGAACAAGAGTCATTATGTATTTTTTGTCCTAAATGTAGAGACAAGCATCCTCCTAAAGAGTGTCCTCTTAATTTGAAAGAAACTAATAAGTGTGCTATTTGTGCAGAAGACCATGTGATAGAAAAATGTCCCTCGATACCAGGACTTAAAGCTCTATTTACAGGGGGACAACCTGAAGCTGAATACTTGTATGCTATGGGAGAAAGAAGGAATTGGCCTCAGGTAGGTACAAGTATGGCTCCTAAATTTTCTCCACACTATATTCGTTATAATTCACATGCATATTCTTATCCTTACACTAATTAGTAGTGTCAGTATGGGAATCAATATCAGCATGGGCAACCTTCGCAACCATGGAAACAAGGTTGGAGAGGGCCAACTCATTCTCCATATTCCTACCAGCCACCTATGTAGTCATATCAATCTATGCATACACCTTATTCAATGCCTCAACTTCCGAGTCAGTCTACTCCACCATTGCCTTTACCTCCACCCTTTCAACATCCTCAATTGCCTGCTCAACCTATGCCCAATCCTAACAATAATAAAGAAGTGCAAATGATCTATGTAACAAACCCACCTTTACCATTCGAGTACCAGTCTTTTCCAGTTGGGGTTCATGATATTCAATTAAGATTGGGAAGGACTATAACATCAGAAAATTAGAAGCAACCTATAGTGTTTGTTGAAGAGAAAGGAGAAGAGGAAACTCTCAACCATTCTCTGAAAACTGTCACTAAGCAACCCTTACCCTCTAAATCCTTTCCATCCTCTTCCAACCAGCCTCCCTTCCTAGAGAGGCTAGTAATGAAAAGAAGTGAGCCTATTTATGAGACTAGTTTGGCATCTCAGCTTCATAATATTTTCATTAAGATAGCTTTGCTTCAAGCCATTAAAGACATCCCCATTTGTACAAAGATTATTAAGGAACTCTATCTCAAGAAACCCGGGAGGAAGAGAGTGGAACCCCAAACCATTCAATTTGTTGGTAGGGCAGCAGAGTTGATGACAGGATGTGTGTCTATGGAAAAATATATTGATCCTGGAAACCCTGTTGTGTCAGTTTAGATTGGTAATGTCCTTGTCTCTATTGTTCTTATAGACCTGCGAGTAGCCATTAATGTCATGACTAAGAAAACCATGGATCAACTTCGACTATCTCATCTTCACCCTACTCCCACTGTGCTTGAATTAGTAGATAGATCTAAAATTAAGCCAGAAGGAGTATTGGACGATGTGATCATCTCATTTTATTCTTGGGAATATCCTTTTGATTTCATTGTGCTTCAGCCAAAGAACCCAGTAGGAGGACATCCCTTGATCTTGGGTCGACCATGGCTTGCTACAGCCGATGCATATATTGGATGTCATTCCGGTGATATGTATATTTTGCATGGAGATTATAGGAAGAAAGTTACCTTATACCCCCCTGATAGATCCATTCAGTACCTTCAAGATACTTTATGGTTGGATCAAAGCAGTGATGAGGAGACTCAGTCTATTTCCCTTATCCATCATTATACTGGTTCTTCACAAGAAGATGAGATTCAAGATTTCCTGAATAATCTAGACACTATGCCTAATTTTAAGCCATTGAGCCAGATTTTCAGCCTAGATTTTCAAGATAAGCATGATTCTCATTCTTCTGTACCACTGCATTTGACCACTCCCTTGAGTACTCCTAAGCCTGACACTAATCTTGTGGATATTATCCCTAGTAAATCCTTGCATATTAGTTCATATTTGGACTCATCTCAGCAGGAGCAGCTTGTGAATTTGTTGCAAAACCATCTTAGTGCCTTTGCTTGGGGCTATGAAGATATGAAGGGTATTCCTCCTGAAACTTGTACACATCATATCTATATTCAGGAAGGAACTTGACCTGTATGACAACCCCAAAGATGAATGAACCCAGCTCTAAGAGATATTGTGAAGGAAGAAGTACAAAAACTCTTGGATGCCGATTTTATCTATCCTATTTCCGACAGTCAGTGGGTCTCTCCATTAGTGGTAGTACCTAAGAAAGATGGAAGATGGTGTATTTGTATTGATTATCGAGAATTAAAAAAAACCACTCTCAAAGATTACTTCCCTCTCCCTTTCATTGACCAGGTGCTTTATACCCTTGCAGGAAAGAAATATTTTTCCTTTTTGGATGGCTTCAGTGGCTATAACGAGATACAGATTTCACTCAAAGATCAGGATAAAACTACTTTTACATGTCCATGGGGTACATTTTCTTATTAAGTGCTTCCCTTTGGTTTATGTAATGCCCCAACTACCTTTCAAAGGGCAGTCCTAGCCATTTTTACTGATCTAGAATTTGTAGAAATTTATATGGATGACTTTGTTGTGTTTGGTGATTCTTTTCAGGAATCTCTCAAAAATTTGGAGAAATTACTTCTTCGTTGTCAAGAAGCCCATATCATCTTGAGTGACAAGAAATATAGATTAATGTGCAAAGCAGGAGTGGTACTTGGCCATTTGATTTCTGGTAAAGGTATCCAAGTTGATCCAGCAAAGATTGAAATCATTTTTCATCTTCCTGCATCCAAAAATCAAAGGGAAGTAAGAGGTTTTTTAGGACATGTTGGTTACTATAGAAGATTGATTGAAATTTTTTCTAAGATAGTTGTCCCTCTTTTCTGACTTCTAGCTAAGGATAGTGAATTTTCTTTGTCCACAGCTTGCCAACAATATTTTGAAACATTGAAGGAAAAGTTGGTACAGGTACCAGTTTTGAGAGGTCCTAACTGGTCCTTGCCTTTTCACAGTTCCTCTGATGCTTCAGATTTGGTTATTGGTGTAGCTTTAAGACAAGAGAAAAATAAGCAATCCTATGCTATTTATTATATTAGTAATAATTTTTCTTCCACTGAATTAAATTATACAGTTACAGAGAAAGATTTTTTAGCTGTAAATTTTGCAATTAATAAGTTCAGGCACTATATTACAGGATATGAAGTATTTGTACATATTGATCATTCCACGATTAAATATTTGACGAAAAAACCATTGACTAGTGGTAGAGTGACTAGGTGGTTGCTATTGTTGCAGGAATTTAATGTTACTATTGTTGATAGACCAGGAAAATCTAATGTTGTAGTAGATTTTCTTTCTAGATTAGATAATCATGGTGAAGAAACTCCTGTTAATGATGATTTTTTGAATGAACATCTTTTTGCTATGTCAATAGATTCTCCATAGTTTGCTAACATTGCTAATTAATTAGTTACTAGGAAAACACCACCCCACTTATCCGCTCATGAAAAGTGGAATATTATTCAGAAAAGTGTTGCATACTCCTAGATTCAAGGAGATCTCTTTTACATTGGTCCAGATCTGGCTATTCGTAGATGTGTAAGAGAGGAGGAAGTGTTTGACATATTGAAATCTGCTCATGATGAACATCGTGGAGGCCACTTCGCTGATAAGCAAACTGCATATAAAGTATTACGTGTTGGTTACTTTTGGCCTTCCTTGTTAAAGGATGCCAAATAGTATGTTCAGTGATGTGATAGCTGTCAACGAGTGGGCCAGCCTAATAAAACCAATGAAATGCCTTTATGCCCCCAAGTTATGATTGAGCCGTTTGAAAAATGGGCTATTGATTTTATAGGGCCAATAAATCCAATGTCACTAAGTAAAAAGCATATTTTGGTTTGTACAGATTTTGCTACAAAATGGGTACAAGCTAAAGCTGTTTCCTTTGCTACAGAAAAATTTGTTGTTGATTTTCTTTTTACTGAAATATTTACTAGATTTGTTGTGCCTAGAGAAATTATTTCTCGCAATGGTCCGTAGTTTATTTCTAATCTGGTATAGGGTGTGATGGAGCAATACAAGATCCGGCACAGGAAATCCACGCCGTATCACTTGCAAGAAAATGGCTATGTGGAATCCACAAAAAAAGTGATCAAGTCCATTCTCACAAACACAGTAAATATGCATTGGAAAGACTGGGTTGAAAGATTACCAAAAGCTTTGTGGGAATATAGAACCACTTGGAGAAATAGCATGGGACATACACCATATGAGATGCTATATGGCAAACATGTTCTGTTACCAATTGAATTCGAGATCAAAACTTTCAAAACTACAGTTCAATTAGGACTAGATCTCTCTAATGCACAACAGAAATGTCTTCTCCAATTAAATGAGTTAGATGAATTTCTTAGGGATGTTGTTCAGCGGAACATACTAATTCAGTAGCAACGCAAAAGGTGGCATGCCAAGTCTATTTAGAAAAAGCAATTCCAACCAGGTGATTGGGTACTCCTTTATGATTATAGATTTAAAATTTTTAAAGGGAATTTCCATACATATTGGATGGGACCTTATGAAGTAATCCGATTATTCAAGAATGGAGCAGTATATGTTAAAACTATTGATCGACAAAATTCAGTATTCTTGGTAAGTGGACACAGATTAAAGAAGTATTTTCAGCCACTTGCTAGGAAAGATTTTACACAGCAAGTCCAATAACAATTCAAGATGGTAGTGGTGAATGGTAATACCAACATTTTGAAAACATGAATTCTTCTTCTTCAAAAAAAAAAAAAAAGGAAAAAAAATTATACAAGAAAAAAAAAAGTAAATAAAAAGTAAAGAAAAAATATTTTCCTATAATTATGAAAATCAGTCCGCTGACATGATTATAGAAGGATCAACCTAGAAACCAACATGCTGGAAGGTAGATCAAAAATTTCTAATAAAAAGAGAATGTTGCTTGATCTTTAGATATGCTAGCGACCACCAAGTAAAAGCAGGTTCAGCAGAACCAACCTTTATACAATTGGGGTAATTAGCATGGATATTTTTATTCAAGTAACGTTTAATTCTCGCTGCAGCTTTTTTTTCTTGCACCAGTGCAGCCAGACCTTCCAGAAAATTTTCTACCTTTCTTCATATTCCACTTTCATAATATTCCCTCAGTTTTCTTCTTAAATCCCATAATGATTAACCTTCCCATATTCTTCTGAATTTATCCTATTCGTTTCGTAAAAATCCCACTTTACCCTTGAATTTTTTTCCCTATCCGACTTCTGTTTATCTCCTCTTCTGGTACTATTCCTGGAATCCTTGTAACAGAATTCCTTCCCATTCTGAAATATCCCTTTTCTGTCTTCTTTGTTCCCTCATGAATTCATTGCAGGATCTCGCGCACAAAGAGCAAAAGGATATGCTCTGAAGCATCAAGAAAGGGCGAAGCAAATTTCCAGTATAATTTGAGGAAGCCATGTTGGAAATCTAGCCTATATTTTACTTAAATTCCCTATTCTTTTTTAAGATATTATTCTTGCACTAGTGCAAGCATGTCGTCCTATATAATAATGCAAGTAGAATGGTACTATCAGAATAGCATAGTTTAAGCAGTGCAAGCAAACTGGTGCAAACATGCACCCTGGAAGAAACATAGTACAATTTGTTCTTTCCATAGCATACGTCATAGGAAAATGGTCATCATGAAAGTTATAAGAAGTCCTTTCACTTAGTTGATGAGTACTTGTGCTATCATATTAGCTAGGAGAAAATTATTTAAAGTACAAGGTGTTTTTAAGTTAAGAATCATGATAATTTTTAATGAATGCTAAAGTTCTTTTTTTTGAATTATGAAGGAGTGCGGAAGTGTTTAACCATTGCTTGGATATAATTGCCCCTTTCTTCCATAATCCTAGATCTCCTTCACTCATAATGATTACCTCACCTAGCCATTAAAACGCCACCGCAAGCACCAATTAGGCACAATCTTAAAGATGTTGCGCGTCCACGACTATTTCAGTGGAATGAATGGATGATAAGATGGAAGGGATGGTGGAAATTTGGATCTCTATCTATAAGAACCAATTTTAATAGAGTTGCATGTAAATTCTTAACTGTTCATAATGGTTAAGCAACGATGCCGCCTGTTCGAAGCGAACCTTCATTCCTCAGTATGGTAGAACAGACTATTGAGTATCGCAATAGTCTTGCACTATTGTGAGACTCAGGATTTATTCAATTCTTGCAAAATTTTGATGGGCACAACAGTGAAGTGGCCTTACAGTTTGCCAGTAGTTTCAAAAATGGCCGAGTAAAAATTGGACAGAAGAGTTTATAGTAGCCGTGATAGGCTTAGAAAATACAGGTGATCAGTATTTTAAAAATCAGAAACTAGAAAGGAATTGATGGCAGCATTCTGTTGTTGAAAAGAATATGAAGGTAGATTGGAAGAAAGGAATTCGATGCAGTGCCCTGCTAGGATAGTGGCGGGACCTCCTTCTCATCCAACAAAAATTTGTAACCTGTGAGGGAAGGTACTCCCTCACTTTTGTGTACCATTTTAGGATGTTGCAGCATTTTGAAGGCAGCTAGAATGTCTGATGGAGGATTGATTTCCCCTATTTTTTGCTTAATATCTTTGAAAAAATGGCCAAGGGCGTGCAAGACGGATGGGAAGACTAGGCCGACAAGAATTTATATCACCACGGCTTGATAAATATTTTGGTCCAAAAACAATTAGAAGTTAAAGGCATGACCTGGGAGGCACTGTTAAAACAACTACATAAAAACACAGCTGCTGGAAAGGAGACAAAGGACCCCGCCAGCACAATCAAGGGTCTGAGTAAGAATGTAAAAGTGAGTCCTTCTTGCACTAGTGCAGAAAGAAAATGACCTGAAAAATAAATAGAAGAAAGTGCCCCATCTCCAAATAAGAAGACAACTAGTGCACCTATTGAGGAGACTCCTTCTACGCCACTAGTGCAGGCACAAACCCCCGAAGAAGACAACTTGTCAGTCCTTGCAGACATAGAAAAATCTGTAGAGGTCGAAGATGACACTCTGTTGGCCGATTTCATTAAAAAGGCCTAGAAAAAGAATGAAGAATCTAGTGCAGGCAAAGAACCATGGTCCCCACCAGATGCTGAATCCCATCCTGCACCAGTGCAAGAAGAAGAACCAGAACAAGAACAAGAACAAGAACAAGAAGAGGAAGAAGCATTTGCTGAAACCATGAGGGATACTAAGGTCCCTGAGGAAGACACAGCCCCTGTTGAGATAGAAGAAGAAAAAGATTTGGTAACTCGTGCCGCTTGGATAGTTGAACTAGAGCTTCAAGTGCAGAACTTAGAATATCTCATAGCTAAATCGTAGGAGAATAAAGAACAGAGTAAAGAAAAATTAATTGCGGAGATCTAGAAAAAGAAACAAGAAGTTAGAGTTTGGAAATATCGAGCTGCGCAATGTTTCAAGAGACTTAAGAATGTGACAAAGAAACTAAAGAACATCAGAAAAAAGAAGTCTGAGACATTGCAGGCTAATGTGAGTATGTCAGAGCAGGATTGAGCTGGACTGCTCAAAGTTTTGAAGGTTTTTTTGCAGAGGTAAAGAGTTGTTGTTGTGAAACCAACTCCAAAAATAGAAGAAAAGAGATATCAATGCCTTAGAAATAAGCCACTTCGAGGGGGAAACCTCCAATACATTACATGAATGAACAATTCTTAGATGATACAAATGACCAAAACCTCCTTCTATATATAGGAGTCCATGGGGCCACATAATCCTAGTGGGGCCACAATGTAATCATAACCGACCTAACAATAATAATGTAAGGGCATAATAATAACAATATGGGGGTTACAGGGGTACAAAAATAACAATAAGGGGGACTAAACTAACATAATAAGGGACTACACTATTAATATAGGGACTTAACATGCCCCTCTCCTTCAAACAAGTGTTGTCCTCAACGCTTGATTATTTCTTGATGCTTCTGTACAAAATTTTGATCCTCCCATGTGGAATATTTTATAAGAAAGTTCTTCCACTTGCCGAGATACTCCAAATTTGATCGTACTTGTTGAGTTCTTGTTTCTGTGACTCCTTCAGAACATCTTTCAATGTTATGTTGATCTTCCTATTGTTTCATTAGATTCTGCACCAAAGTTAGGTTATCCTTTGAGAGTTGGAGAACTTGTTGTTGATGCTCGATGTGATCTTCCACTAATTTATCATCCATATTAGCTATTATTTGATCCTTCAAACCATCCAACTTAGCCTCCATTTCTACTTTTAAACCATTTATGTCATCTTCGGTTGCTCTTCGTAAGATCGAAATTTGTTGCACTTGGTACCATAATTTTGATATCTCATACTGCAATTCTTCTTCATAGTATAGCTTTTTCAGGGATTTATGGGTATGGAATTATATTTATGGGCCATTTTAGAATCTAATAATGATATATATTCTACAATATGCCCTTGGAATCAATTCAACTTGATTTTTCAAACAAGAGTTATGCAATTCGGGAGAAAAAATACACACCTTTTACTTGATTTTGAGGAGCTCTATATTGAAATTGAATTATCACTGTAATTGTAGATCCTCAATATCTGTAATTTACCCTTGTAGTATCCCTCTGAAGCTTCTTTCAAATTTCACATGTCTGACCTGATTTGGATTCTTTAAGGAAAAGTTATTTCCAATATCCCACAATGACCCAATTATGGACTGGTTCAGTAGAGTGAACTTGTACGACTTCCCATGTGTCACTATTTCCTCCTTTGACTTTGGAATTGATGGAAAAGAAACTAAAGTCCATGTACTTATGACCAGTTTTTACATCATTCCAATCCGATGCTCAGACATAGAGTTATGAAGCTCTTCCCATGATAACCTCTTTGAGATGAAATTCGGGAGCCTGAAAAAGACCTAACTTCCACAGATCATATCTCCAAACATATTGCGAAAAAAGCTCTGAACTTTTGCAAGGATATTCGTAGAAAAAATGTTATAGCGCAAATGGCACGATGACCTGTTTAGGTTAAATTCAGGAGCCTACAAAAATCCCTAACTTCCACAGATCATATCTCCAAATTTTTTTTGAAACAAGCTCTAAAATTTTGTGATGATGTTCCTCAAGATTTTGGCTTTTTCCTCTAAAAATTTCATCTTCCGAAACCTCATAGAAAAAAATTTATAGTTCAAATTCCACGATGATCGGTTTGGAGCAGCGAAAACCCTAGAATTTGAAGCTCTGATACCAAATGTTGTGAAACCAGCTCCAAAAATAGAAGAAAAGAGATATCAACACCTTAGAAATAAGCCACTTTGAGGGAGAAGCCTCCAATACATTACATGAATGAACAATTCTTGGATGATAAAAATGTCCAAAACCTCCTTCTATATATAGGAGTCCATGGGGCCACAATATAATCCTAGTGGGGCCACAATGTAATCCTAGCCGACCTAACAATAATAATGTAAGGGCACAATAATAATAATATGAGGGTTACAGGGGTACAACAATAATAATAAGGGGGTATACACTAACATAATAAGGGACTACATTATTAATATATGGACTTAACAGTTGTGTGAGGACACACAACAACTTAGGGATGTGAGGATGTTAGCCCCCTAATTTTCTCTCATTTTTCTATTTTCCCCTTCCTAAATCATAACCATTTACCTCTGTTTTACTGCTTTTATGCACCCTCATCTTGCACTAGTCCAAGCACGGTGACATATTTCGTATAAACTTTATTTTTCATATTTTCAATTCAACTTAGCATTAATTAATTATTTATTACATGATTTCTTACTTTTAATCACTCTTTGTAACTTATCAATATCTCTAATTTTTATTTGGTAGTTAGAGTACTTACCGTGACCACTGATCCTAGTGCAGGATCGGATCTTGCACTGTTACCAACACAGCAAATCCTTGCAGCAGGTTCGAACTTCCTTGATCACCGCCCCATTTTGAGCAGCTTCAACCACGACAACGAATATTGAGCAGCTTTGGCCATGACAGCAAAGATCGACCCAAAGGCAACAGAGACTGAATCTGTGAAGGACGAAAGCTGGAAATTGGCTTCGGGGAATTTGCTAACCATCTAAATTTGAAGGCTGAGAACCTAAATTCTGCGTTTGGTTATGTAATCGATTGAATGAACTATTTTGGTCTTTGGCCAAAGATCTATATAATGTAGAATGTAAATAGGACTAGAGGAGGAAGTTTTTATAGGAAAAGAGAATAGAGATACAGCCAGAGAGGCAGTTATAGGTTGTTGCATTTTGTTATCACCTGAATCTGGCCTAGACAATGTATTAATGTATGTACTTGCCTTAGTGAATTAATAAAAGGGAGGTCCACCTCATGTTTCACAAATTGCATTTTTGTATTTGAACTGAAGAATTGATTAAGGTACTAAGCAATGTTTTTTTTAAAAGGGAAACACACTGGTTGGCTAGGGCCCAGCCAACCCAGCATGTTTACCCCATTTCCTATTTTCCTGTAATTTATGTTTATATTGTCAGGTGTGATTTAATTTTAAGCACATTCATTCCTATCTAAGTGAAAGCGGACCCGTTGTGTGAAGTAGATAAATTTCATTTTCCTGCAATTTCCTTTCGTGCACTTAACTTCAGATTGGTTTTCCTCTGTCTGGTCCAAGTAGGACAAATGAACCTGCACTAGTGCACATTGGTGTGATATCTCCTTTCCTGCAATTCTATTTGATAGATTTTCTCGGCTTGGTCCAAGCAGGAGAAATTAACCTGCACCAATGCACCTTGTTGTGATGCAGCAAGCCTTCTTAGTCTACTTCCCACAATCTTCTTTCCTTCATTAAATTCTTATGATAGGATAAATGTGTATTGATTTTTTCTTTATTTGTGCACTATGTTGAGATCAGAAACATTCACTTTTTATGTGTGCAATTCAATTTCACAGTATAATAGCACTTGCAATAATTAAGCACTCATTTTTAGAATTAAACGTTGAGTGCAAGAAGCTCTGATCAAGTGCAAGAACTAGTTTCTTGCCACGGGATCTGAGTGCTTTGAACTTGGAAAAGTTCAAGCCCTTGCATGAAGTAAAAAAGCCTTTAGTAAAGACACCATTTATACCTTCTGCAAAAATCTTTGTTCCTGCACTAGTGCAAGCAGACTGCGATAGTGTAGGACAGATTTTTGCAAGAAGGAAATCTCTAAAGGAGCAGGTTTAAGGGCCCATCTAATGAGACTGCTAAGTGTCTCTGCTAAAGAAAAATACACACTTAGTAATTAAACAATAAATAGCTACAGTGATTTCCCTTTTATCTTTAATTCCCCCTTGAAAATGCATTTTTTCTTGTTCCAGTCTTAGATTATTTTGATGGTTCATGTTGCATTTTTCTCTCCTTAATTTGATTCTGCAATCTTTCCTTTAAAGAAAGAAGGGATTTATATTAGGAAGATTCATGCCATCTCTAGCATTGCATGTGCTTCGTCTCTAAGTTTACAGATCGCCCGGGTTGACAAATTAAGTGTTGAGGAGTTTTCTTAAGTGTAATTCCTGCACCCAACACAAACCACACCACAATCTAGAAATAGAACAGCGTAGAGAAATTAAGGAAGTGCTTCTCCAGGCACACCATAGGGAATTGAAACTCCCTCGAGTTCAAGTGGAACTCCAAGTACACCAAGAAGACCGAGATTCAGAAATCTGAGTGAGATTTATGAATAAGGAGAGGTAAATGATAATGTTGGTCAGAAATCTTTATTTGCTTTGTATTGTCATGTTGATGACCCAATTCATTTTGAAGAAGTTCTAAAAGAGGAAAAATGGATTGAAGCAATGAACGAAGAGATTGGTGCAATAGAAAAGATTAATACATGGGAGTTAGTGGACCTCCCTGAAGGTAAAGAAGTCATTGGAGTAAAATGGGTCTATAAGGCCAAGAGCAATGCTGAAGGCAAGATTGAAAGGCACAAAGCAATACTTGTTGTCAAAGGCTACAAGCATCAACAAGGAAGAGATTGTGAAGAAACATTTGCACCGGTTGCAAGGATGGAATCAGTAAGAGAAGTGTTGTCCATAACAGCACAACACAAATGGAAGTTTTATCAAATGGATGTGAAATCTACATTCCTGAATGGAGTGTTGAAAGAAGAGTTATATGTTGAACAACCTCCAGGCTATGAGATTTAAGGCTAACAGCATAAAATATGGAAGTTGAAGAAAGCCCTTTATGAGCTGAAGCAAGCACCGAGAGCATGGTACAGCAGGATAGATGCTTACCTAATTGAAAATGGATTTGAGAAATGTGATGGAGAACCCACACTCTACATAAAAGAAAATGATGGTAAGATTCTTATTATTGTTTTATATGTAGATGATTTAATCTTTATTGGCAATGGAGTTTCTCTCATTGCTGATTTTAAAGCAATCATGAAGAGTGAATTTGAAATGACTGATTTGGGTTTTTTGAGATATTTTCTTGCAGTATAAGTAGTGCAAAATGAAAGTGGGATTTTTATTTCCCAAGAAAAATATGTTGAAGAAGTGTTGAAAAGATTCAACATGCAGAACAACAAGGTAGCTGTAACTCCAACTATCATGGGGTTGAAATTGAGCAAAGAATATCATAGCAAGAATGTCAATCTAACATTGTATAAGAGCATAGTTGGCAGCCTTATGTATTTGACTGCAACTAGGCCAAATATTATGTACACTATAATTTTAATTTCCAGGTTCATGGAAACACCAGAAGAGACTCATTGGCACGAAGCCAAGAGGATTCTTAGGTATGTGAATGGAACGAAGGGGTATGGTATTTTATACTTCTCATCTGAAAATTTTAAATTGATTGGTTACACTGATAGTGATTGGGCTGGAAGTGTAGATGACAGGAAGAGCACATCTAAATATGTGTTTAATTTGGGATGGGAGCCATTTCATGGGCTTCCAAGAAGCAACCAATAGTTGCTTTATCAACAACAGAGGCATAATAAGTGGTAGCAACAGTAGTAGCATGCTAAGTAGTATGGATGAAAATGATGCTCAGAGATTTATGTCATGAACAGGACAAAGGAAAAATAATTTATTTTGATAACAACTCAGCGACAGTTTTATCAAATAATTTTGTTTTCCGTAAGAGAACAAAACATATTGATGCAAAATTTCATTTTATAAGAGAATTGGTTAATAATGGCGAGATTGTTTTGCAGAATTGCAAGACAGAGGAGCATTTTGCTGATATATTGACAAAGCCATTTACGTAGAATAATTTTAACTATATCAGCAAATACCTGGGTATGCAAGAAAACAACAATTGTAATTAAAGGGGGGTGTTGGAATATTAATTCCAACTGCCCGCACATAGCAGCAGGATGGTGGCTTAATGGTGATGGGATCGAAAGACAGTGAACAACAACGAGAATTTAATTCTGATGTGAGTTTTTTAAAGGACGACAACAACAATCTCTAGATCTGATCTTCACGCAACCACAAACATATCTCCAACACCTACCGCATTGAACACCCACAAACTTCATTTATCACGCAGCAACGACATTCTGAGGGGCATCCAAAGTGAGTCGAGAAGGGGGAAGGCAACCCCCCGGAGGAGGTGACATCATCCTCCTCTTCACCAATGAGAGCAGTTCCAGGGGGGTAAGGAAAAGACCTTTGGAATAGTTTTATAACCCCACAGGACATGGAGTGAATGCATAATGTTTTTTATTATTATGTTTTTTATTTGCCGCATTATGTTTTAAAAGTTTTAACGTTGGGTAAATTTTATTTACCACAGTACATTATGTTTTAACTTTGGTAATATATTTTCATATATATATATATATATATATATATATATATATATATATATATGTCGTGAGTGCATTGTAGTATTGATGGTGTATTGTGTGAAAAAGTTCGAAGGCTGAAAGAAAAAAAGACAGAGAGACAGAGAAGTAAAAGTGTAGCGATGTGTTTGTAGCAACCAACAAAAGATTTGTTTTGTGAACCCAAAACTTCCTTCTGAAGAAATAATTTCACTTTTGTAACAATTTTTTTCTTTTTAATGAAATAGCAGTGTTATACCTCATCTCTTTGTGTTCGCAATTTTTATTTAATCTCTGTGTTGTAGAAGAGGAATTGTTATTTTCCTTTGTTTGTTCAGAATTGTTCAGAAATTACAACACTAACAGTGGTCTTCCAATGGTCTAGCGATTAGATAATCTCCTTCTCACCCCAAAGGAATTTTAGAAACCTTGGTAAGCCTTCTATATTCTCCATCTCAACCATGACCCATGCCATACATTTATCTGCTGCCAGGACAGAAGCTTCGTCTAGGTAAATGAACATTACGAGTGATTTTTCCACCTTGACGAGTACCTCCTTTGACCATGTCTCAAGAGGGAAGGTCGAAAACATAACTCAAAGGTGCTTTCGTGGTTGTTTTGAGTGCTCAGACGTAATGCAGGATGTCATTGTTGCAGCCACAATGAGTCCCTACATATATCCTATGGATTACAAAGGATGATTGATTATTATTATAACGTTATTATAACTATAAATATTTTTATATTGACTTCAAACCTTATAAAATATCTATTTAATTGTAAAACATATAATTATGAATACACAAAAGTATACAATTGAACAAAAATGAAACCAAACCTATGTTGCTATTAATAAAACGTTTTGAAATTTACAAATTACAAGTTTCCTACATACAAACTATATCATAATGCTCATTTTCTGTCAATTGGCAAACTAGGGATAACAAAAGACAAGAGAACCAATATTTTTTTTGAAGCTATAGCTTCATTAATACAGAGTAAGCCATTATATACTAATCTATGTAGGCAGTATATATTGATTCTTCCATTTTAGATAGGTCTTTTCGTTCTGCTATTCCTCTTGCCCTCCACCGTCCCCATTACTTGATCTGCCCTCCCGGAATCTTCGCTTTGATTTTATCCACCAGCCCCGGCTTCTGAGATGAAGTAGAATGACCCGTCCGAGTCTGGCCTCCGGGAATCTCTGTTTGATTTTATCTAGCAGCCCCGTCTTCTGATTCGGATTGGAATGCGCAGTTTGAGTCTGGCCTGCCTGAGTGTGACTATGGGTGTGGCTCCAGATGAAAGGAGATGATATATTGAAAGTGAATTGCAATAAAAGAGGGAGGGTATATTTATAGCTGTGGTTGTGGCGTGACCAGTTATAATTGCGCAGTGCAAGCGGTGCAGTGTGAAGAAAGACTTAAATTATCTTGTTTAACCGACAAAGGTAAAGATGCTACTTTGCAGCTTCGACTGTGGCTTTATCAAGATGCTATATTGTCTTGAGATGAAAATCAAAATCAAAATTCATCTTAAACCATTAAAATTTCTCATTTTATAAAACATTATATTATATAATTTAAAAAATAAAAATAAAAAATCAAATCTAACAAGTAGACTAGTGCTTTCTTTAACCCTACCAATCTATATTAAATTGAAAGATAGTTATCAAATTAAAAAAAACATCAAAAAGTAGACTAGTATTTTCTTTAACCCTACCAATCTATTTAGATAGATATCAATCAACAAATGATAACTACGGGATGACTTCGTTGTTACAAAAAGGAAATTCGAAATGTCGATCCGATGGTTTTTGTTGAATTGAAAATTCAGCCAAATGAAATTCGTTTCGAGGGGAGAATTATTTGGTCTGATTTGATTTGATGGGAGAATTGTTTGGTCTGATTTGATTTGATTCGATACGTCCCAAGCGGCGCGTTCGGTTGATAGGTGTTTAGAAAGAAAGATCGACTACTGTTGAGTGTTCTGCAATTTACTGAAAAGAAACCGTAATGGCATGATTAAGAAATAATCAATTGGTACCAATGTGCTACAATCAACTGCAAAACCAAAGTTTTTCATGTTTCGGGAGAGCTTTGTTCATGGGATAAGTTTAAGGTGGCCCAAAATTAGAAGATATACCACATGAGGACCACTTGAAAACCGTGGAAAAGTAAAAGAATTAATTGAGCTTAATAAAAAGTTCATGGAATAAGTTTAAGGTGAGTTTACAACATGGTATTTAGCTAAGTCTCCACCCAAATTAGAAGATATACCGGATATACCACAGGAAGAAAAAGATTATAATTCTTTCGAAATATTATTTGTGACAGGGATACAAAACCCCTTATTTGTTAGTGTAATAGGGCATTGGAATTTCATGTCTCATTTATGAGTGTAATAGGGCATTCACATTTCATTAGGAGTGGTTTCTATCTTTGTTAGAATCACTAAAATTGGCCTCTACTCAATGCTGGTGTCAAGAGACAACATTGGGCAACAAACAACACCATTGCACTATCTACATTGAATCTCTTACTAAGAATAATATATCTTTCTTTAATACTCTCATGACATTATCTAATGAATGCTACTGTGTATTTCTATTTTACATATGTAATTATGTATTGCTGGAGTTTTCCTCATATTTATTAGAATTCAAGTTAGTTATAAATGTAGGTTAGGTGGAAATCCGAGAATGAATCAATTACGAAAAAATTCTCATATGTGTTTAATACCCAATCATTTCGAAAAAAAAAATTGATCAAGAGATGTCCATATATCACACATGTGTACAATGATGCATATGGTAAATGTACAGCCATGCACACCCCAATACATAAAGGGCTATCCACAATGCACCATGGCTCAAATCTTTCCAAACATGTATGGGTTTCTAATCCCAATTTGCATAACATTGTCTTTCAAGAACCATCTCTGTTGGCAACTCAAATAAGGAAAATATCATTAAGCCATAGCATTAGCATAATAATTGACATAGTATGATAAATAATTCATCCAATAGATCCCATCACCCAACCAATAGGTCCAATTAACAGTTAGAAAGGTATAAATAGTAATGAAACTTCCACCACTTCACACATTAGTTAACCTTAAAGGTATTATTCAATTAAACTTGAAAAATGCATTAATCAAAGACCCACATTGGATAATCCAGCGACCTTAGTATGGACCTTGTTGTAACATTATGTTTTTGATAAGATAGCATGGTAGTTTTAAAAAATAAAAATATAAAATACTAAGTTAGAACATGGATGAAAAAGAAATTGAAAAAATGTTAGGAAAACCATATTTATTACATCCATGTTAGAAAAATGATAGAATAGTTTGCCCTTAATAAAGAAGGCACATAAAAAAATGTTAGAGAAAGCATACAATAAAAATTTCAATGCTTTAGTGATCAAAATGATAATGGCTGCCTGTTTAAATGCGCCACAATTTCAAAATGTAAAATTTAATTCATGTATGGTTAAAACCTTCGAAAAAGGGTTTTGTATAACCATTAATTAAATTAATATACATGTGCGCATATTTATTTTATGGTAAAGTCGGTAAACAACAAGTGGTCAAATCAAAAGGAATTAAAGTGTTCACAGATTCCGACGGTAGATCTTGAGCCTCTCTCATATCTACGACTGAGAATGACTTTGCACCCACTTCGCCTGTTTCTTGTTAACGCAAGGGGGGGGGGGGTGCGAAATCCAGTTTTAATGGCCACCTATTTTTGCAACATGGTAGCATGAGGTGACTTCACACCCCCTCCACCTAAAACCAGAAACTAGAGGGTACCCCCCTGAAATCCACCTCCAGTTTTCCATTTCCACTACCGTTCACCCGTGCCATAAACCATCCATCTGACTATCACTCAAATCCTTCCACATCACCTATATGTTATCCCTATTCCTCCATCATAACCATTAATCTTCCCGTTAGCCAATAAATTCACTCCAATTACCCATTAATCTTACTGTTGGCAGTAAATTCGCTTGAATGTTAGCCATGACCGTTGAACCTGAACCAAAATCTATAAAATTGCCCACAGTATCCCGCTCGATACTTTACTTCCATCTGCAATTCACCTTCATCCTCCATCATTGTTTCACACTCAATTATCTTCTGTAATTTCCCTTCATATTCCCAAAAACCCTATCATTGTTTCTGTAACTGAAAGTTGTAAATCCCTGTACCATTTTATTACAGAAAAGTATGGCACCTAAGGCCAAAACAAAGAATAAAACCACTTTGAAAGGTAAAGGTAAGAAAATTATGATAGAAGCAATATCGAATGTCGACAGTGTTGTAGAGGTCACTCATCCAACTGTCGAGGTTGTTCTTGAAGCCACCAAAGTCATTGCAAAAGATGTTCATGTAGCTCCACAAATCAACTTCGACCTCACTCCCCTGGTTGATACTTATTTTAAAATTACTAATTGTCACAGTGAATTTGAATTCTACGAGCTACACCTATGGCTGAAACAGAAACACCTAGGTAAAGAAGACCCTATCATGTTTTGGGAGTCCATGTTACCTCTATTTGCATTCCCTCAAACTCACCCATTCCCCGATTTAATTGTCTGGTGTCAAAAGCAGTATGACCCTATAACCAAGTCAGTGGTAACTCAGAACGAAAATGTTCTTATAACCATATCTCCTAAAACCATTAATCAAATGCTTCTCATCCCTTATTCTGACTCCTTATCTCATTTTTCCCCTGCTACCCTCATGGATCTTTATCACACATTATCCTTCCCACAGAGAGCTCAAATATTCAAAATATTTCTACCAGAGGATGCAGATTTACCCAAGCGAAATCCCCCATATGCATCCTCCATCTTCCCCATTGCTTCCAAACATTATATTTCTCTCCTTTATTATCTTTTAGGATGTCCCAACGATGAAACTGTTGATGAAATCATCCTAGGTTTCTTATCCATATTCAACCTTGACAAACCACTATTGTTTATGTACAATTACAGTAATTTTTTGGTTGATGTTATACATGAAAAATTCATGATTTTCCCCACATTCCAAGGAGCTTATAAAAGAATTCACCTTACAACACAAGTAACCAAGGCTTGATTCTTCCTTGCTTTCAGAGGATAAACAACGAGAGATCATAGATTTGGGAGAAACTAAAGTCTCCACTACTACAAATATTCCTCATAATTCCTCATTGGCATCACTTGCAAGAGAGCCCTTAGAGATCATCCAACATACATATGTCACTTCTTCAGAAGAGCAGAATATCTTCTCCAAATTTATAGAAATCAAACAAAAGAATGAAGCACTGAAGTCAGATGTTTACAACCAGTTTTGGAAATAGACCTGTACATCACAACACATGCTTCTCACTACTTTTGACAGTGAGAAGGAAAAATTAAAATGGCCTTCCTACAAGCAACAGTGCCATTTCTGAAAACTCATGAAGACTACAAGAAGACTGTCCTCTCATTTGATGAAAGACACATACATCCAAATTACTAGATGGATATGCATAGGCAGTGAGGAGAAATTTTATTCTCAACCATGACTACAAAAAGTATGTCTATTTCAAAATCAAAAGTAGCACTGTCAAATATGAAATCCCATTTGAAGATTGAGAAAATCTCTTGTTTGGCTAAAGAAAAAAGGATAAATACATTGGAAGAACTAGTATTAAAATTAGGATATGATCCTGCTAACTACAAAGAAGCTGAAGAAATCATCAAGAAGAAAAATGCAGACATTACTGCCCTGCAAAAGAAACTTAAGTTTCCTTCGACTAAAGACCCACAGACCAAAGAGATGGAACATAATGAATCTAAAAAAGAGGAAATGTTTAAACTAATCATTGACCAGAATCTGTAGATCAGAAAAATGGAAGAACAGATTGAAGAACTGCTGAAAGATAAATAATCACTCTAGGTGATTGTTGATCCTATTAGAACAACTCAAACATCTTCTGTAGGTCAGAAACCTCAGCAGCCTTAGACATGACTAATCCAACACAACTTTCTCAAGATTTAGTCACTTAGAAGGAAGCACATAAAAGGCTAAATCAAAAGTTTCAACTACTTCAGTCTCAAAAGATTAAACATGATACTTTGTATCTAGAAGAAATGCATAAGACACATTAGTTGGTACTTAGAATCAAATAATTGGAAACTGTAACTCTAATGGCATCAAATTTAGGAGAAGCTAAGCAGAGCATCTCGGAAAACATCAGTTACTCCATTACTAAAATATGGTCATCGATTCAGATCGTCTTCGAGCAACAGGAACTCATCAATAGATGCACAATAGAAATTCAAGAAGGGAAGGATCAACTCCAAGAAAAACCAAGTGAAGCTTTAGATATGATTAAAGTTCTTAATTCAAAGAACAAGCAGGAGTTGGAATAAATCAATATCTGAGACAGGATTGCAACTATTTTGGAGATAAAGAAATTTTTGCAAAAGAGGAACTTGATCAATCAGTTGTAGACCAAGTGTGAAGCCTTAAATGTTATTGTCGAAAGGTTTCATACTAAATTTAATATTTTAAATCAAAAAGGTCTACCAGGTTTAGTTGGATTAGATGATAAATTGGTCAAGTTAGAATATTATTACAAAAAGTTGTATACAATTGCAATAGACAAAACAAAATTTGTGGGTATTAAAGTTCAAATCATAGGTAGAGCTTTTCTTGAAGCTCTACAACTTGACTTTATTATTTAGCATCAAATCAAATAGTTTTTCATCCCAAAACCAAATTTTTACAGATTTACTAAAGTGGATGAGCTTTTCAGGAAAATGAGGAATTGGGAAATTCTGAGTGAAGAACAGTGGGATAAGGTTTGTGGAACTATCCGGTGAAAATTAATTTTATAGCATGCCAACACACCCAATTTTATAGATCCAAGTTAGCAACAGCTTCCAATGAAAAAGGACAAATCAGCAACAATTTTCATCAAAAAGAGGTTGAATCATCAACAGCCTCCAAAATAACGGAGACACTTCATCAATCTGTCTCCTTCTTTTATTCTCATTATTATATTATTGTAAGATCAGTTAAAATATTTCCAAAGTTTTGTAATTTAGTATAAATAACTCTATACACAAGTTATCAAGGGTTGCACCCTTGGATAAGGATAATTTTGTAAACATAAATGTTTTGTTGATCATCAATAATACAAAGAAGGATTTTGAACTCATCTCGTACAACTCTGTATTCCCTATGATTTTTCTAGTTTTTTGTTGTTATGTTTCTTCATATGTTTAGTTATCATCAAAATAATTACGCGAAGTTGACTGTGTTTTAGCAACCTTATAATTCCTCCTTAAGTTATAATTATTATAAAGAATTATTTGCTTGACAATCTGTTAATGTAAATCCCTTTTAGCAATAAATTATTAGTATTTTGGTAATGTTAAATATATTTTGTTGAACTTTTAAACACAGTTTAAAAGTTTTTGAGCTTATGGTTTATTGAATAGTTCAATTTGAAAGTTTAATAATCATATATTCTTATTCTACTTAATTGAAATCATGAAAGCCTAATTACTGTATCAGATGAACAAGAAGCCCATACTTTAAATTATTGATATTATCAGTAAGATTTAAAACGTTAACTGTTTGGTTAAAATCAGTATTATACTTTGGTCCTCCAAAATATTTTAAAAGCACAAACAAACATTTTAGATGCTTTGTTATGATTATTGACCAAAATCATCTCAGAGGACAACATAAGATTGGCATCATTGCTAGGGAGACGTAGAGTAAAAATCTAAATATTTTTGGGACAACGATTTTTCCTCTTTTCCTTTATGGTGAATAAAGGATAAATATATAGGTCAAAACCTTTCACCTGGCAATTCCACTATTTCAAACTGGCTCCTTTTAAGCACACTAGATCTAGATCTAAATCTGAGATTGTTAACCCTTTACCAGATCCAGAAAGACTTGTTAGAGAAACCTCTTTGAAAAGAAAAAAAACCATTTTTCTTCTTCCTCTTCAACCTTACACCCTGAAGAAAGTTCATCCATACACCCCTATTTAGTATTATCATCCCAACCTGAGTTCACTCTGTTACCTCCTATACTAGTTTAATTTTATTCATAATGAGTAGATCTTCAATCAGCTTTGTTGGTAGCCTCACTTGAGTCATATCAAGTCCCATCCTTCCTTGTAGATTCAACTACATATGAAACATAATTGGGCTTACATTTGCATGAGTTTAAGCCAATTTATTTTGTAACTCCAGTCTATCATCCTATTCCATTAGACTCTAATCAACCGGAAGAGACAATTTCTATCTATTTGAATCCATTATTCGAATATAAGGAAGAAGATTTAACCCCATTAGCTCAAAAACTAATTGTTAAAATCCATTTGAGATCTTCATTACTTCCTCCTCATCCACATTATCCTCCACCCTCTAACACTCATTCACCTAATCTTCATAATAATATTCATCATCATCAACATCAACTTCATCATCCATGGCTTTTCAACCCATTATTCAGGCTAGATATAATGCTCTGGTTCTCCCTAACATCTTGGGAAATTTCCCTGATGGATATCTCAAACATTTACCAAGATTTAATGGTGATTCAGGCCCTTCAACAGAATATCATATAGCTTCCTTATTAGATTTTTCTAACAATATGAAAATTGAGCATGAAGATGTTTATATGAGACTATTTTTACAGTCCTTAGAAGGTCATGTTAGGATCTCGTTTAGACAACTTAGAGCAGATTCTATTCATAGATGAAATGAAGTCATAACTATCTTTAAAAACCAATGGGGGGTAAAGAAATATGTTGTTTACCTACTCACTAAATTTGAAGAGTTAAAAATAAATCTGGGTGAACTTGTAGTTGAATTTATAAAATGATTTAATAAACTCTACCACAAGATGCCTGTTGATTGCAAACCTCCAATAGATGCTGCAAAGGTCAGATTTCCAAAGGCATTAGATGATGACTCTGTAGTCATGTTGAGAGAGATATTTTATAACACATTAAAATATATGCAGACTAATTCTATTGAGGTATAAGCCAATAAATCATCTTCTAGTAAAATTAGAGCTAAAGAAGAGAAAGCCCAAAGAAAATTGAAAAATCAGGAGGCATATTCATCTAAGTCAAAAAGTAAAAATTCAATGATTGATGAAATCACAGCACTGATTAGAAATCTATCCAATAGAATTTAAAAAATTGAGACTCAACCAAGAATATTCCAACAAATTGTTTCCAAACCACAAACATAGGCCCAAGGTCAGTAAAAGAAAGCTACTCCACTACAAATTCTCCAAAGGCCTCAGAATGAACAACAAGTCCCTACCCCATTGTTGATTGGTGATCCACAACCTAAGGACAATAATTTTTCCATTACTGAAGACATTAATATTGTAGATCAAACTTCCTTTCAAAATTCCACTGTCCCTGTTTCCAAAAACCAAATCCCTCAAGAAAACGAAGATACTTCTTAGGTTTCTAAGCATAAATATTTTTTTGAGGTTTAACTACATAAATCAATCAAAGATATGATGTAAGACCTAGATATGGTCCTGGAAGACCTCCCAAGAACCTTGTAATAATTTAACCTCAACTAAAATCAACTGAAACTCAAACAACTCCTCCTCAACCTTTAAATTAGTGAACTGGTTCTACTGAGATTGATAAATTTTTTTTTATTGCCTTTAATGTTGAGAAACAATTAGAAAGAGTCAAAATTCCAATTGCACTTTTTGAACTCTCTAAGAATCCAGGGTGTAAAAGTCAAGTAACAAAGTGGATCCAAAATTCTAGTATGGATGTTGAAGGAGATATAATCAGTCTACAAAATGAAAGTGTAGCTATAGCTTTTTGTCCTAGTTCTGACATGATTGATGAATCTATACTACACTTCTAACTGATTTTAAAGGTCCATGATTCTCTGTTATACAACTGTATGCTTGATTCTAGTGCTTTGCACTATTTAATGCCTGAAGTCATGATGGAACAACTAAATCTAGATATCACTTAGACTTATCATGACTTGTACACTTTTGATTCAAAGAGGGTACAATGTTTAGGACTCACTAAAGATATAGTAGTCACTTTACATAAAATACCATTTAAGAGTGTAGTATTAGACATAGTTGTTACTGACATTCCTCCCAAATTTGGAATGCTATTATCTAGATCATGTTGTGCAAAATTGGAATGCTATTATCTATCTCCAAATGGACATGTCTTTTGCCACTATCCCAATATATGGTGGAGAGAGCCTTAGATTATATAGAAAAGTGAGATTCATAAACACTGTTTGTATTGCTAATCAAGCTAGGAATCAACCCATTTATGTAGTAGATCAAGAATTTAGTTGTTTTCAACTATCATCAAACACTTCATAGGATTCTCAACTCAAAATTGAGGATATAGTTTACACCTCTAAACTAGGTCATACTGAAATTTGGAAATTATTTTTTGATCGATCCTCCCGCAAAGATGGAGCTGGAGCAGGAGTTTTTTTATTTCACCTGAAAAGGAAAATATTACAAAATAATTTAAATTAGACTTTGAGGTCACAAACAATGTCACAGAATACAAAGCTTTTATTCGAGGATTACATCTAGATAGAAGTTTGAAGGTAAAAAACTTGAGTGCTTTCATCGACTCAAAACTAATAGTAAGACAAGTTAGGAGTCTTTTCCAAACAAAACACTCTAGACTTAGATCTTATAGAAATGAGATTTGGGACACAATTGAAAATACTTTTGATGCTTTTAACATCGACTTTATTCCTAGAGATGAAAACTTACATGGCGATTCATTAGTTGTTTCAGATACTGCCTTCAAGATTCCATATCATTTTCATATTCAATATCAGACACAAATCAAATATAGGCCTTCAATCCTAGACAATACTAAACATTGTGAGATATTTGAGGACAATGAACAAATAAAATCCATCCTGCAGGTCATTGACGAATTTATCGTATTGCAGATCAAAGAGGACAATTAAGACAATAAAGAATCTACCCAAGACAAAGAAAATTAAAAACTAAAATCAATGGTTGTTGATCATGAGATAATTCAATTATCAAATAATTTTATCCCTAAGGGACTTCTTCCTTTAGAAGAATTGTTTGATCAAAACAATGTTCCTAAAAACCCATTCTCTATTTTACTAGAATATGACATAGAAGACACAAATATTGGCACTGATGAGGAAATTAGAAACATCAAAATTTGTGCATAATTAACCCTAGAACTTAAATCTGAATATGTCAAACTTCTTAAAAATTATAGAGATGTCTTTTCCTGGTCTTATGTTGATCTCAAATCTTATGATACATATTTAGTTAAGCATAAAATTCCTCTGAAGCTAGATGTAAAGCCTTACTAATAGAATTTAAGAAGGATGAAACCAATTCTTCTTCCCACCATATAAAAGGATCCGAAGAAACTTTTAGATGCCCAAATTATTCTCCCATTAAGATACTCTAGTTTGGTTGCAAATTTATTCCATGTAAGGAAAAATAACAATGAAATAAGACTTTATGTAGATTTCAAGAACCTTAATAAAGCATCCTTAAAAGATAATTATCCACTTCCAAAGATGGATCAATTACTTCAAAAAGTGTTAGGAGCTAACATGCTCTCTATGTTTCATGGATTTTCTGGTTATAATGAAATATTGGTGAATTTAGAAGACATGGAGAAGACATCTTTTACCACACCTTGTGGTACATTCATGTATGCCCAGAAACCTTTTGGTCTATCAAACGTAGGAGAAACGTTTCAGAGAGCCATGGACTTGGCTTTTTTCAGGAAGGTAAATAAATTAATTTTTATTTATCTTGACTATTTAACTGGTTTCTCTGAATCATATCCTAAACATCTTAAGCTTTTGAAGAAAGTTTTTGAAATATGCAGGAATTTTGGAATTTCCTTGAATCCCAAAAAATCATTATTTGCCATTAAATAAGGTAAATTGGTAGTTCGTATTATTTCTAAAGATGGAGTAGTTATTTATCCAAAAATGGTCTCTATTATTCAATCATTATCATTACCTAGAAATAAAAAGGAAATTCAAGCTTTCTTAGGCAAAATTATTTTTTTTAGAAGATTTATACCAAATTATGTAGAAATAATGAAGGATATAATAGACATGCTTCAAAATAGCCACGAAGTTAAATGGATTGTTTCTGAAAGATTTTCTTTTGATTAGATAAACAAAGCCATCTCCGAAGCCACAACCTTAGTCGGTCCAAACTACTCCGAACCTTTCAGCAGGTTCTCTTTTGCCTCAGAAACTACCCTTGCAGCTGTTCTTTTGCAAAAGAATGATGATTACCATGATCAACCTATAGAATTCTTTATTAAAGTCATGAGAGATGCCGAAATAAGATATGATATTATTGAAAAACAAGCTTATGCCTTAGTTCAAGCTCTCAAGTCTTTTAGAATGTATATTCCTCATTCAACTATCATTTCCTATGTGCCCAATAACATTGTCAAAAAAGTCCTCGCATAGCTAGACACTGATGGTAGAAGGGTAGATGGATAACTCAGATTCTTAAGTTTGATCTTACCATCAAAACTACCAAGTTAGTGAAGGGGCAGGGTTTAGCCAAGTTGTTATTTGAATCCAATTGTAAAGTCTTGGCCATAAATTTAGTTTTTGAAGTTTTAGAGAAGTAACCACAAGAACCGTCTTCGAATTTGGAAAGGGAGAATACACAAGAACCTTCCTTGAATGTAGAAGGGGAGAATCCACAAGAAACTTACCAAGGATTACAAGGAAATAATACATAAGAACGTTCTCCTTCATCTTGGACAATCTCAATTCATATTTATGAGAAATTTGTTACATCAGATTGGTATGTAGACATTGTTCACTTTTTGATTCATTTTGAATGTCCAACTCATTTTTCAAAGAACCAATGCAAAACACTCAAGTTGAAATCTATCAAGTACTGTATTATCAATGCCAACTTATATTGGAAAGATCCTCTTAATATTTTACTACTTTGCCTAACATAATAAAAAACTGAAGGAATCATTGATAAATTTCATGCAACAATTTGTGTAGGCCATTATGCTTGGAGAGAAACAACATACAATATATTGAGAGATGGATTTTATTGGCCTACCTTGTTTTCACAAGTAGGATCAAAAGTCAGAGCCTGTGTTCCATGTCAGATGTTTCCTAGTAAACAAAAATTGGTAGCTCTTCCACTAGTTCCAGTAGTTTCTTCATCACAATTCCTTCAATGGGGATTATACTTTGTAGGTGAAATTCATCCAACCTCTAGTAGTCAACACAGATGGATCTTGACTACAACTGAATATTTCACCAAGTTGGTGGAAGCCATTCTAGTAAGAAATGATATAGATTCTGTTGTAATAAATTTCATTGAAGAGAATATTCTATCCATATTTGGTTGCCCACATCAAATAGTCATTGATAATGCCACATTATTCAACAGCATAAAAATGATAGAATTCTGCCAAAAATATCAAATTCTACTACATCACTCAACTCCCTATTATCCACAAGGAAACAGTCTTTCGGAATCATCAAATAAGAGTTTAGTGAAAGTAATCAGGAAAAATTTAAAAGACCACAGGAAGAACTGGGACAAACATTTGATTTATGTAGTCTAGGCAAACATAATTTCCCTAAAAATATCAACAGGTAAATCTCCATTCCAATTAGTTTATGGAAAAGATGTTAGTTTTCCTACAAATTTAGCTTTTCCTGTAATCAAATTTCTACAAGAATCTACTGATGAACCTGATGATTTGTCTAGAAGGATTAATCATATCATTGAGTTTAATGAGAATAAAGATGAGATATAATACAAAATAAATAAATACCAGAATAAAATGAAGAGCCTCTTTGACAGAAAAGAAAGGGAAAGAGATTTTAGAGAAGGGGATTTATTCTTAATATGGGATGATAGGAGAGAAGATAAAGGAAAACATGTAAAGTTTGAAAATTTATGGTTTGGGCCACTTAGTATTGCAAAAGTAAAAGGAAACAACACATTTTTCTGTAGAATCTTGAAGGACAATTTTCAACACTACATGTCAATGGCAGATTTTTGAAACACTACATTCAGTATTGAAAAATATCTCACATCATCATTATACATAATAATTTTCTTTATAATTTGAATTCAATGTGTTTTCTACAACAAATGATCCATAGCCCAAGGAAAAGCCACATGGAACTGCATGTTCTCTGCATCCCATAGGGAGAAGCAGTCCCCAGCTGGAGCCAATGTTGTAACATTATTGTTTTCTGATAAGTTAGCATGGTAGTTTTAAAAAATAAAAATATAAAATGCTAAGTCAGAACATGGAAGAAAAAGTAATTGAAAAAATGTTAGGAAACATATATTTATTACATCCATGTTAGAAAAATGATAGGATAGTTTTCCCGAAATAAAAAAGGCACATAAAAAAATGTTAGGGAAAGCATAAAATAAAAATGTCAATGCTTTAGTGATCAAAATGGTAATGGCCGCATGTTTAAATGTGCCACAATTTCAAAATGTAAAATTTAATTCATGTATGCCTAAAAAAACCTTCGAAAAAGGGTTTTGTATATTCATTAATTAAATTAATATACATGTGCGCATATTGATTATCTAGTAAAGTCTGCAAATGACAAGCAGTCAAATGACAAGGAATTACAGTGTGTGCAAATTCTGAAGGTATATCTTGAGATTCCCTCAGATATATGGTGGAGAATGACTTTGCACCCCATTCACATGTTTCTTCTTAATGCAAGGGGTGGGGGGGGGTTGCGAAATCCGGTTTTAATGGCTGCCTATTTTTGCGAGCTAGCAGCATGAGGCGACTTCGCACCCGCTCTACCTAAAACAAGAAACTAGAACGTACCCCCCCAAAATAAATCCACCTCTGGTTTTCCATTTCAACTACCGTTCACCGGCGCCATAAACCGTCCATCCGAAAATCACTCACATCATTCCACGTCACCTATCCATGGTCCCTAATCCTCCATCATACCTGTTAATAGCCCTGTAACCAATCAATTCACTCCAATTACCCATTAATCTTACCATTGGCAGTAAATTTTCTTGACTGTCAGCCATAACCATTGAACCCGAACCACAATCTATAAAATTTCCCACAGTCTCCCGCTTGATACTTTACTTCAATCTCCAATTCACCTTCATCGTCCAACGTTGTTTCACAGTCAATTATATTGTATAATTTCTCTTCATATTCAAAAAAACCCTATCATTGTTTCTGTAACTAAAAGTTGTAAATCCCTATACCATTTTATTACAGAGAGGCATGGCACCTAAGGCCAAAACAAAGAAGCAAACCAATCCAAGAGGTAAAGGTAAGAAAAGTATGACAGAAGAAATCTTGTATGTCAACACTGTTGCAGAGGTCACACCAAAGGTCACTCCACACGTCGCTCATCCAGCTGCCAAGGTCCTTCCTGAAGCCACCAAATCCATTGCAGAAGACATTCATGCAGCTTCACAAATCAACGTCGACCTCACTACCCTGTTCGATACTTATTTTAAAATGGTTGATTGTCTAAGTCATTTCTTGGTTGATGTCATACATGAAAAATTCATGAATTTCAACACATTCCAAGGAGCTTATGAAAGAATTTATCTTACAACATAATAAACAAGGCTTCATTCTTCCTTGCTTTTAGAGGATAAACAACCACTAATCATAGATTTTGGGAGAAATTGAAGTCTTCACTTCTACAAATATTCCTCAAACTTCTTCATCAACATTACCAACAAGAGAGACCTTAGAAATCATTCAAAATACAGATGCCAACTCTTCAAAAGAGCATAATATCTTCTCCAAATTTCTAGAAATCAAACAAAATAATGAAGAACTAAAGTCATATGTTTACATGAAGTTTTGAAAACACACATCTACATCACGGCACATAATTCTCACTTCTTTTGACAGTGAGAAGGGAAAAATGAAAATGGCCTTCCTGCAAGCAACAGTGCCATTTCCGAAACTCATGCAGACTACAAGTAGATTGTCCTCTCATTTGATGCAAGACATATACATCCAATTGACCAGATGGATATGCATAGGAGGTGAGGAGAAATGTTATTCTCAACCATGAATACAACAACTATGTCTCTTTCAAAATCAAAAGTGGCACTGTCAAATATGAAATCCTAGTTAAATATTTAGAAAATCTCTTGTTTGGCTAAAGAAAACATGATAAAGACATTCGAAGAACTGGTAGTAAAAGTAGGACATGATCCTGCTAACTGCAAAGCAACTGAAGAAATTATCAAGAAGAAAAATGGATATATTGTTGCCCTACGAAAGAAACTTAAGATTCCTTCGATTGAAGACCCACAGACCAAAGAGATGGCACAAAATGATTTTGATAAAGAGGAAATGTTTAAGCTAATCATTGACCAAAATTTGCAGATAAAAAAAAAAGGAAGAACAGATTGAAGAATTCCTAAAAGAGAAAATGGCACTCTAGGTGATTATTGATTCTAATCAAACATCTCAAACTTCTTCTGCAGGTACAGAAACCTAAGCAGCCTTCGACATGACTGATCCAATACAACTTGCTCAGGAATTAGTCACTTAGAAGCAAGCACATGAAAATCTAAATAAGAAGTTTGAACTACTTCAGTCTCAAAATATTAAACATGATACTTTTTATCTGGAAGAAATGAAGAAGATATTAAATCAGTTAGGACTTAGAATTAAATAACTCGAAAGTGAAACTCTAATGGCATAAACTTTATGAGAAGCTAAGAAGAGCATCTAGGAAAAAATCAGTGACTCCATTACTAAAATATGGCCATCCATTCAAATCATTTTCGAGCAAAAGGAACTCATCAATAGATGCACAACAACAATTTAGGAAGGGAAGTATCAACTCCAAGAGAAACCAAGTGAAGCTTCAGATATGATTAAATTTCTTAATTCAAAGAAAAATGAGGATTTGGAAGAAATCAATATCTCAGACAGGACTGCAACTATTCTAGAGATAAAGAAAGTTTTTCAGATGACGAACTTTATCAATCAGTTGCAGACCAAGTCTGAAGCCTTAAATGTTATTGTCAAAAGGTTTCATACTAAATTTAATAGTTTAAATAAAAAAGGTATGTCAGGTTTAGTTGGATTAGATGATTAATTGGTCAAGTTAGAGGATTATTGCAAAAATTTGTATACAATTGCAATATAAAAAACAAAATTTGCAAGTATTAAAGGTCACATCATAGGCATATCTTTTATCGAAGCTCTACAGTTTGAATTGATTATTTTGCACCAAATCAAATAGTTTTACATCGAAAAACCAACTTTTGACAGATTTACTGAAGTGGATGAAGTTTTCAGGAAAATGATGAATTATGAAATTCCGAGTCAAGAACAGTGGGACAAGTTGTGTGAAACTATCCAGTGAAAATTAATTTTACAGGATGCCAATGCACCCAATTCTCTAGAGCCAAGTCAGCAACAGCTTCCAGTGAAAAAGGACAAGTCAACAACATTTTTCATCAAAATAGGTCGAATCATCAACAACCTCCAAAATAACAGAGACACTTCATCAATCTGTCTCCTTCTTTTATTCTCATTATTCTATTAGTGTAAGATTAGTCAAAATATTTCAAAACTTTTGTAAGTTAGTATAAATAACTCTCTTCACCAGTTACCAGGGGTTTCCCCCTTGGATAAGGAGATTTTTGTAAATAGAACTTGTACTAAGTTTTGTTGACCATCAATAATACAAAGTAGGATTTTGAACTCATCTCTTACAAATCTGTCTTCCTTGTGAGTTTTCCAATTTTCTCTCATTATGTTTCTTCATATGTTTAATTATCATCAAAATAATTAGGTTTAAACAGGGTTTAAAAATTTTCCAACTTATGGTTTATTGAATAGTTCAATTTGAATGTTTAATAATTATATCTTCTTATTCTAGATTATCAAAATCATGAAAGCCTAATTATTGTATGAGATGAACAAGCAACCCTTACTTTAAATTATTGATATTATTAGTAAAATTTAAAACCTTAACTGTTTGATTAAAATCAATCTTATACATTGGTCCTCCAAAATATTTTAAAAACACAGACATACATTTTAGATGATTTGGCATGATTATTGACCAACATCATCTCAAAGGACAATAGACCTTACATTGCAATTTACAAAAAAAGTGTAGTGATATGCATTTTTTATCAATTAAACACCACATGGGTTACATTCAATATTTAATGAAAATTTGGTCAAACCATATATTCCACTCTTCCTCAAACAATTAGGCAACATCGATCAAGGAAACCTTGAATAAATACTGTACCTTGCATCCACCATTGATCAAGAAATCCAAAAAACACAAGATTTAACATTCTCAGGAAAAATATGGTCAAATATAGATGATATATATAAAAAATCAAGTAAAAAATTTCACCAATGTACAGTGATTCAACAACAAAGACTTCGACTAAATAAATAATTGAGCTAGGCAGTGGGCTTGCAGGAGGATAATATGGTGGAGTAGGAGATGCACAACAACCAAAACTCAAATCTACATCATATACTTTTTAACTATCTGGGTTTAGAAGCCCAAAGTTCCTCTGAGTAGTTGGCCCCGACATATTGTTCTCATTAAAAAGTGCAAAAATAAAGGTATCTATGACTCTATTAGGCCTGATTGGAGTACCCACACCTAAAACCCATTCTAGGAGGTGACACCTATTGATCTTAATGTATTTATATCAACTATTAAATGCTTGGATTTTAAGATATTTCATGATTATTTGATTTAAAAATGAAAGTGTAAGTAGTTCCCATCAAAGGACCCTCTATTGTGCAAATACATGTATTTGATTTTCTAGCTTAATAAAAGCTTCCTAAATTGTATATGACTCTTGCAAGGGTACGTACTTAGGATATTTATACCTGTTATCCAAGGACATCAAGTGAGAGCAATACTCCATGAAGAATTCCCTTAAAATGAACAAAAGTAAACAAAGCTTTGGTCTCATTTAATAGAGTTATGCTTTTTAAAGAATGATTATAGGTAAATCTTAATTGTTTGGAAAAAAGGGAAAAAACATACATTAAATGTGCAGTTGCAACAATTCTATCCTTGTAGCACTAAATAAATCATGGATATAATGGATTTATGATACTTGTAATCTTTAAAAGGGGGCTTGTTTGGTTTTATTTGAAATATCCAGTGAAATTTATACTGAAAAGGAGATAATACACTTTTCATACCTCAAGAATTACAGAAGAAAGAAGTCAACTATAGCCATAATTTCACATAATTCATTGTCTCCGGGATCAGAATAGAGAGTGCACACCATTGGCAAATCTTACTCATCAATTGTTGATCATCTCTCATGATGCACATTGTAACAGAAGAATAAACCATACAATAATACACCATGAGAGGAAGAGAGAAGAATAAACCATTTTTATATGGTTTTTTTTATTAACGTGCATTCATTCTTATAAGAACCTTCCTTATATATTCACTCCATATTTTCACGTGATTCAATGTCTTCATATTATTAATGTCATGTCACTATGAAGTAATTTTAATTAAATGCCTTAATTTGATAACAAAGTTAACTAACCACTTGGAATTTACATAAAACTTAATCTCTGCAAATCTCAATGAAACATACTAAACAATCTTCTTCATGATACCTGATTATTTTGGATTGGGTTACAATAAAAATAAATGAAATAGCTAAGAAAAATGACTAAAACAAATGCAATGAAGAATTCAAGAACTCTTTCATGGTAGATCCACTCATTTCATAAAAAATGAGGATAATACATAAGAAGTTCAAGTATAAGCTATGTTTAACAAAGTATCGAAGTCCTAATCTATATTAAGTTTGAAATTGTATATAGGCAATACTAACCATTTGAAAAATGTGCTAAGCATATGCCAGTACAGTAAAGATATGTTCCAATTATAGATACCACATCAAAATTTCCCTGTCATTCCTCAACGAATATAAGCATTCTACTCCATATGTTCAAAACAATAAAAATTATCCAGTCCACTCGGTTGGGATGGCTAGGCTAGCCTATAGTGTACGAAAAACATAAACACAATGCTTCACTAGAGAAGAAGAATAAGTTTCCTTAATTTCATATCTAGGAAGTGGTACTATAAATACATATGTCGAATAAGCTCCCAGTGGTTCTATTAATACATTTGTTGATTAAGTTTAAATCACATTTTGGATAAACTTGTAAAATTCCTCCAGCTAACAAAATCATTTGTAAGCACAGCATCACAACTACCAATTGATTGAGATAATGAGTATTATAATCAGTCCATTATTCACACAAAAATACTAGCTTTTACAATCATTGATATACAAGAGGTTGTTCTGGAAAAAGGACTGAATTTTATAGTCATTGATATCCAAGAGAAAGGGATAAGATTGAGTTACTGAAAGAACCTTGTCAGTTTTATTTGATACTTCTAGTTTTACTTGGAGAATTCCTTTAAAATGGACAAAATAAACTAAATTTATGTTGTCATTTAACAAATTTATTCTTTTTAAAAAATAATTACAAGTAAATCTTCATTGTTGGGAAAAACACGCAAAAACATACACTGAATGTGCAGGTGCAAAAATTCTATACTTGTAAAACTAATTAAATCAGGGATATAATGGATTTATGCTACTTGTAATTTTTAAAAGGGGGCTTGTTTGGCCTGATTTTAATTTTCAAGTGAGATTTATACTGAAAAGGAGACCATAGCCTTTTCATACCTCAAGAAATGCAGAAGAAGAAATGATATTAAATTAAAATATATTTGAAAAATAAACAAAAATAAGGGATAATTATCCTTATATCAATTTTCAAATCATCCTTTTTATCAATTTTCAACCATTTATAATGAATTTTGCAACTTAAAATAAATGAAATAGAAAATGATCTCACATACCATATCTTTCCAAGCTTCCTACAAGTTAATATCTCTAGTATAATTTTGAGTAAGAAGATTTTATAAATGGAAATAAATGGAAAGTTAATCATTAAAATTTAAAAATTTTAGTGGAAAACTAACCTTGAGAAAGAGAAAAACTAATGTTCAGCAAAAAGACAAAAGGAAATTTGGAGAAAAAGAAAAAATAAAACACAATAAAACACTCACCTCGTGAATATCCATTTTGACGGGAATTGAATTATAAAGAACTTATTTGATGATTTGATAAATGAAAATAAATGGATATTTAAGAATTCAAATTTATAATTTTGAATGGAAAGCTAACCTATGAGAAAGAGAAAAACTAACCTTCAGAAAAAACACAAAAGGAAATTTGGAAAAAAAAACACAATAAAACACTCACTAGGTGAATATCAATTTTCAAGGGAATTGAATTATGAAAGAGTTATTTGTTTTTTCCCCACCATATTGTCATGAGACAAGTCCATGTGCATCACACCAAAATTGTGGCAATAAACAGCCCTCATCTTAACTTTGAAAGAGAAAAAATACAATGAAAACAGTCACATGGTGAATATCCATTTTGATAGGAATTGAATTATAAAAGGCTTACCGAGCTCTAGATCTGCTATTTTTACCATGATTTTTTCATTTTAACGAACCATGATGTCACGAGACAAGTCTCTATGCATCACACCAAAATTGTGGCAATAATCAACCACAACCTAAATAGTACATGAACATATTCATTATGGGTTGGGCCACACACATCATTGGCACTAGATTAATGTGTATGGAATGCCTCAATTTAAGGGCATTTATAAATTTGGAAATGGATTGAGAAACTCTTGCAAAGATATGGATGAATTTTTCTTTACCTTTCTATTTAATTAAGGGATGAAGCGACTCACTAATTGGGAGTGTATAGGAATGAGCTAAACATCATGGTAGATTTGAGCAAGAAGGAAGCTATATTATTCAATGTGATGAATTAAAGGGAAAAAAGGAAGGAGATGGAGGGTTGACACTTAGTCAAATGGAAGAAATTGGGCTTTCTATGTCCAATTGTTCACTATCATCGAATTTAACATCTACATGATGGGAGAAATCACCACTTCGAAATGGGTTAACATTCTTCTCATGCTAAAGTTCATGAGACAAGCCATTATGGCCATATTGAAACTGAAATCTAAAAATTAAGTGAAGAAAAAAATATTAGGAAATTAGAAATGTCATGACCAATGGACCTCTGACTAGGTGTGTAGAGGAGTCACCTACCAAAAACAAAACACAAATGAGTTAAAAAATAGAGAGAGATAAAAGTCTCAATGCAAACATGATCACAAATCTAAGCGATACATCACCAAAAAGGTTTAGTGTGGGAATACTTCTGTAATCCAAATATAATTCTAGTGACCTAAAACAAGAGAGGTTTAGTGTTTTAAAGGACAAGACTACCTGTGGTGGGAAAATTCACAAAGCTAGGATTGTACACCAAGGAATTTTAGTCTCAGACCAAAGTTCCCACAACAAAAGAAAATGAGAATGAAATGAGGGTAATAGGAGTGGTCACCCAAAATCACCAAACCATAAGCTGAAATCATCATTGATTCACTAGGAAAAATATGGACCATACACATATGTGCCCCACAAGCCCCATGTGAAATCCATGTGATAACCTGGTAAAATTCCATAGGTTGACTAAATATTCTGTAAGAACACAATCAGAACTACCAACAGATTTAGATAATAAGTATTAGAATCAGTCTACTGTTCTAGCAAAAGGATTGGCTTTTACAATCATTTATATCCAAGAGGAAGGGATAAAATTGAGTCACTGAAAGCACATTTCCAATTTTATTTGATGTTGTGAGTTTTGTTTGGATAATTCCCTTAAAATGCATAAAATAAAATAAAGTTATGGTGTCAGTTAACAAAGTTATGATTTTTAAAGAACATTTACAATTAGATATCCATTATTGAAAACAAAAATGGCAAAAACATAAATTTCATGTGGAACTTCAACAATTCTATCCCTGTAACAATAAATAAATCAGGGATATAATAGATTAATGCTTAATCATTAAAAGGGGCTTGTTTGATATAATTTTAAATTTCAATTTCAATTGATATTGAAAAGGATACCATCCCCTATTCATACCTCAAAGATTGCAAAATAAAGAAGACATATGTATCCATCATTTCACATAATTATTTTTGGACGGGATCAGAATTGGAGAGTGCATACCATTGCCTAAACTTACTAATAAATTGTTGAATATTATAAATTCATGCATAACACATGAGTCTCGAGAATTTCTCTACAACATTATGATTATACCTATGGAAATCTACATTCAAGAATATTATAATTGTTTTATTAATTAACATTCATTTTTTTTATGTTTTAATGTTTAATACTTAATTATTAACTCTTTAATCCAAGGACAGACCAATGTTCAATCATCTAACAATGGATCTGATGGTGAGAAATTGTGCAAAGTGGAATCTGGGGGAGTTCTTCCTAGAGCGAACAGCTTACGATGAAATTATGATTGAGGTTTTATTAATATCAACAAATAGTTCAATATGGATGACCATAGTTGTCCACATCTCACTATGCTAGAATATAATATATTATTATTAACTATGGTTTTCCATGGTTGATTATTCTTGTGTGACAACCCTTTTGTTAATCCATCTTATAAATATTTATAAATTTTGTTTGTAATCAAATTGTGGAAATGTAAACAGAGATAACTCGTTTTAACAATGTTTGTCCTCATCTCACTATAGTATATTATAATATATTATGATTAACTATGGTTGTCCATTGTTGACCATGGTGGATTATGCTTGTGTGACAACCCTTTCATTGATCCCTCTTGTAAATATTTATATATTTTGTTTGTAATTAAATTGTGGAAATGTAAACAAAATTAACTTGTGAGAAAATGGGCACATGTTCAGAGCTTTGAGAAGGGAATGATTACGAAATTGGAGAAAATTATTATTTAATGATAGCCATGGTCTCACTGATTTTCCTTTAATGGAGTTGAATGCATATTTATGGAGTTGGAGGAAGTGTATGGGATTCCTTGACAAAAGACATGCCCATACTCCTCTTGGGAAAGTCCACAAACATAAAAGGACTAAGCATTCAAATACAAATCATGTTCTCAGGGAAGAAATTTCAAACAAAATAAAAAGGAGATGGAGTGCGTTACAATTCTAGACAGGGGAAATTCAAATATGAGGCATGGAAGTATGCATTGGGGGGCACAAAAATTTGAACGAGACAACATTCTAAGAGATAAGCCAATACTCAAATGGGAGTAGTAGTTGGAGAGGAGGCTTCAAGCAAGGAAAAGGGGAGACATCATTCACGGGGGGGGGAGGGTTAGTGGTATGCAGAGTTGAAGGGAGGATGCATAGGAAACATTAGAGGTTGAAGAGTGCTTAAAAGAGGCCCTCTATTGTGATTAACATGGAAATCAATTAAAACAAGTAAATTTTTTTCGAGGAATAACATGAGACAATATTGAGCATAGAGCTAAGTTTTGAGAGACAAAGGTGTGGTGGAAAACATCTTAGAAGCACACATAATATGCTCCTATAGCATGGGAGAGGGAAAATGATCCACAAGCCTAGATAAAACTATGAGTGCATGCAATAGAGTGTGGGAGGCATAGTTCAAGTGGAGTATGGGTTATTTCTTCTCTTAGCTTGGGTGGGGACCCTGTTTCATTTGGATTCCTAGTTGTAGAATAGTTCTTAGTGGTTTTTTATGCTTCATTATGGGGATAATATTTGTTTTGAAAGAGCTCTAGAATCTCAGTTTATAGTGGAGCCACGAGAGGCGTTGTCGCCTATATTAAATGGGTGGAGATGGTGAAATATTTGGAGTCACTAAATTAGCAGATTGTTTGGTCATTTTCTCCTGAGCACTCCTCATGAGGCTCTAAATATTGCTTGGGGGTGGTTGACTCAAAAAATATTGCAGATCAGTTAATCGAAGGTTGGGTGGAGAGTTGAATCCCAATATCAGTTTGTAGTTAATTTTTGTACATTAGATAAGTTCCCATTACTTGTAATTCTTGTATCATAATTACTCCATGAACGATCACACATCAATTCAAGTAGGAATGCATGAGACATCATATTGCTAGGGGTAATTAACTATTAATGTGCATGAGAGTAGGATTTTCCTACGCAGTGGAGACTCTATATTGGGAGGTAGAAAAGTCTTAAATATTAGTGCCTAAGACCTAGTCTAAGTCCTCTTTTGATAGTGCTAAATCTTAGGAGATATAGGATAAAATGTTTGAGTAAATTCTGAAGGTAGTGTGGAAGGTCAGGATGGGATGGGATGGAATTTGACAAAAAAATTGTTCTTTAACTGTTAAATATAGTTAATATTATTTAAATGGTTATTAGAGTTAAATATGAGTTAAATGATTTAAGTACTTTCTGGATTTTTCTCCTAGGGCCATAGTTTCTAGAAGGAAGATGATGGATGAGTGATGGGTGTTGATGAGTATTTTGAGGGAGGCAAATTTGGAAGGAGCCCCAACCCCTAGAATATTGAGAGACACAATTATGATTATTTTGGAGTAGGAAAGGGTCTTTCTTCTCTAAGGAACCTTAAATTTAAATCTAATTCATCTGGTGGGGAGAGGATGATTCCAACCTGGATAGGCTTAGGCTGATTGGATTCTCTTTCCAGATCTTTATTTTTGTTATTTTTCTTCCTGATAGTGATGTTTTGAAAGGAGTAACTAGGCTCTATCTAATATATGTCAACAACAGCAACCCATGTGAATGTGGAGATTGATGAAATATTCAGAGCTTATTTATATGAGAGCATAGGTGCACAAATGGAGTGTTTAGGATAGAAATTTAGGTAGGAGCACTAGAGTGCTCTGGTTTTGAATCAGAAATCCCAAATTTGAATAAGGAATTTGAAGGACATCCATTAAATTTGAGGGTCGAATTAATATGTGTCAATTTTTGATGTGTCTTATCGTGGTTGTCAAAGAATATGGAGGAGGTTATATGTTTCAAAGGATCTATTGTTTTTCTTTAATGAAATTTTTGGTTTTTAAATGACTTAAGGGAATTTAGTTCAATATGATCTATAAGAAGTTAATATTCAATAGAAAAACCTTGAATAAGAGAGCTTTGGTCAAGGAGATACTTACCATCTTGATTCATATCGCAAGAGTAACCGTTCCTAGGAAAGAACTCATGTGTTCGACTATATGAGGTAACGTCTGCACTGTCCTCGGGTATCATTTGTTTTATATATCCTTGTACATGGTCATCTATCAGAAGGTTCATTCCCCTTGAGTAATCAAGGCCTAGTTTTTGGTGTGACACCTTGTTGAAAATAAACTTCTTTACCTCCTCCAATGCTGGCTCCGACCTTTCTTTTTGCAACATGCAAAGGTGTATGAGGATTATAATTTTGAGGAATCGACTATAGATCCGACATCCTCAGGGTTTTATAATGGATATGGGTATTAAAACCCCGACATAGAGGAGCCACACAAGAGATTTATAGGTGGACCACATCTATGTAGTTAATACATCTAAAGGGGATCTTCCAGTAGTATACCGACTGGGTGATCTCCTTTTTGGCCCAAAGCAATTTTAGAAACCTTGGTAATCCTTCCAGTATCCATCTCGACCAGGACCCATGCCATACATTTATGTGCTGTGAAGACAGAAGTTTCATTGGGGGAAATGAACCTTCCCAGTGAATTTCCACCTTGATGAGTACCTCCTATGACCGTAGCTTAATAGGTAAGCTCGAAAACGTAGCCCGAAGTTGATTTTCTGGTTGTTTTTCAATGCTTAGGTAAAATGTAGGATGTCATTGTTACAACCACAATGATCCTCTACCGATATCCTTGGGATTACAGAGGATTAGTTCAAGATCATCCTATGACAGAAAGTGAAAGTGGATCCATTTGTTAACCAATATACTCACAATCAAAATATAACCTACTAGTGGTTTCCATGCCGCTCTGATCCAGGATAGAAGCTGCTCATGCGTCATTTTGATGTAACCTACTAATGGTGTTCATTGCATTTGTTTCATCTATCTATCGTAGATCTAAGGAAGTTAGAAAACCATATTTTTTGTTAGGTTTGTTTGTCATGTGTAGCTAAAGTGATCTCTTTTCGTACACTTGCGTTAAGAATTCATTCTAACAATTGGAGACTCCACTAGGTTTTATTAAGATTCGCACGTGGCTAGTTGCTTCATTAACTCGGGGGTTTTTAGCTATTTTTAGTCTCTTAATGTTGTTTTTTACCTTTTAATGCAATAAAATAGTTAGAATTCTAACTTTCGGGTGTTTCTGGTTGTTTTTCGCAGGTAACATGTATCGGCCCACCAGAGCAGACAATTGTTTCCCCAACCCACCATCTGAGGATCCTAGAACTTCATATTGCAATTTTCAGCCCAAAACCTACGATTTCAAGCTCAGGTCACACTTGTGGGGCCAGAAACTACAAATTCAACCCCTAACAAGTCAGTACCTGCGAGGTGCAATTTTTTGTAAGATTTTTTCTATGAATATCACGGTTTTGCACAAGCACTGTTCAAGGTTTTTTGACCTCTTTTTCAGCCCATATTAGTCCTAGATATTCTTAGCTTGTCTTCTTGATGTAGGAAAAATCCCTTAGGGTTTCAGTAAGCTCCCACCTTTTTAGCAGTGGTTTAGCTGAGTAGGTGGTCTGAGATTTTGCAGCGCTTTCAACCATTGTTTAGGGTCTAATGTATCCCTATTCAAGATCCTTTTAGATTGGTTATTATTCCATCCAAAGCCCCCTCTTGTTGTTTTTTTGGTCTCTCCCTTAGGGTCCCCCTTGTTTGCCTTTGGTTTTTAGCCTTTTGCCTCCCATATTCCAGTAGTTTTTCCTATAGTTTCTTGTTGTTTTATCCACCTTTTCTAGCATATCTGAGTCATTATATCCATGTCCCTTAGACCTTAGATATTTTGGCCGTATTTTTTGTTTTGAGTGAATTTCTCCGGCCTCTTATAAACTTCATTTGATAATCCTTCTTTTGGGTTAAATTTATGAAAATTAGTTGTTTATTTTACTATCGTTCCAATTTTATTTACATTTATTCAAAAAAAAATCCTTTTCTTTATACACAACTATCTAGGCTTAATTAAAATTAACACACGGCTTGCAGACACGCACACCTAAAGGAAAGAGCGCTTGGTTTACACCACCAAGCCAAGACATAAAAATCATAATTAATTTATCTATCCCTATGAGCCTTTGTTTATTACTCTTCCATATTTTGGGTATCTACGTCTTGCAATGAGAGTGCCCCCAAGGCACTTATCCTAGAGACTCCTAAGCCTTCATCCTCAATTTCCTTTAGGAATACTTAATACAAAGCGTAGAGTCTGAGTTATCCCTCTGCCGAGTACCCATACCGACTATGATTCTGGTCCATCAGGCCCTCTCTACGATTCCAAACCCATTTGTCCTCCACCTCATTTTGTCACTATGTTAGGTGCCAATTCAGGTGCTAGTCCTCAAGCTAGTGGCAGCCCCAGCCCTAATTCTAGAGCTTCTACTCCTGTAACCACTATGATAACCATTCCGGATACTGGTTTGCTACCTCTTATGGCAGGCTTAAGCTTCCCCGATTTTAGCCAGTTAATTGATGACCCTATACTCAACAATCGAGGTTGTCCTGTTATGCCAACTAAGCTTCCTTCAGACATCCCTAAGTTCAAAGGAAACATTGGAGAGGACCCTAATCATAACGTTTGCTCCATTCAAATGTGGTTTTCATCCAATTCTATTACTGATGACTCCATTCATCCTTAGTTATTCCAACGTACGCTCACTGAAGAAGCTACAAAGGGGTATGTCAAATAGACCGCTTCCTCACATTCCACTTTTGTGACTCTTGCTAAAGCGTTTCTATCATATTTCTAGCTACCTCTCCAATATGATACAAGCACCAAGTTTTTGACTACATTCCGTCAAAATTCTGCCACCCGCCTTTCTGACTATGTCCAAGAATGGTGTAGAAGGAGGAGCTTGTGTCGAGCCGTTACATTCAACGATCGTGTCTATATGAATTGGTTTCTCATAACACTTTTTCCTTCTATTAGTAAATATGTCGCGTCTCAATTTCCTCATATCAAGGAGTAAGCTCTCCAAGTTGCGTTGAAATATGAATTGATCTACGCCCAATCTAGTTATGTTTATACTGTTTTACTAGATCTTCCTAGACCTAGTTGTGCCAATTCACCAGGGGCATCTCACACCACTGACGGTATCGTTGGATCTCTTTCACATTCGTATACTCATCCTTGCATGGGTTATGTTTTTCCTCAGGGAGGGGCCAGCTCCTTTAGCACTTATCCCCGTCCCAAACGCACATATCCAGGATAAAGCACACCTTATGCATTTTCCCCATTGCGTCAACTGATGCCAAGGTGAGCTATTGCTCAACCTGTTTACCCCAATGTTGCTCAACCTCCTTTCTATCCTTATCCATAGCCTATTTATATAGCCCCTCTCACATCAACACCCCAACCTCTCTTTCCTTATCAACCTCCACTGCATTAGCCACCTCCCCATCAGCGTCAAGTGTATGCACAACAAAGTGCGGCTAATTCTCTTAATTCAAAGAATAAAAGGAAAGGCAACCAAAATTAACTAGTGCAAGGTAATCAAGGGCACCAAGCTAACCAACTGAATGCACCCCATGGAAACCAGCCTAACACTAGCAACCAGCAATAGGGTGATCAACCCAAGAAGAACATGCCTCTTTTTACACACAAGCCTTGTTCTTGTTGTGATGTCCATGGCCATTATACTCATGGTTGTCTCTCTCTACCCTAGATGCGCCAATTGTGGGAAGCACAAGCAGCATCCAGAGGACAAGAAGCCATTGCTTCGGCTCCTCCAAATAGTGCGCCAGTTCAACCATTTTTTTTCACTAATACTTTCCCTCAGCAAGGATATGTAGCTGCCCAACCCCATCAAGGTCAGGCCGCCCCTGAATATTCACAATCTGGTACCCATGAATACCAGATTCTCATGATGAATTCTGAAGAGGTTAATATCACTGATGTCAACCTTCAGACTCAATCGTGCCAGTATCGCTAGCCACTTGCTTCGTTGACAACTGAGCCCCAAACCAAAGTTTCCACAGACTCCATTTCGACACCCAATGCTACCTTATAGATCCCGGAGCCATGGTTCGAGGTTCTTCCCAAGATCCCCAAAGGGCCATTATGCCAAAATTCTACTTCTGCGAAAGTTTCCCACACTTACATCATAGTAGATGACTTGGCACAATCTGCTGTTGCCATGTCAACGTTGGAAGTCCTCCAGTCATTCCCCTCACAACGTAAATCTCTATTATCTGCTATGGGCATAGTGGATCCTTTAGATGATTTTTTGATTGTCTATGATGTAAACAAGTCAGAATATCCCCATTACCTTCACCCTTTCCCTTACAAATACGAGTCAGGATTTGTAAAGCCCATGTATCACTATGTATCATTGACAAGGGTGCATCCACCTACATGATGTCTGCCTTTATTTGGAATAAACTTGGATCACCTGACTTAGCCTCATCCACCATCACTTTGTGTGTATGGGATGGTCACCCTTCTAAGCCCCTCGACATGTGCCACAATTGCCTTGTCACTCTTGGGGAAAAGATTGTTTGTATTTACATTGAATTCATTGACTCCCCCTTGGATTACAATATCCTTTTGGGTCTTAGCTATACCTATGTGATGTCTCATTTCACATCTGCGATTCATTGTAAGATGAGATTTCCTCACAATGGAAATATCTTCGCCATCGATCATTTGAAAAATTACGAATCAAACTCTCAGACCTCCCTTGAGTCTATCATATCTTTGGTGGCTGATCAACATGTATTCACACCTCTTACCATTATTTCACCTGGAGTCATTAAATATTCCACCATACATGGTGCATTCCCTGGTCTACCCCCTCTTACTACTGACATGGAAAATTTTAGGGGCTAATATTCACAGGTGGGCTAATTTTTCATTGTTTTTCCAAAAGAAAGATTCGCCAATTTCCATTTTTTTATAAAAATGATTCGCCCAAATTTTACAATACAAAATTATTTTATGTTAAAATTCACCAACATTATATAGAAAATATATATAATATCATTATAAATTTGAATAATTTTACAAATACATCAATAAACATTTTATAGTTTGCATATTAGGGACTAGTGAGATTCGCCAATTTTTTAAACTTCAAGATAATTTTCCATCCCTAAAATTATCCCTAACTGCTGACCCCAGCTTGTCGAATGTTTCCATGATGCAATCGTGTTGGTCTAGCCACAAGTGGTATGGTTTGACCAACCAACAACCTATGCCTCCACAACCTATTGGTGGTCATTTCAGGGAGACTTCAGGACCTTATTTTGATAGATCTTCTCCCTCTCTTGGTGTCTCTTCCACCTCTTTTCAACCAAGAATAGTTCCTCCTAGCTTTAACCATTTGGGACCCATTCCACCAGGCCATTACCCCTTCAATCAGATACTATTTCTAGCTCACCCCTCTGGAGTATTTTCAGTGTCTGTTATGGCTACATTGAGCCTTCCCGATTTGACCTTGGGGATCCCAGTCTCATACATTTATGCCCCATCCAACACTCCACCTATTCATCTTAAACCTTATAACGTTTTGACCCAAATCCAACTGGTCGCTATGACCCCTCCCTCTTCTTCAGTGCCTTAGCCACCTTAACAAGAATGTACTCCTGTTGCGAAATCCCTTGCTGAGGGGAGAAAATCAAAAAACAAGGAACCTAAGGATAAGGCTTCCCAAATAATTCCTGCTCCTCCTAAGCCTTTGAAGTGGATAAGGCTTCCCAAATAATTCCTTTAGCTATTTTTTTTAAATGATACGTGGCACTCTTTGGCTACATGCTCATGTTTTAAAATGTTCTAGATATTTTCATATTGTACATTGTGTATAAGTTTTGGGGCACTCAACTTGTGTCAGATTATATATTTTGTGCCTTGTGCATCTTGTGGTTCTTGCAAACTCTCAATTAATTTTTATATGAAATGAACATACATGTGAAATATTGCTTACGTAAGCTATGTTGCTCAGTTGTTTTATGACCATGGCTAGATCATGTGATCCTTATATTGGTAAATAGTTAAGTGGGACAAGTTGAGCTTGGAAATGAGTGGCATAAGATGATTTATTGGTAGTTCTTAGGTGAACAAGGAACACTCTACTTGTAGTAGGTGAAATTAGTCAAGTTTTTGCGGTTGAAGAAGGCCAATATTATCACAGAAACTACGGTAGCCAAGGACTTGATTGGGTTCCAAAGTTGTGAAAAAATGAAGAAGTTAGCTGTGAGGACATGTGTGCCAAGGCGTGCTAGGGAATGCTAAGATGAGCCAGGGAGTGCAAAGGCATATAAAATATGTTAAGATTTTCCAAGTGATAAGGCATGCCAAGCTGTGCAAGGGTGTGTTAGTGCATGCCAGGGACTATCAAGGAAACAAAAGGGAGAAAAAAGTTAAAATACAAGGAAATGAACACGTAAAAGGGTTAATAAGCCATAAATTTACCTTTTCCAAGAGGGGCATGCTAGGCACACCAAGTACACTAGGCGAAAATAGGTGCCAAGTGAAAAGTCTTAGTTCATTCTAAGTTCCAAGTCTTCATTTGTTGCTTCTCATCTACTTTCCAACAATTTATCTCAAATAAAATTAATATTAAACCATGGAAAATCATACGAAGGCATCTCCATGTATTCCACACATGCTAAGACTTTCCAAGCGCCAACATGTGCCAAGAGCCAACACTTGCCAAGCGCCAATATCTGTCAGGGAGTGTTATGCATGCTATGAAGTGGAAGGGAATTTTAAAGAGTTCTTAGGTGTGATAGAGAGTGCTAATGCATGTTAAGGATTGTTAAGGATTACTAGGAAAAAACATTAAGGGAGAATTGGGTCAAAATTCATAGAAGTTAATGAATATGAGGAAAATGTTCCAAGGACTAGTGTTAATGAGTGCTAGCTATCATGCCAAGGAGGGAGTCACAAGGTATGCTAAGAATTGGTAAGGCATGTTAGGTAATATCAAGGCATGACAAGAAGTGCCAAAGTGTTCTAGGGAGTTCTAGGGTGTGCTAATTATATGTGCCAAATAGTGCCAAGATATGCCAATACATGCCAGGTGCTAAGGCACACTAATGGAAGAACCAAGCCAAAATGTAAAGAAATGAACCAATAAGAGGTTTAATAAGTTGGTACTTTATATTTTTCAAAATGGGCATGCTAGGCACACTAATAATAGGTCCCAATACATTCCAAGTGGCATTGTGTGCCAAGTTCTCATGTATGTCAATGCATGCAACCAAGGTGTCCCAGGGAATGCTAGGGACTACATGCATGCCAACACATGATAGGAGAGTTCTATGTTGTACTAGCACATACCACCATTTTCTTGGCATCAGTGTCATGACAAGGTGTTCTATGTACACAGATGTTCCAAGACATGTGAGGTGCTAAGAAATGTTAGTGTGTGCCAAAGCATTAATTTAAGGTGTGCCTAGATTTTTTAGGAGTGTTAGGTATTTATTATTAATAGAATTGACAAATTTTGATTAAGTATTAAATAATATATTTCCTACATACACTAGTGGAAATTTATCTAAAGGGAATTTTCTAGATAATAAACTTAATAGATATGAATCATGTGTTGACTCATAGGAAAAATCTATTTGACTAGTCATTACTTGAGGGAAATGATACACACTAACTACTTTTTAACAAATTGACTGACCCTAATGACTATGGGTTTGCACATATTTTAAAAAATACTCCATAATAATGGTCTTAAATTGTTATCTTTTTACAAAAAATATATTAAGAGGCACATAGCGTAATCAAAAACTCATTGGAATGATTAATGATGATGAACATTTTTTGACCGTCACAAAAAGTAACAAGAGAGCATTGGTGAGGGTCATTAAACATTTTTCACTAGAACTGTCACCAAAGAGAGAATTAGTGATGGGCCTTTAACGACCCTCACCAAAAGTGTCATTGAAAATGGCTTTGGTGACGAACCTTAAAGGACCATCACTATATACACTGACAATGACACTTTTTTAATGACTGTCACCATATGTGACATTGGTGACAGACCTTAAAGGTCTGTCACAAGCATGACCCTCACCAATGTCCTTTTTTCTTGTAGTGTGGCACAGAGGACATTTCAAAAAAAATAAAAAAGAGATAGAGTGGGTAATAATTCTAAAGAGGGAACATTTGAAGATGAGGCATGGGAGTATGCATTGGGGGGCACAAAAATTTGAAGGAGGCAACATTCTAAGAGAGAAGCCAATCCTGAAATGGAGGTAGTAGTTGAAGATGAGGGATTAAGAAAGGAAAATAGGAGACATCATTCAGGGGGAAGTAGCATGCAAAGTTCAAGGGAGGATGCGTAGGAAACATTAGAGGTTGAAGACTGCTTCAAAGAGGCCCTCTAATTTGATTAACATGGACATCAAATCAAACAAGGACAATGTTGTCGACGGACAACATGAGACAACGTTGATCATAAAGCTGATTTTTGAGAGACAAAGGTGTGGTGGAAAACACCTTAGAAGCACACGTAATATGTTACTACAACATGGGAGGGGGAAAAGAATCCATAATCCTAGATACAACTACGAGTGCATGTAGTAGAGTGTGGGAGGCATAGATGAAGTTAAGGAGTATGGGTTCTTTATTCTCTTAGCTTGGGTAGGGACCCTGTTTCCTTTGGATTCTTGGTTGTAGAAGAGTTCTTAGTGGGTTTTTATGCTTCATTATGGGGATAATAGTTGTTTTCAAAGAGCTCTAGAATAGTGTTTTGTAGTGGAGCAATGAAAGGCATTGTTGGATAGATTAAATGGGTGGATATGGTGAAATATTTGGACTCCCTAATTTAGCAGACTGTTTGGTCATTTTCTCTTGAAAAATCCTCCCCAGGCTCTATATATGGCTCAGGGGTGGTTGACTGCAAAAAATATTGTAGATCAGTTAATCCAAGGTTGAGTGGAGAGTTGAAGTCCCAATCTTCGTTTCCAGTGAATGTGTGGACATTAGATAGGTTCTTATTACTTGTAATGCTTGTATCATAATTACTCCATGAACGATCACCCATCTATTCAAGTAGGAATGCATGAGACATCATATGGCCAGGGGTGATTAACTATTAATTTCCATACGGTAACAAGAATTACTAACATGATGTACTTAACCTTTAGTTCTTCTCCAACATAACTTTTGGTTTCTTTCCTGGTAGCCTACAACAACCAAGATATACTTCTATGGCCATGTGCCCAATGGTTGTTATTTATTTACATGAATATGAATATCTAATTACTTGTCGATGTAGGTAGTTGTTGTATTGAATACTGAAGGTTTCGAAAACTATTGTTGTGACCTTGGATGCATAGTATTCCCTTAATAGCTACAAGGTTGGCTTCATCGCTAAGTGTGTGAATGGTTATAAGTGATATATCAACATTTCTACGTAAATGGTGTGCTAGTACATACTGGAGTTTTTTTGTGAACTTTGTGAAGCCTAAATGAAGGAAGCTCACTGTATACATGAATAGAATGTGAATGCTTATTGTCATTTTAAAATTTTTTATTTTCATGAGGAATGCATATTTGTGTGTAATGTAAAGAAGAATGTGTGTCCCTATTGTGTTGATGAACATGTACCTATTTTTTGAGATAATGTCCACCCCATTTTTACCTTGGGGGAAATCGGTCCAGACTTTTTGTCTTAGTGTGAGGTAGGTAGGAAGGATTCTTTGTGCTTTCTGCGGGATCCATTCAGATGATTGTTCAAGACCAAAGGTAGGTGTAGGAACATGTAGAGACCAAAGATAGGTCGTAATAAGAGAACAAATTAGGGTTTAGGACATTCAAAACAAAGCCTTAAGACAAACCCTCCATTAGGTTTTTTTGAGAAACTATGATGCGCAAACCAACTTGCATGATATTGTCAACGTAGAATTTGTTTGAACAAATTATAGAGATACAAATTACACATAGACTTTGTTTCATCAAATTATAGAGATACAAATTAATAATATACATAATTTAAATATAGTGATTTTTAAAGATGTTGATTTTATGTGGCAAGATGAACTTTATTTTGAACATGAATAAAATATCACATTTAGGAAAGAGAAAATATTACTCATGGAAATTTATACTCTTAATATTTTCATTATGTGGTAGTTTTTATACTCGATCTTCTTTCCATTTTATTATTTGTTAAATGTGATGGTTTTGAAACATACAAATATAACTAGAAATTGCATCAAATGTTGCAAAGGAAACACCGTAAGGCGGTAGCATAGGAACCAATATCATAAAAGAAATAAGATGTGACCGAAGTACTCTATAGGGATATGGGACATAGGGGCACCCTACGTACCTAAGTAAATTAGCAATAAATGTTTCGTTAATATAGGTAATAGTGTCTGACTTCAGAAGATATGGACCAATCTAAACAATAGAAACATCATTGTAATGTAAAAAATAAATATTTGGTATACAAAAAAAATTCTAAACTTATATCTTAACCAACAAGCTAGCCAATAAAAAAATAAGACAGATTACAGAAGTAAAATTTTATACAGGTTAAACTATAGTTACATCATTTGATAAGTTGAAGAAGAAAACTAATTTGTATGGTAAATTGTAGTTTCATTTTAGTTAAAGGTGGACGAACTGATCAAAACTAAATCTACAAGGGATTCATATTTTTCCTCCAAAAAATGCAAGGGAAAAGAGGGAAAAATATGTTTCCAACATATTTTAAGAGTTTAATTGTGAAATTTTAGAAAAGGTTGTGCAGTTATAAATTTTATTGGTTTTCATATGCTAAACTCTTTTCTTCTAAGACACTTAATTATTTCCGGGGTTCTTTTCCTCGACCAATAAACAAGCAAAAATGTCTTGAATTATTATAGTGAAGATAATTATAATGAAAAAATGAGGCATTCTACAAATTTAATTTCAGCTCGAGGGCATAGATAATAAATAATATTAAAAAGCCTTGAAATATGGAAGCATTTTTACATCGCCAAAACGTTTTAGTTGAAGTAATTAATCAATGGTTTATTTTCCATGGTGGAGACCACATGATTGAACTGAATACATATTTCATTCGTGGAGTGTGAACATGTTTTTTCTTCTCATATGATTCCACCACAAATCCAAAAATTGCATGCTCCACTGGGAATTACGAAAAAATAACATTATTGTGTCCATATTCAAGAAGAAATTTACAAATAATTTCTAAAGGATGATTTGAATAGACAAATTTTGTATATTTCATGATGTAGTTCTTACAATATGTTAAAACCCAAGAACCCAATAAAAATGAAATATTTTCTCGATACTAATTTAGAAAGGAATAAAATTCATTTCACACATTAAATTTTCAAGAATGCCCCAAAATTATCAAAATTAACATTCTGTTTTTCTCTTTCATGCAATCCATAAAAACTAAAAACAACCCATAATAGAAGTGTCTCACCAAACTGCCCTCTGACCATATTCCAAGAACTCAAAATCTATGGATGTAGAAGAATATTCCTCCAAGAAGACAAATCAATGAAATTTATCTTTTGAATCACATTGATTTAAGTTATTTGAAGTCGTAGGACACTAAAAATGCAATTAATACTTCAAAACTAAAAATAAAATTAACACTTTTGAACTCATCGTCCATTGTCATATCAAAATATGTGCCTTGCCCTCCTATTTATATCATCCAGTCTCTCCAAAATATTTTGAAATGTGCATCAAAATCAATAAAATTTTGCGTAATTTTGTTTTCCCCTCAACAGTAATGTACATTCTACAAAAAAGAACTTAAGGAAAACCTTTCACTCTGTGTTTTAATAGGTAATTTTTTGTGGATTTTGCGTAAGTATCCTACTTCTTTGTTCCATATTGGAAGTCTTTAGATGGATTTATCTTGTGGAATTGAATTCCTTTATTATTATAATTTGTTATCTTCATAGCACCAGTGGAAGCAACAAATAATAAAAAATGTTCATGTCCACTGAATCCTACATCATTTTCCCTTTTCTCTCTTAATAGAAGTGTCTTGCAAAATCTATGCAATCTATGCACACCATTATAATGTTTGAAACTGATATATTTACAATGCCAAAGATCTTCAATCGACATTATTTACCACAACAAATAAAAATATAAACACCTAGAAAATGGGCTTTTGATCACCATCCGAGGACACAAATGAGAATGTTGAAGGATTTTTCGTTGGATACAAATTTTGAAGTGGTTCCATTATGATGGATAGTATCTAAAATATACATATGAAAAGTGATCCTACAATTTTTATATTTCTAAATATTGTAACAATTGCATTTTTTCAATGTTTCTACAATTTTTCATCTGTATGAATGTAACGTTTTTTATATCTTTGTATTTTAAGTTTGGTTTGATTTGATAAATCATTATCTGATATAGGGAAACACAAATATACCTATTCTAAGTCTACCAACACATTGTAAGGTGTGAGCTCTAAGGCCTCTCGAAAACTAAGTACCTGTTTTTAGAGGTTATAAATCATGAGAAGGCCTCCAACCCAACAGTAACCACCAAATATTTCACTATCCAAGCTTTGTAGTTGTGACATGTTCATGCTTAGCATGGTCCGCGGTCACAAGTCTTGTGGGACGATTTCCTCCAAGAAGGAAAAGGTATTATACCAGATCAGGGAAAGCCTAGAATATAGTTTCTTCGTTCAAACAATGCCTTGGATTGCAAATGTGAAAGGAATGACTCATTGGATAATATACAAGATTGAAGCAACAAGTAACCCCTTTCAAGGCTTCCTAGCATAAAAAACTCTACAGACAACAAATAACTCTCTCTAAGGCTCTTTATCCCCCAAGAAATGGTAAGTGTCATGATATTTTAAAGGTACATAACTTTCCATGGTTTATATGTTTCACTTCCTTTTAATATATTGCAAAAAGTTAGGCATCAAACCTACACCCAGGAGAGGTGCAAATATTATTACAACAAAGAGAAAAGAATAGAGCACAACGAATGGTAAAATTGTCTCCTTGAATGTTCTTAAGAGTCAAGACAATGATATAGGTAGAGAGTTGGGTGGTGTAGACTCTGTAATCCTCCGTCAGGACACGAGTGTTTAACGGGGTGGTAGATATATGCTTAAATTTTAAACACTAAGATTTTTCTAGCTCCGTAAAATAGAGACATAGGTAGGTAAGAGTTCAAATATTGTGAGGACTCAGACCTAGGATAATGAGCTACCTAGTGTGCATGGCTCTTGAAGCATTCCAGTTGGGTGGTGCTAACAAGGGTGGTAGAGAAATTTTTAAAGTTTAAATGCTAAGCTTTTTCCATATCCCAAAAAAGGAGACAGATGTAGGAAATAGTTTAAATCTTCTCAGGACTCAAATTCAGGATAATGAGATACATGGTGAGAATATCTACCCAAGAGTTCCTTTTAAAGAGTGATTTGAATAGAAACTTTTTATATATTTCATGATGTTACAATGCCTACAATATGTTAAACCCAAACCTTCCAAACCAAAATGAAATATTTATGAATACTAATACAGAAAGGCATAGTGCCTTAGAATTCTCAGAATTAACATTTTATTTCACTCTTTCATCATATCCATACACACTAAAAACAACTCACAACATAAGTGTCTCACCAAACTACCCGCTGACCATATTCCAGGAACTCAAAATTTATGGTTGTTGAAGTATGTTGACCATATTCCATTGAAGCCTGCATCATTTTCCATTTCATCTTCAATATAAGTGTCTTGTAAAATCGATGCAATATTTTCACACCATTAGAATGTTTCAAAATGATATATTTACGATTCCCATGATCGTTAATGAACATTTATTGCCACAATAAAAAACAATATAAAGACTTGGAAAATAGGATTTTGATCACCCTATTAGGACACAAACGAGAATGTTGAAGGTATTTTCATTGGACACGACTTTTGAATTTTTTCCGTGGTGTTGGATAATATCTACAATTAAAATATGATAGGTATTGTATAAAAACCAATACGTTATTTTATTGGAAACAAGTTACAATTATTTTAATCAAAATCAACATCACCATTACAAGACTACGACAAATTGTCAAGCTAATTCTAAGAAACCATAACTCCAAAAATATCTAGAGACTAATACTAAAAAATAATTTTCTGATACATGACAACACCAATATACGTCATATAAATTTACTGACGCATCATAAGGTATGAGCTCTAAAGCATATCGTAAATCGAATACCCATTTTTGGAGAACAAAAATCATGAGAATGCCTCCAATGAAACTGTAACCACCAACTCTTTCATTTCCCAAACTTTGTAGTTGTGACATGGTCATGATTAGTCTTGTCTCAAGTGGAAAATATTGTACAATATACAAGCTTGAAGAAAAAAATAACTCCATTCAGTATCCTAAATAGAAAAATGTACAAGTAAAAAATAAATGTCTTCAAAGCTTTTTATCCTCCAAGTAATGGTATGCTTCATGATATTTTAATGGTGAAAAACTTCCCATGGTGGGTATGTTTCACTTCCTTTTAATAGATTGCAAAATTAAGTCATCAAACCTACAACTGGTGGAGGTGCAAAGATCCTTATAATAAAGAGAAAACAATGGAGCACAACGAATGAGAAAACTATATCCAAGAATGTCCTTAAGAGTCAAGACATTGAGATAGATATAAATTTGGGCAGTACAGACTCTACAAACCTCTATGAGAACATGGGTGGCTAACAAGGGTGGTAGAGGTATGTTTAAAGTTTAAATGCTAAGCTTTTTCCATCTCCCCAAAAAGAGACACATGTAGGCAATAGTTAAAATCTTATGAGGACTCAGACTAAGCCTAGCCTTCCTTATGAAGTGGTTAGGGTGTCACCATAAAATTCAAGTAGGTGATTTAAAGATAAATAAGAAAAGGGATCGAGGGAATTTTTCTCCTTAAACAAATACCATTAGAACTAAGTGTCATGGAAATCTAAATTCCAAATTCGCTATACATTGTTACCGCCTTACACAAATGAAAAAAAATTTATCCCTCTCCTAAATTGAATAGGGGCATGAAGTATATCAGTTATAGAAGCCCTATTCCTGAATTGAATTGGCATATATATCAAAAAATCATTTAAGAAACACTAATTTTTCAAATTGTATATAGATTTAGCATAATGAGTTGCCGGGTGATCATGGCTACCCAATAATTCTTTCAACCTCTTTTTTCTCTTGTGTATGCTCACTTTCAATGCCATCCTCTTATGGTATGATACTTCCATTTCCTACTCGTCAAACTAAATTTACATTTCATACCCAATAAGAAAGACCGTAACAGTCTATTTTCAGAGAAGTTTAAATTGTTAAGAGATTGGTCCAACTACAATTGTTTGTGAGGTAAACAGAAACAGATGACTCATGCTCAAGAGAAACTTGGGAATTTTCAGGAAAATAGAAAATAAAAACACTAAATTTAAAAAACAAAGTAAAATATTATTGAACATGAAAGTCTATAATGCCCACATGATTTATATTTTACATTCTTTTATTAAAGTGCATAAATTATACTACTTGCTACAAAACACCATGGATTTTAGACAACTGGAAATTCTGCTTAGTCGAATAGGAATCTAGGTCTATATAGATAGATGACCACGTATTATTGGATGAGTCAATCTAATTTGTTTGACTTGCAAGTCCATTACTTGGAGGCTCTTTCTCCACTTGATATCGTCATAGAAAACTCACATTCAAGAGCCCACTTGGACTTGGAAGTTGATGAGTATTGTAATATCAAGACTCCATTTGTGACTTCCAGGGGAATTTAAAAGATACAATGGAGTTGAAAAAAAGTTTTGGATTCTATAGATCAATGCATATGAGCAAGTATTTATTTGAATACAATTCTTTTATAATTGTTCTTTTTAAATAAAATCCCCAACGTCATGGCAAGAAAACATATAAATAGAATTGAATTACAGTCATTTGATCTTTAATACCTAATTTTATAATCTGAACTGTAACTAAAAAATATAGTATGAATCAACTATCAGTTGGGGATCTATTTCCATTGTTATTAGCTATTGAAACTTACTTAGAGATTTGAAATATGAAATTTATGAAATATGAAATATAGAAATATATATGAGAATATATTACTGAAGTAACCCTAAATTAGGAAATTAACAAGGAAACTAACTCCAAGAAAATCCAATAGTTTTTAAGAGTACTAACATCAAAGAGTTGAACTATAGTAATAACATGGAAATATGAGAGAATTCAGTTAGAACTGAACACACACTTTTAATAACAAAAGTAAGTGTTAGAGGGAAATAGAGTGTAGTTGGACATCATATAGCCAAGGAAGACTCTGAATATATGTGGATTTGCAATGGATCTCATGAGTGAGAGCCACATAGTTCTGAGCATGCATTGATAAGTTTTTATCTCCCAAATATAATCATCACTAAAAGAGGAGGCTATTTCTAAATATCATAAGAGATGCATCTTTTCAATTATATATGGCATAAAATGGCTATGGAAAGGAATTCTTATAGATATTGTAAAATTTATTTTATAGATAACTTTATATTAATATATGAATTATTATTCCATTGTCTCCTCATCAAACTAAATTTAAATTTCATATTCAACCAGAAACACCAAACAAAGTTTCTGCATGTGTGAAAGTTGAATAAATATGTATAATTTCTAGGAGTTGTATGCAGAAAATTCAATAAATCTTTATAATTTCCAGGATTTTCTTATTTTCCATCGTGAAAGTCAATGGGTATTTTTACTTGGACATGTTGCAATGCTTGGTATTTTGTGTTATAGTGTGGAAGCTAAAATATTTTTATTTTGAGTTGCATAAGTGTTGATTTCTCGAGAAGTTTAAATTATCAGGAGATGTAACACCCCTAGTTTTATGTTCTTTCAAAGTTAGACATTTGAAATTTAATCCAAAGGGGAGTGGAACCCAATGGATAAGTATTGTGTGGATGTAATTAAATATTTAACTATGGAAAATAAATAAAGTAATTCTGTGTAGATTGACCAAATGAGAATTATGAGATCACTTGATAAATCCATGAGGATGGAAAAAGGAAAATATTTTCCCCAAAAATCTTTCAAAAATCCTTGAAATAATTTATTTCTGAATTAGATTTTGAGGAAAATCTAGTTTCCCCAATGAGGTGGATAGTAGTTGGGAAGAGGTAAAAAGCTGTGAAAAGCAGAAAGCAGCTTTAAAAATCCCTAAATAAGGGAAGCCTAGGCAAACAGGAAGAAAAGCATCCTGATATTCCAGAGGCAGAATTAGAAACAGGCTTTGGGGAGAAAAAGCTTAAATAAGCTATTCCTGAACAGATTAGAGGTTGGTCTGTTCTGGAGGTGGTCTCAGCTCGGGGGTGAGCTCTGGAGATAGAGGGGCTCTAAGGTTGGGAGGATTGGTCAATTGCAGAAGTGGTATGTTCCAAGTTCAGTATAATTGATAGTACTAGTATCATTTAACATGGTTAATTGTCATAGATGCTAAGTAGATTTATAATTTGAAATTTTCATTCTCTACATTTAACAGAAGTCTATAGAAGAAAATTTCCTCTCAGTTCTGTACAGTTGTAGGAATCATATCTATGGGAAGAAATTCAGCAGAATCTCTAAACCAGTGCCAGTCTAAATCTGAGAATACATATTTTCCCAAAGATGACTTACATTTTAACTTTCATCTGCTTCTGTATTATTAATTTAATACTGTGTACAGAAAAGGGAAGTATAGTATCCTTACATGCATCATAGATGACTGAATTTATACATAAGTTACATCTATTTAATATAATTAGTGACATAAATAAATTGGAAAACATGAGTTATAACAATTGGTACCAATGAAATGAACCAATAGTTAAAGTATAAAGAATTATATTAATCGACAGTACCATGAATAGGTGCTACAGGTATACCTATATGTGTGTTTATCAACAAAGTTAAACTAACTCAAATTTTGAGTACAAGATGTATGGGAAATATGTTACAAAGCTATATATAAGGAAATCATGCCAATGTTACAAGCCTAATTATAATTAAATCAGAGGCCTATGATATAAAGGTGATAATATTACTGAGTTACATGGCATGCTAGACATGAAAAGAAATTATAGATATATAAAACCTATCAAGAACAAGAAAGGAAACCTTATGACCGTATGGCCATCATAGCATTAGAAAAAGTAGAGAATTATACCATTACCAAAAAGGATAAACATCTATACTGGAAAACATAGCACCTTTAAAATATGTATAAAAAAGCTACATTGGAAGACAGAGCACTGATAAAATGTTATTAAATGTATCTCCTATATTTCAGTGTATTCCAGAGGTAAATTAAACGATAATTCAGTTGCTGTAGTAATATCTCGGTGACCTTCGGAGTGCAAATAAGTGAAATTAATTAGTGCTCGTGAAATCACCTGTGAGGGTTACTTTGGTAGCAAAAGGAATGAAAAGTTAAACATAAAAAGAAAAAATAAATAAATATGTTTATCATCTGGATATATTATGATATCTATAATAAAAGGGTAAAAGAAATGATTGTTACAATCAGTAGAAAAACCCAACAAGACTCCTGCACAGTTAATTAAACGGTCCATCGCTAACCGAGAATGTAACTTTGCAAACATAGTAATAAAAAGACGTATTGCCGGGGTTCCATTTCGGAATCTCCCGAATACCAGTCACCAATTATAAATTACAATTAATGAGTTTCCTGAGAAAAATTCAGGGTATCGGCTTTTAGAAATCTAAAATGAGTTATGAAGGATTTTCTAGCCGGAAGAAGGCAACAAGTCACAAAAACCGACCTGAAATTAACGATGAAAAAGGAAAAATGATGTTAATGAGCTATTATAGGGAAATGACTGAGAATCCCAAACTACCTTAGAGTAGTAGCTCACCTGTGAAATCCAAGGAGATATATAAGAAAAGGAGAACGATGAATTAAACCAAATTTAAAATTGTAAGGCAAACACATGAAGGTCGCCACACAAATAGTTACCTCTTTGCTCATCCTGTAAATGGAAACGCAACTGCAAGGAAAATGATACGTAAATTAGCCAAGGATGATAGCTCTCCATTGAAATGAAGGAATACATGGATAAACTTCGTTAACTCACCTTGGAAAAACTCTGACGAGGATGAAAACGCAAGTCGGGCTGAATACCAGCATCGAAATTTAGCTAAATCACCAACGTCAAGACGACCATATTGGCCATGAAGGATGCAGACGCTCTTGCGTTATATATTAGCTGGTGGTTGAACTACACCATGAAATCGAAAGAAACACAACCAAGAGTTAAATCTTACTGTGTATAATGATAATAGAAGTCGAGAATAGAATGAAATTGATAATCCTAAGATATGACCATAAGAAACGTAAAAAAAGGCCAAATAAATTTTACCTCGGTGGATAAACCTTCTCATGTCGTCGTCGAGCTTTGGTAGCAAACGCGAACCGAGCTGTGGTAGCAAACTTGTGCCGAGTTCTGGTAGCAGCAAGAGTCGAATGATCTAGAAAGAGGAATAATCTGAGGGTGGCAAATTTTTATTGTGAGTCGAAAACCCTAAATTGGAACAAATCTCATTGTCCATGTGTAGCAATCTGAGAGGAGCATGCATGGATTGATACCTCGGTCTCGACGATGAGCTTCATAAATAATCACCAGCCACATATATTGCACGGAGGATGAACGCATTTAAAATCTTGGGGATGATCATAAGAGCTAGTTGAAAAGAGAACAATAAACAAATACAATTGTTAAATCAAACGCTCAGAGTACATAGCTACGTCGGCCTTGTCACAGTATGAAGGGAGTAAAGACGCACCATGGAAATCATACTCCCATGCATAGGCATATGCCAGCTAGGGTTGGTTAACCCAAGGCACGTACACAAAAAAAATTAATGTCACAACCAAATCTCTATACCTTGATGCATTGTACCCATGTGATGGCTATGAGAAAAGTGGCCGCATTTGAATTCACGCAAGGTCAAAAACGTGAATGCCTAAACATATAACACAAAGATTCATAGATTTTATAAACATGTGACCCTTTAACCCTGGGAAAGGAATTATAGACTATCGACCTACGTCGAAAAGAATGAAGTCAAGGGTTTAACGTTAATATTTATACTACATTCCGCCACCAAAATATATATACATATATCTTAGGGATGAAATAAGAGGGTGGTGCGATCCCTTAAAAAAGTGAAAATATGTAATATATATGTGTAAATTCGATCATTTCAATCTCCACGATACATTCGATGGATAGAGACAGACTAGTCTCAAAAAAATTAAAATGGAATATACATTAACCCTCATGAATTATGGAAGATAAGAGTATAATCCAACAAAAACAACCATATAGTGGAAAGCAAAGAAACAATATAAAAGTGGATATATTTGAATAAACTTTTTTTAGTATGTTATGATATTGAAAGGTGTCCATATTGAAATAATTAGTAAACCGCCATTCTCATATAAGCAGAATGATATGTATTGATTTAAGGAGTTCAAAAATACACCTACAAAGGAAAAAAAAAATTAGTAGGAGGGACGTTACAAATGGTATCAGAGCTCATGTTACATAAAACTGGGCTGTTGTTGTTGTGCTTACTGTTGTTGTGTGCTCACTGTATAAATTATTTATTGTTGGAAAAAAAAAAAATTATTACTGATCTGTGTTGTTTAGTGTACAGTGTGGTGCTGAAACAAACAATTCCAAGTGCTGGAAGTGATGAAATTTATGTTGATATGCGTGGTGATGATAATACACCAGATGCCAATGCTCTAGTGATGGCTATGTTGCACAGTTTGCAATGAGAGATGGTTGAGCTAAGAAGCCAGAATGACAGATTGTCATTAGCTAGTGAGGAGCAGGAAAAGCTCATCAGAGAACTAACTTTGTGGAACAGCCAAGAAGGTGAAGGTTCCAGAAAGAGGAAGAATGATGAGTCTGAAGAAGATGATGCTATTAGGCATCAGTATAAGTAGAAAAAGACATTACAGGGGGAATTCTGAAAGATCAAACCTCCCTCCTATGATGGGGAGAAGGAGGAAGATGTTGTAGCCTGGTTGCTGAACATGATTAAATATTTCCAAGTCTATGAATATGAAAGCAATTTGAAAGCTAGATTATTTGTCTACCAACTACAAGGTAAGGCTACCTTGTGGTGGGAGGAGACGAAAATGGTTCATGCCATTGATGAAAAGACAGTTACTTGGGAAGATTTCTAGGTTAATTTTAAAAACCGTTATTTAAATGAACATTATTATGATTATAAAGCAAAGGAATTCCATGAACTCAGACTGGTACAACTCACTATCGATGAGTTTATCACCAAATTTACAAATATGTTGAGATATTTCCCTTACATTCATGAAGAGAAGGCAAAGGTGAAAATATTTCTGAACTTTTTTCCTGCTGTGTACAAGGAGAAAATAGAGTTTGATAATCCAAAAACCATGGATGAAGCGGTGAGAAAAGCTAGATTGTGTTACCAGCAGTTTAAAGGAAAAGGTGAGCATGGGAAAAGCTGGATGAACAAGGGGGAGTTCAAGGGAAAGAAATAGAAACCAAATTATTTGAATAACTTTGGCAAGGATCATCAGCGGAAGAAATTTAACAAACCAAAGGAAAGCCAAAATTCTCAGTCTCAAGTTGGTTCCAAACAACTAGATGTAGAAAGTAAGAAGGAGGGCACAGTTAAAATGAGGGAGCCTTTAAAATGCTGGGGATGTGGAGAACCTCATCTCTTGAGGGATTTTCCCTACCAAAATATTCAGATGATTATGAGAGATCGAGAAGCTACCACAGTGAATGACATAGCAAGAAATATACCCACTATCAGTGCAGCCTTGGAGAATCGACAAGCAGAACACCAAGCTACGATGGTTGAAATAGAAGGTAAGATTGCTGACCAATCTATTACAATTTTAATTGATCCGGGTGCTTCTTTGAGTTACATTAGTCCACAAGTGGTAGAGAAATGTAATCTTAAAACTGAAAAATTTCAGCAGTCTTGGTTGGTCCAGTTAGCCACTGGCACCAAGAGGAAAGTAACTCATAAGTTACCTCAAACAGTAACCAAATTAAATGATTTTCAAACAGAAGTGAATTTAAAAATTATGCCATTAGGATCATATGACTTGCTGATAGGAATGGACTGGCTGGAAGAGAAAAATTCCATGATGAACTATTGGGATAAGAGCCTGCATTGTATAAATGAAGAGGGGAAACCTTTTATTCTCCAGGGAAAACAAAAACCTATCTCTGTAAGACAAATATCAGCACTGCAACTAAAACGAACAACTAGGAAAGGATACCAAATATATGCAGTACATGTTGAGGAACTAGAACAACAACCTGAAGCAAACCTGATGGATACTCTGCCAGTGGTGAGGGCGTTTAAGGAAATTTTTCCAGACGATATCCCTCATCTTCCCCACAAAAGAGAGCTTGACTTCTCAATCGATTTGGTGCCTGGGGCAACACCTATTTCTCGAGCCCCTTATCGAATGAGTCCCCCTAAACTCATGGAGCTGAAAATGCAATTGCAAGAATTGCTGGATAAGGGTTATATCCGACCGAGTGTGTCTCCTTGGGGAGCACCGGTTCTATTTGTGAAAATAAGGATGAAACCTTTAGAATGTGCATTTATTATCGTCAGCTGAATAAGTTGACAATTAAAAATAGATACCCTCTACCCAGAATTGATGATATTTTTTATCAAGTAAGAGGGGCTTCAGTATTTTCGAAGATTGACTTAAGGAATGGTTATCACCATCTCAGAATTAAGGAGGAAGACATTAGAAAAATAAATTTTCGAACCGGGTATGGTCACTATGAATTTGTAGTCCTACCATTCGGTTTGAAAAATGCCCCTGCCACCTTTATTTGCTTAACGAATAGTGTTTTAAACAAGTATTTGGATAAATTTGTACTAGTGTTCATAGACGATATTTTAGTTTATTTGAAAAATGAGGAGGAGCATAAAGAGCACTTGAGAATAGTGATGCAAACTTTGAAAGAAAACCAATTATATGCCAAATTCAGTAAATGTGAATTCTTTAAGGACAAGATCCAATATTTGGGTCATATTATTTCTGAACAAGGGTTGGTTGTTGACCCTTAGAAGATAAAGGCTATTAGAGAATGGCCGGTGCCAAATGATATTTCAGCAGTGAGATCATTTATGGGGATTGCAGGTTATTATCGCAGATTTGTGAAAAGATTTTCTACCATAGCCTATCCCATAACCTCACTACAAAGAAAGGGTGTCAAATTTGAGTGGACTGAAAAATGCCAAAATAGTTTCGAACAATTAAAATTAAAACTCACTACAGCCCCTATACTGAAAATTGCAGATCCTGATAAAGAATTTTTTGTATGTACGGATGCCTGTAGAGAGGGGTTGGGAGGAGTCTTGTTGCAAGAAAATTCTATTATTGCATATGAGTCTAGGAAACTTAAGACAAATGAACAAAAATATAGTGCATATGATTTGGAGTTCGCTGTTGTAATCCATGCCTTGAAGATGTGGCGACACTATCTTCTTCGAAAGAAATTTACATTGATGAGAGATCATATTAGTCTTAAGTATTTCTTTTCCCAAACTGATTTGAATTCTCGACAAGCTAGATGGCTATCTTTTCTAAGTGAATTTGATATGGCATAAAACATATCAGAGGGAAAGAAAATAAAATTGCTGACGCCTTGAGTAGAAATGCTTGTCAACACATAAAAAGCATTGGAAGTAGTGAAAATTTTGATTTGGAAGATCTAGTGAAACAGATAGCAGACCAGGATCCAAATTATGATAATCTACTGGTGAAAATGCTGAAGAAGGAGATGGCTGAATACACTCAAAACTAGAAAGAAATGATATGCTATAAAAACAGATTATATGTTCCCAATGTAGAGTCTTTGAAAAGAGAGATCCTAGATGAATATCACAAACAGCCGTATGTAGGGCATCCTGGATATCAAAAAATGTTAACAGCTTTTAAAAAGAACTTGTTTTGGCCAGGAATGAAAAGAGATGTAGTGGAATATTTAGCTAGATGCATGGAGTGTCAGCTAGTTAAAGTTGAACATCAACATCCTGCTAGTCTTCTAAATCCTTTGCTGATTGCAGAATGGAAATGGGATACCGTTTCTATGGATTTCATAATAGGATTACCCAGAACCAAGTACTAGCATGACTCAATTATGGTAGTAGTAGACACTTTAACAAAAGATGCACACTTTATACCTGTAAAGTCTACTTTTGGGACAGCCCAAGTAGCAGATGTGTTCCTAAAAGAGATAGTAAGGTTACATGGGGTCCCAAAGATGATTGTTTCAGACAAAGATGCTAAGTTCACAACAGCCTTTTGGAAAGGTCTATTTGGAGGTATGGGTACTAAGTTGAATTTTAGCACTGCCTATCACCCTCAGACAAATGGTCAAATAGAGAGAACTAATCAGATTTTGGAAGATATGCTGAGAATGTATGTGATGGATAGGCCATCAAAATAGGAAGACTACTTGCATTTTACTGAATTTGCCTATAATAACAGTTATCAATCCTCCATCAAAATGAGTCCGTTTGAAGCACTCTATGGAAGGAAATGTCATACTCCTTTGAGCTGGAGCCAACCTGAGGATAAAATAATGTTGTGACCAGATGCCTTACAAGAGATGGAAAGAATTTCTAAACAAATACAAAGAAACATCAAGACAGCACAAGATCGCCAGAAAAAATATGCTAATAAGAAGAGGGTACATCGAGAATTTAAAGTGGAGGAACATGTGTATTTGCGTATTAAACCCAAAAAGAGCACACTTTATACTGGAAGTTGTGCAAAACTGGCACCTAGATATTGTGGGCCTTTTGAAGTGTTGGAAAGGGTGGGATCAGTGGCTTATAAGCTGGCTTTACCACCCCATGTTAAAATTCATAATGTGTTTCATGTTTCATTATTAAAAATATATATATACATGATGCTTCTCACATTCTGGATTGGAATGTGATACAGGTGGAACTAGAAGGGGAGTTCCTTCCAGAACCACTTCAAATATTGGAGCGGGAAGAAATTGAATTGAGGAATCGAACAGTAGCAAGAGTAAAGGTGCAGTTGAAGCACTTTACTGTTGAAGAAGATACCTGGGAAAGAGAAACTGAAATGATGGAACAATATCCATTTTTATTTAGAAAATGAACTCTAGTAGCTAGATATCAACACCGAGGACGGTGTTTGCTTTCAGAGGGGGAATATGTAACACCCCTAGTTTTATTTTCTTTCAAAGTTAGACATTTGAACCTTAATCCAAAGGGGAGTGGACCCTAATGGATAAGTATTGTGTGGATGTAATTAAATATTTAATTATGAAAAATAAATAAAGTAATTCTGTGCAGATTGACCAAATGAGAATTATGAGATCACTTGCTAAATCCATGAGGATGGAAAAAGGATAATATTTTCCCCAAAAATCTTTCAAAAATCCTTGAAAGAATTTATTTCTAAATTAGATTTTGAGGAAAATATAGTTTCCCCAATGAGGCAGATAGTAGTTGGTAAGTGGTAAAAAGCTGTGAAAAGCAGAAAGTAGTTTTAAAAATCCCTAAATAAGGGAAGCCTAGGCAAACAGGAAGAAAAACATCCTGATATTCTGGATGCAGAATTAGAAACAGGCTTTGGGGAGAAAAAGCTTAAATAAGCTATTCCTGAACAGATTAGAGGTTGGTCTGTTCTGGAGGTGGTCTTAGCTCGGGGGTGAGCTCTGGAGATAGAGAGGCTCTAAGGTTGGGAGGATTGGTCAATTGCAGAAGTGGTATGTTCCAAGTTCATTGCAATTGATAGTACTAGTATGGTTTAACATGGTTAATTGTCATAGATGCTAAGTAGATTTATAATTTGAAATTGTCATTCTCTACATTTAACAGAAGTCTGTAGAAGAAAATTTCCTCGCAGTTATGTACATTGTAGGAATCATTTCTATGGGAAGGAATTCAGCAGAATCTCTAAACCAGTGCTGGTCTAAATCTGAGAATACATCTTTTCCCAAGGATGACTTACATTTTAACTTTAATCTGCTTCTGTATTATTAGTTTAATACTATGTACAGAAAAGAGAAGTATAGTATCCTTACATGCATCATAGATGAATGAATTTATACATAAGTTACATCTATTTAATATAAGAAGTGACATAAATAAATGGGAAAACATGAGTTATAACAATTGGTACCAATGAAATGAACCAGTAGTTAAAATACACAAAATTCTATTAACTGACAGTACCATGAATAGGTGCTATAGGTATACCTATATGTCTGTTTATCAACAAAGTTAAACTAACTCAAAATTTAAGTACAAGATGTATGGTAAATATGTTACAAAGCTATTTATAAGGAAATTAGGCCAATGTTACAAAGATAATTATAATGAAATCAGAGGCCTATGATATAAAGGTGATAATATTACTGAGTTACATGGCATGCTAGACATGAGGAAAAATTATAGATATATAAAACCTATCAAGAACAAGAAAGGAAACCTTATGAATGTATCACCATCATAGCATTAGAAAAAGTTGGGAATTATCCCATTACCAAAAAGGATAAACAACTATAATACAAAACATAGCACCTTTAAAATATGTATACAGAAGTAACATTGGAAAACAGAGCACTGATAAAACGTTATTAAATGTATCTCGTATCTTTCAGTGTATTCCAGTGGTAAATTAAACGAGAATTCAATTGCTGTAGTAATATCTCAGTGACCTCTGGAGTGCACATAAGTAAAATTAATTAGTGCTCACGAAATCACCTGTGAGGGTTACTTTGGTAGCTAAAGAAATCAAAATTTAAACATAAAAAGAAAAAAAAATTAAATATTTTTATCATCTGGATATATTATGATATCTATAATAACAGGGTAAAATACATATGATTGTTACAATCAGTAGAAAAACCCAACAAGACTCCTGCACAGTTAATTAAATAGTCGATCGCTAACCGAGAATGTAACTTTGCAGACATAGTAATAAAAAGACATATTTCCCGGGTTCCATTTCGGAATCTCCTGAATACCAGTCACCAATTATAAATTACAATTAATGAGTTTCCTGAGAAAAATTCAGGGTATCGGCTTTTAGAAATCCAAAATGAGTTATGAAAGATTTTCTCGCCAGAAGAAGGCAACGAGTCACAAATACCGACCTGAAATTACTATTGTAGTGAAATCATTGAGAATCCCAAACTACCTCAGAGTAGTAGCTCACCTGTGAAAACCAAGGAGATATATAAGAAAAGGAGAACGATGAATTAAACCAAATTTAAAATTGTAAGGCAAACACATGAAGGTCGCCGCACAAATAGTTACCTCTTTGCTCATCCTGTAAATGGAAATGCATCTGCAAGGAAAATGATACGTAAATTAGCCAAGGATGATAGCTCTCTATTGAAACGAAGGAATACATGGATAAACTTCGTTAACTCACCTTGGAAAAACTCTGACGAGGATGAAAACTCAAGAAAGCCCGAATACCAGCATCGAAATTTAGCTAAATCACCGACGTCGAGACGGCCATATTGGCCATGAAGGACGTAGACGCCTCTTGCGTTATATATTCACTGGTGGTTTAACTACACCACGAAATCGAAAGAAACGCAACCAAGAGTTAAAGCTTACTGTGTATAATGATAATAGATGTTGAGAACAGAATGAAATCGATAATCCTGAGATATGACCATAAGAAACATAAAAAAAGGCCAAATAAATTTTACTTGGATGCATAAACCTTCTCATGTCACCGTCAAGCTTTGGTAGAAAACCAGAACCGAGCTCTGGTAGCAAACGAGAGCTGAGTTCTGGTAGCATCAAGAGTCGAATGTTCTGGAAAGAGGAATAATCTGAGGGCGGCAACTTTTTATTGTGAGTCGAAAACCCTAAATTGGAACAAATCTCATCGTCCACGCGTAGCAATCTGAGAAGAGTAGGCATGGATCGAGACCTCAATCTCGACGATCAGCTTCATAAATAATCACCAGCCACATATATTGCACGGAGGAGGAATGCATTTAAAATCTTGGGGATGGTCATAAGAGCTAGTTGACAAGAGAACAATAAACAAATACAATTGTTAAATCAAACGCTCAGAGTACATAGTTACGCCGGCCTTGTCACAGTACGAAGGGAGTAAATAATCACCACGGAAACCATACTCCCATGCATAGGCATATGCCAGCTAGGGTTGGTTAACCCAAGGCGTGTACACAACAAAAATTAATGTCACAACCAAATCTCTATACCCTGATGCGTTGTACCGAAGTGACGATTATGAGAAAAGTGGCTACATTTGAATTCACGCAAGGTAAAAAACATGAACACCTAAACATATAACATGAAGATTCATAAATTTTATTAACATGTTACGCTTGAACCCTGGGAAAGGAATTATAGACTATCGACGTGCGTTGAAAAGAATGAAGTCAAGGGTTTAACGTTAATGTTTATACTACACTCCGCCACGACAATATATATACATATATCTTAGGGATGCAATAAGAGGGTGGTGCGATCCCTTACAAAATTGACAATATGTAATATATATGTGTAATTCTGATCATTTCAATCTCCATGATACGTTCGATGGATAGAGACATACTAGTCTCAAAAAAATTAAAATGGAATATACATTAACCCTCATGAATTATGGAAGATAAGAGTATAAGCCAACACAAACAACCATATAGTGGAAAGAAAAGAAACAATATAAAAGTGGATATAGTTGACTAAACTTTGTTTAGTATATTATGATATTGAAATAAGTAGTAAACCGCCCTTCTCATATAAGCAGAACGATATCTATTGATTTAAGGAGTTCAACAATACACCTATAAAGAAAAAAAAAAATTTAGTAGGAGCGACGTTAGAGGAGACTGGTCCAGTTGTAATTATTTGTGAGGCCAAAGTGGAAGAGTTGACTTGTTCTTAAGAAACACTTGGGAATTTTATTAAATTAGAAAATGAAAACACTAATTTAAAAAAAAAAAGCAAAATATTATTGAATATGAAAGTTTATAATTTCCACATGATTCTTTTTTTCTATATTTTTTTTAAAGTACATAAATGATAATACCTACTACAAAATGCCATGGATTTTAGAAAAATGATAATTCTCGTTAGTCAACTAGGAATTTAGGTCAGAAAAATAAGCAAACTAAGTTCTTTCTCTTATCTTTTTTTTGTGCGTCTACATAGATAGTCAATCTGATTCATTCGACTTGCAAGTCCAATAATTGGAGGCCTTGGCTCCTCTTGATTTCTTCAGAAGAAGGTGACATTCAAGGGTCCACTTGGACTTAGAAGTTGATGAGTCTTGTAATATCAAGACTCCATTTGTGACCTCCATGGGAAATGAAAATATAAAATGAAATTGAGCAAAAGTTTTGGACAATGTACTTCAATGCATACGTGGGAGTATTAATTTGAACAAAAGCAATGTTTCTCTAATTATTCTTTTCAGATAAAAGGACCCAACATTATGGGAGGAAAACAGATAAATAACATTGAATGACATTGGCTTGCTCTTATGTACCTAATTTTATAATTTGAATTGTAATTGAAAAATATGGTATGAATCAACTATCAATTAGGGATCTATTTACAATTTTATTAGCTACTGAAACCTGCTAAGGGAACTGAAATTTGAAAATTCTGAAAATTGAAATTTCGAAATAGATCTAAGAATCTCGATACTGAAGCAACCCTCAATTAGGAAATTAACAAGGAAACTAAATGCATAAAAAATTAATAGTTTTTAAGAGCACTAGAAACGAAGACATGGACAATAGTAGCAACAACGAAATACAAAAGAATTAAGTTAGAACGGAACAAATGAACAAAAAATTTGAATGACAAAAGTATATATTTGCGGGAAATAATTTATGGTTGAATATCATATTAACCTAGGAAAAATAATGTTGAATGGCCATCAAATCAGGTCAAATCGAAGGTATTATGGAGGTTGTTTTTTTCCCAAGTAATCTCTTGCAAATTATAGAAAAATTCACAAAAAGCCCCACTTTAATGCCCAAAAACCACATGTAGCTAGTGATGCCTATTAAAAATATGACAACAAATGTAAATAATGTAATTTTGGGCAAATTACTTATTAATCGTTAATTGTTTGAGTAACGAAATGAAATTAGAATAACGAAATAGGCTAAAGTTAAATTAGATGGCCCGAGAGGCTTGTAAGGGTGGAGAATAATTTTGATTGATAGAGTTTCCAATCCCTTGCCCCATGGAGGTTTCCTTGACACCCTGTCAAGGTTTTACCATGTAAATAAATGTGTTTACTTGTTGTGTGTGTTTTCATTCTATTTCTCATTCAATTTTAATTTCCTTTTCCATTTAAATGAGTTATTGGTTCAATAATTGAGTTTCTTGGTTCAATAAGTGGTATCATAGCCATTTTAAACAAAGTTACAATCCGCCTTTGCCATCTGCCGAAGAAAGGAGGCTGTCGAGGGGAGGATCCGTCGAGTGGAGTACTTGTTGCCAATAGCAGAAAAGCTGACTGTCAAGAAGAGAATTCATAGTTTTTTGGTGAGGCTGAAGCCATCGAGGCTATCGAGAGAGAAAAAGTTGGGAGGCCGTAGAGAAAGATCGAAGAAAAGAAAACTGGGAAAGATTGTTATGTCTGCTGTGAGAGAGAAAAGGTTTCTAGGCCACTGTGATCGAGCGAGTTTGATGAGGTTGAGGCCATCGACTGATGCCTAGGCTGCTATGATCGAGCGAGTTTGGTGAGGTTGAGGTTGTCGACTAATGCCCAGGCCACTGTGATTGAGCTGATGCCCTATCCACTATCAAGCAAGAGATTGGCCTACACTTGCCTCTCTGTGGTCTCATTTGAGGAGCCGAAGAGCATATATGCTCTACTCCTGAAGAGATGCTCTTCTCCTAAAGAGATGCTCTGCTCCTAAAGAGATGTTCTGATCTTGAAGAGATGCTTTGCTCCTAAAGAGATGTTCATTAAAGAAAATGAAAATGGGTCCATTTCCCTAGAAACATTAATCGATAGAGAAGACAAAGGTATTTTCTGTTATGGTTTGAGTTTTTCAAAACATTAAAGGATTCTGGTTCAATAATAGTTCAGGAAAAAATTAAGACTCAGATTTATAGAAGGAATTTTTTTGTTGTGAGAAATTATTTTTGAAAGAACACAAACTTTTTATTTATGGTGAAGAAATTATGAAAGAAATTGTTTATTAAAAAGGGTTCAGGTTTCTAAAGAATTGATTAAGTGGAAAAAGGAGAAAAAATAGAAATTGTATTTTTTATTTAAAAAAAAAAAACTAGTAAAAGAAGGGAGATCTGAAACACTTCAAACCCTAGCAGAAGAGGGGAAAAGTGTTTAATTTGTAGAAGAAGGGAAATCTAAAACCCTTGAAACCCTAGAAGAAGAGGGGAAAAGTGTTTAATTTGTAGAAGAAGGGAAATCTGAAACCCTTGAAACCCTAGTAGAAGAGGGGAAAAGTGTTTCTTTTTTAGACCCTAGTTGGAAATTAGAGAAAGAAGGGAAAACTAGGAGGAATAAATGGCCAAAATGACAAATGAAAATTTCGAGGTGGATAAATTCACCGAGAAAAACAATTTTGCATTGTGGAAACTGAAGGTTATGGATTTGTTGGTGCAACAAGGGTTGCACAAAGCATTAGACGGTGTAAATAAAAGCCTAGCAAGCATGACAGATTCGGACTAGGAGGACATGGATGCCTAAGCCCTTAGTACCATTCGTTTATGTTTGGCGGATGAAGTTATTTTTAATATTGTTGAAGAGAGCACAACTGAAGGGTTGTGGATAAAATTAGAAATCGTGTATATGAAAAATTCATTGACAAATATAATTTATTTAAGAATACAATTGTACAGTATTTGGATGAAGGAGGGTACAAAAGTTTCAGAATATTTAAATGTTTTTAATACGCTTATTTGTCAGTTGTCAGATATGGAAGTTAAAATGCGGGAAGAGGATAAGGAAATTACCTTGTTGTGTTCTCTTCTTGAGTCATCGGATCACTTCATAACTTCAATCAGTCTGAGCACTACCAATTCCTTAAAATTTGAATTTTTTGTGGGTGCTCTCTTATCTAAAGAAGTACGAAGGAAATGTAGTATTGAGACATATGCACCAGAAGCCATGGTAGCCAGAGGTCGATCAAAGGAAAGGGGGAAGAAAGAAAAAGGTTCTTCCAGATCAAAGTCAAACGGCGGCAAGAAGTGTAAAGCCAAGTGCTAGTACTACAACAAACTTGGACACCTCAAGAAAGATTGTTGGAAATGGAAGGAGTCAGAAAACCATAACAAGGAAGCAAATCAGGTTGATTCAGGTATGGTTGATGAGGTTTTAATTGCTGAAGCTCTCCCTATGTGTAGTGTCTCTCAAGATGTTGAAACTTGGCTATTAGACTCTGGTTCTTCTCATCATATGAGTTTGCACCAAAGTTAGTTTACTTCATATGAAACTGTAAATGGTAGTTCTATATTCATGGGAAATAATGCATCTTGTCAGACTGTTGGGATTGATAATGTAAAAATTAAAATGTATGATGATATAGTTAAAACATTATCTGATGTTAGGCATGCGCCTGATCTAGAGAAAAAATTGATTTCCTTGGGAGTTTTGGATTCGAATGGGTATAAATTCATAGGTCAAAATGGAGTGTTGAAAGTCTGAAAAGGAGCATTGGTTGTTATGAAGGATGAAAAGATCAAAAATCTGTACAGACTCAAAGGAATCACTCATGTTAGTGAAGCAACAATTGTATCAGAAAAAGGAGAAGAAGTTTCTCGTCTGTGGCATCAACGATTAGGTCACATGAACGAGAAAGGTCTTGAGGTACTGATGAACCACAAGTTGCATCCTCATTTGAAATCCTTGAAGTTGGATTTTTGTAAACGTTGTGTGTTTGGAAAGCAATGTAAACAAAGGTTCAAGATTGGAAATCATAATAGTAAACAAATTTTAGACTACATTCATTCTGATCCGTGGGGACCATCTCCTACTGTGTCTTATGGAGGTGCATTATATTTCATAAATTTTATTGATGATTTCTCCTGGAAATTTTGGGTCTATATGTTGAAAAATAAAGTTGATGTATTTAATATTTTTAAACAATTTAAAGCAATGGTGTACAAGAAAACAGGCAAATCAATTAAGTGTTTAAGAACTGACAATGGCGATGAATTTACTTCTTTATAATTTGAAAAATTCTATAAGGATAAAGGGATTGTTAGACATAAAACTATTGTTTATACTCCTCAGCAAAATGACGTTGCTAAATGGATGAATCAGACTCTAATGGAAGGAGCCATAAACATGATCAACAAGCTAACCTGCTAAAGGAGTTGTGGGAAGAAGCAATATCTACTTCTTGTTATTTAGTTAACAGATCACCTTCGGTTGCAATAAACTGTAAAATTCCTGAAGAATTTTGGTCGGGTCAATCTTGTGATTATTCGCATTTAAAGGTTTTTGGCTGTGATGCCTATGCTCTTATTCCTAGAAATCAACGTTCAAAGTTAGATCCGAAATCGAAATGTTGTGTCTTTGTTGGATATGATTATGCAGTGAAGGGATATAGGTTGTGGGATCCTTCTTCATGGAAGATAGTCATTAGTAGAGATGTAACATCTGAAGAGTCTTCTCTTTTAAAATCAGATAGTGAAAAATATGAACAGGAGCAGGTATCACCAAATCAGTAGATTCAATTGGAGACTAAAATTTTTCCAGAAAGTCGAAAGGAAGGAGAGACTTCTGATGAAAAAGGTGGAGAAGCAAAGGAAACTAGAGAAATTCTAGAATCAATTCAACAACCAGTCACTCTAAGAAGGTATATAAGGGAAAGAAAAACACCCAAAAGGTATGAAGACTCTGCTTCATCTTTTGCATTGATTACTGAAGATGGGGAACCTTGTTGTTATCAGGAAGCAGTAGATGATGCAGATAGCAAGATATGGAAAAAGGCTATGGAAGAAGAAATGGATTCCTTAGCCAATAACAATACCTGGGATCTTGTAGAACTTCCTGAAGGGAGAAGTGTTGTTGGGTGAAAATGGGTCTTCAAGTTGAAGAGAAAAGTTGATAGAAGTATTGAGAGGTATAAGGTGAGACTGGTTGCAAAAGGTTATTCTCAGGATGAAAGTATTGATTTTCACGAGATTTTTTTCACCAGTAGTTAAACCTGTTTCCACTCGTACTATGTTAGCACTAATTGCTTTACTTCACCTTGAGTTAGAACAATTAAATGTTAAAACAACCTTTCTTCATGGTGATTTGGATGAAGAGATATATATGGATCAGCTAGAAGGTTTTGTACAAGGTCGCAGTAGAAGACTAGTTTGCAAGCTCAGGAAATCATTGTATGGCCTGAGGTAGTCACCCAGGAAATGGTACAAGAAGTTTGAATCCTTCATGGTGAGCCAAAATTTTATCAAAAGTGAGTATGAGCAATGTGTATACTTCAAAATTTTCAATGGCATATTCATTATCTTTTTGTTGTATGTTGACGATATGCTTATTGCAAGCAAAAGCATGGAAGAAATCAACAGGTTAAAGGCTCAACTTTCTAGGACGTTTGATATGAAGGATATTGGAGCAGAAAAACGTATCTTAGGCATGGAGATACAAAGAGACAAGAAGAATGGTAAGCTTTGGTTATCACAATAAAAGTATGTGGAGAAAGAACTTGAAAAGTTCGGTATGAACAATGTGAAACCTTTTAATGTTCCATTACCTTCCCATTTTAAGCTTTCTTTAGGATTAAGTGCTAGTACTAATGAAGAAAATAAGTATATGTCTCATGTACCATATGCAAATGAGGTAGGAAACTTAATTTATGGGATGGTATCTACAAGACCTGAAATTTCACATGCAGTTGGAGTTGTCAGCAGGTTCATGGCAAATCCAGGGGAAGAACATTGGCGAGCAGTGAAATGGGTACTTCGATATTTGAGAGGCACAAGTGACCATTGCATCATCTTTGATGGTCATGAAGGTTCAGTCTGTGGATATGTGGATGCTGATTATGCAGGTGATTTTGACAAAAGGAGATCTACTACAGGTTATGTGTTTACTCTTGCAGGTGGAGCAATCAGTTGGATGTCAAAGCTTCAAGAGACAATTGCTTTTTCCACTACTGAAGCAAAGTATAAAACCATTTCAGATGCCTGTAAAGAGGAAATCTGGTTAAAAGGTCTTCTTGATGAGATTGGAAGGACGTAGGAGAAAGTGAAGGTGTTTTGTGATAGTCAGAGCATTATTCATTTGGCTACAAATCCAGCCTATAGTAGCAAGACCAAGCACATCGATGTGAGGTATCACTTTGTGAGACATGCAATCGAAGGTGGAAAAGTAGTTCTTAAGAAGGTCCATACACAGGAGAACCATGCATATATATTCACGAAGCAAGTTACAGTAGAGAAGTTGAGATGGTGTCTCGCTTCTCTTGGCTTGCAGAAGAGATGATGAATGGGCATGGGCAAGGGATTAAAAAAATCAGTGTCAAGGTGGAGTTTGTTAAAAATATGACAACAAATGTAAATAATGTAATTTTGTGAAAATTATTTGTTAACCATTAATTGGTTGAGTAACGAAATGAAGTTAGAATAACGAAATAGGCTCAAGTTAAATTAGATGACCTGAGAGGCTTGTAAGGGTGGAGAATCATTTTGATTAATAGAGTTTCCAATCCCTTGCCCCGTGGAGGTTTCCTTGACACCCTGTCAAGGTTTTACCACATAAAGAAATGTGTTTACTTGTTTTGTCTGTTTCCATTCTGTTCCTCATTCAGTTTTAATTTCCTTTTCTTTTTAAATGAGTTCTTGGTTCAATAAGTGAGTTTCTTGGTTCAATAATGCCACAATTTTTAGAGAGGAGTTACAATTCTTGATGAGTGACCTTATGAGTGGTATATACTAGACACACAATAGAGCTAGAGTTGCAATGGATCTCATGAGTGAAAGGTACCTAAGTGTGAGCATGCACTGGTAGGTTTTTATCTTAAGAAAAAAAAATTCTCCCATGTATAATGATTACTAAAAGAGAAATTATAATATCACTAAAGGAGCAGGATATTTCTAAATATCATAAGAGTTGCATTTTATCAATTATACGTAGTATAGAATGACAAGGAATTCTTATATATATTGTAAAATTTCTTTTACATATAACTTTAAATTAATAGATGAGCTATAATAAGGGGAATTTTGGAGTATGGATATGATTTTTGTTAGGCTTGATTGATTTTTCTAGTTTGAAAAGTATTTGATGGTTATAGTAGATATTTATGACATGCTTCATTTTTGGTCCTCTAAGAATGGAAACCAAATTTGACATGTGGGAGACTTACTCAGGATTTTGGGGTATGGATGGCTGAAATTGTCCTTGGCATTTACAGGCATATTTTCAAAGAGAATGGTGTTAATGGAGAATATTCTTAGGATATTTCGACACATAGGAAATAGGCTACTTTGTGTCAAATTTGCAAATCCTTCAATCCTATCCCAAGTTTTGGCAATATGATGCAATGCGTTTTCCTTGATGGCAACCTACTTGATTAAGTTGTCCTTGATGGAAACTGACTTGATGAGTTGTCTGTGATAGCAACCTATTTGTTAATGATGTAAATCTGATGTATCTATAGAGCAGTTCAGAAGTAACAAAGAAATAAATTCCAGTAAGTACCAAAGTAATGATGAATAAGATATGTCACAAAGCATATGCGGGTTTGTAAAGGCAATGTAATGTCTCTCCGTCACACGACACAATTTTTTTTTTTTCCTTATGTCTCAGCTTAAGAATGAATTCGATCCATTATCTTTATAGTCATTAACAAGATTTTGAACTTGTTTTTAAACTATTTTTATAACTTAATTCTGGAGTTTCTAACTCCCATTGTTTAACCTTATTCATATTCTTGAGCCCTTTTTACGCTCTTACCCTACGCTCACTTATCAAATTTTATTTGATCCCAAGACAATTTCATGAGTCTCGCTATGGTCCTTACGTATCTCACCATGTAAAATTTCACCATGTACTAATTCAACTTATGGTTTATGTATTCCATGGGCATCGAAATGCCATATAACCAGTTTTCAAGGCATTTATACATATCACTGAGTTCATCTTTTTGTATAGCTCCAAAAGTGATAACCCTATGTTAAATTGCTGGTTCTTCCATGTACTGATTGGTCTATTCATAATTAACACTGATGTTATTTGTATGAATTTATTATGGTTATGTGGCTACTCTTTCGAATGTATATTTTGTGTTCCCAGATCATCGATGATATCTCTCGTACATGCTATTTATGATGAGTTTTCTGTAAAGGTAGGCACATTAACTTCAAGGTACTCGTGTTGCGTCCTTGTCCAGGTTGGTTTAATGTATTGTGACAATTAAACTTATGTCAAATCTCCACGTCACTACATTTGATGGCTCTATGTGGATTTTCAATTGTTGTTGGCATTCATTTTGTCCACGCTCAAGGTTGTAGGTATCTACGTTTTCATTACGAGATGCCATGCCAGACAACTCTCGAAGTTAAGCGGACCTTATGAAATGATCGGAGGTACTGTGATATAAATTTCATAGATTCACAATTTAGTGCTGGACGGCTATGTCTTAAATGCTAATCCCACCCCATCGATCCGTGTACACGCCATCAATCCAAGGCCACTTGGACGATGGAGATTTCTCCTATCCAATTAGGGTTTCCTTGTTTTTGGTTTGGAGGCATTTCCATAAATCCCTATTTCATTTTCGAGACTGTTCTTTCGCTCCTCATTTGTTCTCACCACCTCTCGGTGCCGAGACTCTACACGTTGGACACACGAGGCATTGGCTCTCTCAGGCTTCGGCCATATCCATCTCCCATCTTTGGTAAATTTTAGGTATGAGAGTTTGAGCGTTTCACTATTTTAACCGTGAGGCTTATATTCTTGATATACATTTTCCTCCATAGGAATACGTTCTATAGACAGTACGAGAGCTGAGCTTACAGACAAAATTTTCTTTTCTATTTTTTACTGTCGAGAACTCGTTGTATTGTATTTTTTTCCTTTTCGTTGAACAATCTCTCATGGAGATTTTCCTGCTCTAGTATGTAAATTTTCATTTCCTGTTAACGATGTATAGCATTACTATCCAATCGTTTCTTGATAGGGACTTAATCCTATTCATCTTTCATGATGTTACTGAGGTTGACCATTTCATTCGCTGAATTTCCCTGATGCAAAGTGAGCAATTCCTGCCTCAGGTAAGGCATCAATTCATTTGAAAAATAAATTCCCAGTGTTTTATTTTCATTTTGATGAATGTTTTTATAATGCCCATGTATTCCTACGGCAAGTTGAAATTGGTGACAATGTCTTCCATTCCCAGGGTAACCTGCGTTCTTGTGTTCCATTCGCATATATTATGTTTTGAGTATCCACATATCATATTATTGTAATGATATCTCCCATTTCCATCATTTCATTGCAGGTAGGTTCGAATGACATCGAGGGTTTTATTCGGTGGTATTGGGTGGATTTGAGATTCACTTGACTTGACTTCATTACCTTCTGGAATTTTAGGTCAGTATAGAAGCATCATTAGTCGGAGTATGACCAGGCTCCATTCTTGTTATTATACAGAATTTGTTCAGACAATTAAGTTCTTATTGTCATACAAAGTTTTTATTGTAATACTAAACTCTGCCAGAGACTGGGATTGTTAATAAATTTTTATTTGGATGATGAAATTCCCTGTATAATTAAATTCTAGAATGTTATGATGGAAGTATGATAGCCTAATATTTCCATAAGTGGCTTCAGAAATATATATATATATATATATATATATATATATATATATATATATATATATATATATATATATATATATATATATATATATATATATATATATCTATATAGGTCGAATGGTTCTATCCTTCGGCTCTGTTATTATTGACAACTCAATAATATTTTCTAATGGTTCCTAGATTATCATTTTTATGTTAATACTCCTGCTAATTATTCTTCCTTTCAGTAATGGTCATCATAACTTTAATTGGAGAAAGTAATAAGTTTGTTATTCTTGTTTTTACTTTCTGTTCCTCCTCATTATAATAGTCTAATTCACTATAAGTCTCTCTATTGCAAAAGTTGTCAAGTCTGAAATCTCTCAGTGAATGAGAATTTTCCATTCCCATAGAGTCTGAAATTTTTAGGTGTATTCTATGGATCCAACAGTGGACTCTCTTTATACTCTTTAGTTTGGATTCCATTGTAATAGTTACTTATAATGTTTTCTGCAACTATATATTTATAATTTTTCGTAGCATAACATTTTCAGTCTATTTAGGGTTTAGACTACACTTCTAAACATCATATACATTTGATGGGGAAATTATTTATTATATTTTCCAGCTTGTATAGTCAGCATGCATTTTATATAGGTTCACATGCACAGTTTGTAATTTCCATAAATTATTAAGTTTTGACCCTTGCCTTGGGAAGGATATGAACACCAGTTTTATATATATAAAATTCTCAGACCACATTTGTCTGCATGATTAGTACACATGTTTATTCCTGCTTCTTTACTGTATATATATATATATATATATATATATATATATATATATATATATATATATAGATATATATATATATATATATATATATATAATTTATAGTACTAAAATATATACTTTTCCATTCTATCCTTATGATAGAAGGAAATCTATAAATAGACATGCACTGTTGTTTAGTAAATCTATATGTCGGTACCTCACTTAGCTAATTCAACAAATGTCTAGCTCTGCCCTGTATGTATTTAATTTACTTCTAGAAATAGATTTTTGGGTTTCCCTAATGTTCACTGAATTCCATTTATAACAGAAACAGATTAAAGTTACATAGTTATAAATTATGAGGTACATAATCTCAAGATTTAAACCAGGGATGGGTTTAGAGTTTCTGGCTTATTTCTCCTCATATTTCTGGTTCCTACAACTATGCAGGACTGAGGGAGTTTAATTAATCTACCCTTCTATAAATGTATGGAACACCAACAAAAAACAAAACATTGCAAATACCATGTAACTACCGTCATTACAGTCAATAACCTTTACACCTAAAAAAAAATAATTTTAAATCATTCATAACACTGTGAGCATACCAATTTGGTACTTGACCAGTCCTCCCAACCGTAGAGTCCCTCTATCTCCAGAACTCACCCCCGAGCTGAGATCACATCCATTCCAGACCAACCTCTAATCTATTCAGGAATAGCTTATTTAAGCTTTTGCTCCCCAAAGCCTGTTTCTAATTCTACGTCCAGAATTACAGGATGCTTTTCTTCCTCTTTGCTTAGGCTTCCCTTATTAAGGGATTTTTAAAGCTGCTTTCTACTTTTCCCAGCTTTTTACCTCTTCCCAACTACTCTCCACATCATTGGGGAAACTATATTTTCCTCAAAATCTAATTTGGAAATAAATTATTTCAAGGATTTTTTTGAAAGATTTTTCGGGAAAGTATTTGCCTCTTTCCATCTTCATGGATTTAGCAAGTGATCTCATAATTCTCATTTTGGTCAATCTACACAGAATTATTTTATTTAATTTTCCATAATTAAATACTTAATTACATCCACAAAATACTTATCCATTGGGGTCCACTCCCCTTTGGATTAAAGTTCCAATGTCTAGTTTTGAAAACCAAAAACATAAACTAGGGGTGTTACAGTAAAAGTAGCATATGTACGCGTAAAAGTACGTACCAAGTAGTGTATGCCTATTTGGACTCTAAATTTATAAAACCAGGGGACTTGACCATGGTATTGGCCCAGAGTATTGAGCGCTCGATTATCTATTTGATCCCATCCAGGAATACCATTAGCGGTTAAGTGGTTTTGACTCATGGTATTGATAAAGGCTAAGACTATATAAGGAGAAGAGGATCATAGTGCAAGGCATGCATTTTTTAGGAATAAATCTCTTTGAGAGATATTTTCATGGTTGAACTCTCGTAGATCTAAATTTATGATGCACCCATGGATATGATGAAGGTTCAAGGTCTCTAGATCTAGAAATGATGAATCTCTAGGCTGATTTGCAAAAGAAATGATGAAGAACTGGCACAAGTCTACTGATGATAATGAATAAATCTGGGTAAGTTTATAGATCTAGTATATTCTGCAAAGTCTACCATTTACAGATCTATATGCTAGTTTGTCTTGGTAAAAGTGCATGTACACGCGGGTTCTCTTAATAAAAAGTGCGTATGGAAGTTAGGGTTTCTGAAGGTTATTTACAGATATTACTTCTGTGATTTCTGTTATCCCTCTGCTGTCTGTCAATGAAGTCTTCTTGAAGTTCTGGGCTGTTTTAATATGATGTATGCTATTGATGTGATAATGAAAAAATCTAATCAATGATTGAGAAAACATGATGAGGTAAGAAAGAGTGTCTAAATAGTTCTGCATGGCTGATAGATTGTCTGAACAGAAATTTGATTTTAGATCTAAATATGAGTCTGAACAAATTCTGAACGAAAGCATACAAAGAGGAATATTCTAGTTGGTAAAAGGAAAAGCGCGTGTATATGCGGAATTGATAAAGAAGAGTCGCGTATTAATTCAGAATATAAAAATGAGTATGCACTGGCGCATACGCAGGTTGGTGTGCAGAAAATAGCATATGTACGTGGGTTCAGTAAATAAAAACAACGTATGGTATCTGAATTAATGGTTGTTCAAGGTTGAATGTGTATCTGATTATCTACTCTGAAGTCTGGGTTATTTCTAATATGCTAGTTACAGTGGTATTGTTGTTCTGATTTAAGTTTTGGGTAAAGTATGGTTGTTGATGTTAAGGGGTTGTATTGAAGCTGTTTTGATCCAGTATGAAAATTGATGAAACGTGGTCTGCAGTGGGTCTGAGGGTTGAAGCCTTTAGTATGGAAGTAGAAGCTTTCAGCCAGTAGAAGCTGGTGTTTAAATCAGGGGGTCAAAGCTCCCTTCCAAGAGAGGCTAGTAAACGAGATCAGGGGGTTGGAGCTCCCTTCTAGTTGCAGATGGAAAATGAGAGAAGGTTGCAGCCTTCTGCAAGTAGAAGCCTGCGTACTGGTATAAGTCTGCATTAGTACAATGTTGTAAAAGGTTTTATATGTAATAAAGATTGAAGCCAGAGACGACATCAGCGGTGGTTTTCTCTCGAATTGGGTTTCCACCTTAAATATTGGTGTTCATGTCTGTGATTTTTTATACTGTTGATTACTGCTCATAACTTCTGATTATCTAGCCTTATTCATAACTGATAAATATATTTAAAAGACTTTTCCTGAGAAATCCTCTAAATCTGAAAGGTAAATCAGTATACGCTAGTTTCCTTTTATATTTCTGCGTGTATACGCTAGTTCAATTCATAAAAACCGCATATGGAAATTTGCTCAAAGAAAAGGTTGAATTTATTTCAAAATACTGATTCACCCACCCACCCCCCCCCCCCCCCCTCTCAGTATTTTTCCCAACAATTGGTGTCAGAGCAGGTCCTTCTGAAAAAGCTTAGCCGCTAGAAGGAAGATCAAACAAGATGAGCAATCAAGATGGAACAACATCTATCAGGCCTCCGCTCTTCAAAGGAAACAATTTAATCTTCTAGAAAAAAAGGATGAGATCCTATCTTTAGTCTCTGGGAGAAGATGTATGGGCTATTGTTGAAGGAGGATATCAATATCCAGCCGCAGTACCAACAGATCCAACGGTAAGAAAGAATTATGAAAGAAATGCAAAGGTGGTCAATGCTCTATTGGGAAGTCTAACTGAATCAGAATTTGTCAAAGTCATGAAACTGGATACAACAAAGGAAATATGGGACAAAATCATTCTAAGTTATGAAGGTGATGCAAAGGTAAAAAGTGCTAAACTCCAAACTCTCAGAATTCAATATGAGAATCTAAAAATGCATAATGAGGAGAGCATTGCCAATTTATTTTTACGTCTTGATGATATTGCAAATAGTATGAGAAATCTGGGAGAAACAATAACCAAATCTACTTTGGTTGAGAAAGTTTTAAGATCACTAACGAAAAAATTTGAGTCAAAAGTTTATGCTCTTGAAGAAAAGAAGGATCTTCAAAATCTTACTGTGGTGCAACTTCATGGCATACTAACTGCATGTGAAATGAGAAGAGGAGGAGCATCCGAATTCAAAGAATCCGTCTTTAGAGCTTCTACAAAAGGGAAAGAAGTATAAGAGATAGAAGAATCAGGGTATATCTCAGAAGAAGATGAGGTAAATTTTGTAAAGAAGCTCCAACTTGGCACAGGACGGTTCAGAGATAAGCTTCCTTTCAAATGTTTTTGTTTTGGAAGAGTTGGTCACTATGCTGGTAAGTGTCCTCATAAAGAAACACATGAAAAAGGGAAGGAAGTAGCAAGAAGGAATACGAATCGGTTTAGCAGTAGAAAAAGTTATTATACTCATGAAGACAGTGATCAGTTATCTGATAGTGAGGAAGAATGTGAACAAGATCTTTGACTTCTCATGGCATTTGAAAAAGGGTCTAGAGAAGAAAAAGATACTTTTATGGATTCTTTAGAGGACAATGATTTTCTTGATGAAATCAATCAACTCAAAATATCCTTAGAAGAAAGTAAAATATCCATAGAAACTCTGAAAAACCAGCTTGAAGAAAAGGAGAAACATAATGAGAAATTAGAATGTGAAATAGTAAGTCTAAGAAAAGAAATTGAGAAAGTAAAGACTTTGAATCTTAGATTTTCTAAAGGATCTGAAACCTTAGATGAGATTATCAAGGTACAACGTTCTCCTCTTATAAAGACAGGTCTTGGATATATCGGAGAATCTTCTCAGGCTTTAGCATCAAATTATCTAAAAGCAGCTACAACCAGTATACAAAATTCTGCCACTCAGCAAGGGAATAAAGAATATTTACAGGTAAAGCATGCCCATATCAATTCAAAGAACACTAATAGGAATACCTCTCAAAGAAACACCAATCAACAGGTAAATTCAAGTAGAATATTTCATGATCACAGAAATTTATTCTTCAATGGACAATGTTTCTCATGTCACAATTTTGGTCATAAAGCTGTTCAATGTGTTGCATATAAAACCATCATGACGAAGAAAGAAAGAAAAGGATTGATATTGGAACAAAGAAGAATACCTATAAAAACTTTTCTCCTATTCAAAATGAAGTTGAATGTGCTTATTGCAATAACTTTGGCCATGAAGAATCTGAATGCAGGAGCAAAGTCCAGCCAAAAGAACATTTTCCTTCAAGCTCCAAAGTGTGGAAAAAGAAGGAATTACAGGTTGAAAATTGTGACATAGCTTTATTTGCAGAAGGTGAAAAAAATCAATGGTACATTGATAGTGGATGCTCAAAACACATGACAGGTAACAAAAACAAACTTCTTGCATATAGTGCTCCAGAAAAAGAAAAGAATGTTACATCTGGAAATGATACCCCTACTGTCATTAAGGGAAAAAGGTCTGTTTTTCTAAAATAAAAGGTGAAAGCTAATAATGTCATGTATGTGGATGCTTTAAAGCATAACCTGTTAAGTGTAAGTCAAATGTGTGATCAAGGAACTGAAGTTGTCTTTAGTTAAAAAGAATGTGTGGTACGTGATCTTCATACAGGTAAAACAATTATAAAAGGAAACAGAAATCCAAGCAACCTGTATGTATTGAAGAACTGCAAAGAACAATTTTACTTGAGTAAATCTTTAGAAAACTGGCTATGGCATAGAAGGTTTGGGAATCTGAGCTTCTCTCAAATCAACAAATCTAGCTGACTTAAAGCTATTCATGATCTTCCCAATATTACTCTACCTGAAAGTATCATATGCAAATCTTGCCAATTCGGTAAGAAAACTAGAGTGCAATTTAATTCCAAGGAAGGATCATCAAGTAAGCCTCTTGAACTCATTCATACTGACATATGTGGACCTATGAGGAAAAATTCACCACGTGGTGAACAATACTATATCTTATTTATTGATGATTTCTCTAGAATGTCTTGGATTGGGTTGATTAAACACAAAGATGAAGCATTTGAGAAATTTCAGATCTTCAGAGTACTGGTTGAAAATGAATTAGACCTAAAAATCAAGTGTCTTAGATCTGATCGAGGAGGAGAATATACATCAGATGAATTCCTTGAATTTTGTGAACAACATGGCATAAAAAGACAGTTTTCTGTAGCTGGCACTCCACAAAAAAATGGTGTAGTAGAAAGAATGAATAGAATAGTTCAACAAATGGCTAGATCTATGCTTGATGATTCCGGAACACCTGACACATTTTGGGGAGAAGCAGCACATACAACGGTAAATATTCTTAACAAGGAACATGTTCGAGTAAATAGTGATAAAACTCCATATGAACTCTGGTATGGTAATCCTCCCACTGTGAAGCATTTTAGAGTTTTTGTAAGCAAATGCTTTATCAAAAATAATGATGAAAAACTTGGCAAGTTTGAACCCAGAGCAGATGAAGGAATACTTCTTGGTTACTCCTCTAGGAGTACAGCATATAAATGTTACAATAAAATACTTCGGAAGATTGTTGAATGTATTGATGTTGTTATTGATGAGTCTCTTGCAGCTCCAAAAGAAGAAAAAAAAAACAACAGATGAAGACGCTGGTGACATATATGCTTCTACATAAAATAGAAACGATATAGACAGTGAATCCAATGAAGAACCCAAAGATGATTTATCTGAAAAACCTCCATCCAGATATGTTCAAAAGAATCATCCAGAATCTCAAATTTTGGGAGAAAAGGAATCAGGTATACAGACAAGAAGGAATCTTGTGGTATCTTCTAGCTATCTAGCATTTCTATCCACTATTGAACCACACAATGTCAATCAAGCTAGCAAATATGAATGTTGGATTCCAGCCATGAATGAAGAGCTTGATCAAATTGAAAAGAATCACACTAGGGAATTAGTACCAAGACCTCATGACAAAAATGTCATTGGAACTAAATGGATATTCAAAAACAAGTTAAATGAGAATGGGGATGTTATAAAAAATAAAGCTAGACTTGTTTGCAAGGGGTATGCTCAACAAGAAGGTATAGACTTTGAAGAAAATTTTTCTCCTGTAGCTAGACTTGAAGCCATAAGAATGTTTCTTTCTTTTTCAAGATTCCAACAAATCAAAGTTTATCAAATGGATGTTAAATATGCTTTTCTCAATGGTGATATAGAGGAAGAAGTTTATATAGAACAACCAGAAGGATTCATTTTGGGAAATGATGAAAAAATTGTTTGTAGACTTAAAAAGGTTCTATATGGTCTCAAACAAGCTCCAAGGGCATGGTATTATCGTCTTGACAAATATCTTCATCAACAAGGATTTTCAAAGGGGTCTGCTGATAGCAACTTATACACAAAAACTGAAAATGATAAACTATTGATTGTGGTTGTATATGTTGATGATATCATTTTTGGAAGTAATGAAGAGTCTATGAGTCGGAAATTTGCTTCTGATATGCAGCAAGAATTTGAAATGTCTTTACTTGGGGAACTAACATTCTTTCTTGGCTTGCAAGTGCAACAAGCAACAGATGGCATATTCTTATCACAAGAAAAATATCTTAAGCAAATTCTGAGGAAGTATGGCATGGAGGATTGCAAACCTGTAAGTACACCAATGGTAACCGGATGTAATCTCAATTCTAATGATGACTCCCCCACGGTGAATCAACTAGAATACAAATCTATGATAGGAAGTCTACTTTATATCACTGGGACAAGACCAGACATTATGCATGAAGTTGGGATTGTTGGACGATTCCAAGCTAATCCAAAAGAGTCTCACCTTCAGGCTATGAAAAGAATATTCAAATATCTACAAGGAACTCAAGACTTTGGACTATGGTATCCAGAGAATGTTGATCTTACTCTTCATGCTTACACTGATGCAGATTGGGCTGGAAATGTTGATGATCGGAAAAGCACTAGTGGTGGTGCATTCTATATGGGGCCCCGGTTAGTATCTTGGTTCAGCAAGAAGCAAATCTCTATTGCCCTATCTACAACAAAAGCAGAATATGTGGCTGCCGCATCATGTTGCACTCAAATTATTTGGATGATGCAAACCTTACAAGACATTCAAATCAAATTTTCACCTCCTATCTCCATTATGTGTGATAATACAAGTGCCATCAGTATCTCAAAGAATCTTGTTATTCATTCCAAGACCAAGCACATTCCCTTCAAGTATCACTTCTTACGTGAACAAGTGCTTGAACAAAAGGTGAAGTTGGAGTATGTTCCCTCCAAAGAACAAGTTGCTGATATATTTTCCAAACCCTTACCCAGGGAAGCGTTCGAATATCTGAGACAGAAGCTGGGAGTAGTCTCTGCCATGCAAAAGATCAGATCTACTTAAATACATAAGATTAACTTGGATACACGGATTTCCTGGAGGACAGTCACGTATATACACTCGTTTATACATAGAAAACCGCGTATGGCTGTTTGCTAACAAATTTTTTTTTTTGGGTCAACATTCTTTAGCACGGCTATGGTGATGTTGGGTATCTATGGTGATGTTTTAGCTCTCATATTTCTGTTTCATTCTCTAATATTTGATGAATATGCCTTGATGATTTGTTGTTGAAAGTGTTCAGGATGCACAAGCAAAGGGGGAGCTTTGGTCATATGGAAAGGATGCATTGTTGGCATTCTAATTATTTTTTGTGGTCTGATCTCATGCTTGAGATTCTTTGGTCTTGATTGTATAATTTATTTCTATAATTTGATGAAAAGGTCATGTTAAGACCTATTATGTAAAATTGTAATATTCAGTCATGTAAGGACTTGTTCAAATTTGTAAACCCACTTGGCTGGTAGTTGAGTCAAATATGTAAATCCACTTGGTTGGATCATTTATGTAAGTATGACTCCTTGGTGATAGGATGAGTTATAGAGTCATGTACTTCATTGAAAAATATGATTTAAAAATTCATCATAAACTCAGGGGGAGCAGGATACCTTTAGTGCGCATAAGATCTACAGAGCTCATCCTTATACAAGGGAAGAAAAACCTTTTTTTGGTTTTTATCTGCCCTTTTCCCTTGATGTCAAAGGGGGAGAGTATTATGTATTATGGTGTTTGAATAATGTTGATGTCAGTATCATGGTTTCCATCAAGTCCAAAGGGGGAGATTGCTGGCAATATGATGCAATGTGTTGTCCTTGATGGCAACCTACTTGATGAAGTTGTCCTTGATCGAAACTGACTTGATGACTTGTCTTTGATAGCAACCTATTTGTTAATGATGTAAATCTGATGTATCTACAGAGCAGTTCAGAAGTAAGAAAGAGAGAAATTCCAGTAAGTACCAGAGTAATGATGAATAAGATATGTCACAAGGCATACGCGGGTTTTTAAAGGCAAACTAGCGTATGTATGCGTAAAAGTACGTACCAAGTAGCGTATGCCTATTTGCGCTCTAAATTTATAAAACTAGGGGACTTGACCATGGTATTGGCCCATATTATTAAGCGCTGGATTATCTATTTGATCCGATCTAGGAATACCATCAGCGGTTAAGTGGTTTTGACTCATGGTATTGATAAAGGCTAAAACTATATAAGGAGAAGAGGATCATAGTGCAAAGCGTGCATTTTTGAGGAATAAATATCTTTGAGAGATATCTGCATGGTTGAACTCTATTAGATCTAAATTTATGATGCACCCATGGATATGATGAAGGTTCAAGATCTCTAGATCTAGAAATGATGAATCTTTAGGTTGATCTGCAAAAGAAATGATGAAGAACTGGCGCAAGTCTGTTGATGATAATGAAAAAATCTGGGTAAGTTTATAGATTTGGTATATTCTGCAAAGTCTACCATTTACAGATCTATGCGCTAGTTTCTCTTGGTAAAAGCACATGTATATGCGGGTTCTCTTAATAAAAAGCACGTATGGAAATTAGGATTTATAAAGCTTATTTATAGATATTACTTCTGTGATTTTTGTTATGTCTCTGTTGTCTGTCAATGAAGTCTTATTGAAGTTCTAGGTTGTTTGAATATGATGTATGCTACTAATGAGATAATGAAAAAATATAATCAATGATAGAGAAAACATGATGAGGGAAGAATGATTGTCTAAACAGTTCTGCATGGCTGATAGATTGTCTGAACAGAAATCTGATTTCAGATCTGAATATGAGTTTGAACAAATTCTGAAAGAAAGCATACACAGAGGAATACGCTATTTGGTAAAAGAAAAAGCACGTGTATACGCAGAATCGATAAAGAAGAGTCGCGGATTAATTCATAATATAAAAATGAGTATGAACTGAAGCATACGTAGGTTGGCGTGTAGAAAATAGCATATGTACGCGGGTTCACTAAATAAAAACAACGTATGGTATCTAAATTAATGGTTGTTCAATGTTGAATGTGTATCTGATTATCTACTTTGAACTCTGGGCTATTTCTGATATTCTGGTTACAGTGGTATTGCTATTCTGATTGAAGTTTTGGGTAAAGTATGGTTGTTGATGTTAAGGGGTTGTATTGAAGCTATTTTGATCCAGTATGAAAATTGATGAAACGTGGTCTACAGTGGGTCTGAGGGTTGAAGCCTTTAGTATGGAAGTAGAAGCTTTCAGCCAGTAGAAGCTCGTGTTGAAATCAGGGGGTCAAAGCTCCCTTCAAGGAGAGGCTGGTAAACGAGATCAGGGGGGTGGAGCTCCCTTCCAGTTGTAGCTGGAGAATGAGAGAAGGTTGCAGCCTTCTGCAGGTGGAAGCTTGCGTACTGGTATAAGTCTGCATCAACAAAATGTTGTAAAAGGTTTTCTATATAATAAATATTGAAGCAAGAGACGACAGTAGCAGTGGTTTTCTCCTGAATTGGGTTTCCACTTTAAATATTGGTGTTGATGTGTGTGATGATTTATACTGTTGATTACTGCTCATAACTTCTAATTATCTAGCCTTATTCATAACTGATAAATCTGTTTAAAATAATGTTCCTAATAAATTCTCTAAATCTAAAAGGTAAATCAGTATACGCTAGTTTCCTTCTATATTTCCGCGTGCATATGCTAGTTCAGTTCATAAAAACCGCGTATGGAAATCTTCTCAAAGAAAAGTTTGAATTTATTTTAAAATAATGATTCACCCCCCCCCCCCCCCTCTCAGTATTTTTCCCAACACCAAGTTGTTCTTAAGGGGGGATGTTAGGATATTCCGACACATAGAAAATAGTTAAGAATAAGTTAGTCTAGAGTAGAGTTAGGTTAAAGTGTGTTTCTTTACCATGTACATACATAACTTTTCTTTTATATTAATAAATTCCCTGAAGTGGCCGCGTTGGCTCATGGCATGGACTATTTCCCTCTTTGAGGGTTTTAACCACGTGATTATACTGGTGTACTGATTTGTGATTTGTTTGTGAGCGGTGACCTTTTGTTCTTGATCTACGGAACTTATCGTGTAAATTCCTACATGTAGGAATTTACAGGGTAAGTTCGGTAGATTAAGAAACAAAGGTCACTGCTCAAAAATAGATCAAAAATTAGTACACCAGTATAATCACGTTGTTAAAACCCTCAAAGAGGCAAATAGTCCATGCCCTGAGCCAACATAGTCAGTTCAGGGAATTTATTAATATAAAAGAAAAGTTACATATGTTTCTCTCATAAACGACTACCAGACAAATGACCCTACATGCTCTTTAAATAGATATCATGGACCAATCGGGTGTTAAGCAATGGATCAAGTGCCTTTAATACCGAGGTGCGAGATAACCATCATATCACTACAAATTGTGACTGTCAGATTATAAGTTACAAATGTACATGGTAAAGAAACACACTTTACCTAACTCTACACTAGACTAAGTTATTCTTAACTATTTACTATGTGTCGGAATACCCTAGCATCCCCCCTTAAGAACAACTTGGGATAGGATTGAAGGATTTACAAAGGTGACACAAAAGGAGCCTATTTCCTATGTGTTGAAGTATCCTAACATCACCCCTTAAGAACAACTTGGGATAGGATTGAAGGATTTACAAAAGTGACACAACAGGAGAAGGAAGGAGGCATTAGAGCCTATCCCCCCTTAATGACAACTTTGTTGAACTCCAACCATGGATCAAAGTTTGGTAAAATTCGCTTCTGTGAGAGCCTTCGTAAAGATATCGGCTACTTGATCATTGGTCGGACAATACTACACTTCAAGAACAAGATCATGAATGAGCTTTCTGATGAAGTGTATGTGGAGTTCAATGTGTTTCATACGCTGATGCTGAACTAGATTTTTACATAGCTGAATGGCACTCTGATTATCACACCAAAGTGTAGTTGGATGCTTCCGATGAAGACCAAATTCAGACAGGGTCTGACGAAGCCACATGGCTTCCTTGCTAGCTTCAATTGCACCATGATACTCTTCTTCTACTGAAGAAAGGGAGATGGCACTTTGTTTCTTACAAGAGCAAGTAATAGGTCATGAACCAAGAGTGAATACATATCCTGCAGCGGACTTCCAATCATCAGGGTCACCACCCCAATCAGAATCAGTGAAACCAATCAACAAGGGAGATGCTCCTGCACTGTAATGAATCCCGAACTGAACTATACGTCAAATATATCGAACTATTCTTTTAGCTGCTTTCCGGTGACATTCATGAGGTCGGTGCATAAACTGAGTGATAAGACCAACGACAAAGGAAAGGTCAAGACAGGTATGGGTTACATATAAAATTTTACCAACAAGTTGATGGTATAAGGTAGCAACAACTTCAGGGTTAGTACAGTTGACTGAAATCTTGACTCCAGACTTAAAGGGAGAAGGGGCAGGCTTACATTCTTCCATGTGAAAGCAGTGTAGAAGATCACAGGCATACTTGGACTAAGAGAGGGTAATGCCTTCCTTGGATTGCAAGACTTGAAGACCAAGGAAATAATGCAAGTGTCCTATGTCTGCCATTTCAAACTTCTTTTTGAGGATAGAATTCACATGGTCTATATGGTTTGGATCACTACTAGTAAGGATAAGATCATCAACATAAAGAACAAGGATGGTGAAGGAATTACCCACCTTCTTGGTGTATACAGTGTTGTCAGAATGACACCTAGAAAAGCCATTATCTAAGAGAAACCTATTCATTTTGGAATACCAAGCCCGAGGAGCTTGTTTGAGACCATAGAGAGATTTCTGAAGGCGACAAACAAGGCTAGAGTCTTTTTGGATAAAGCCAAGGGGTTGTTCCATGTATATTTCTTCATGCAAATCTCCATGTACGAAGGTGGATTTAACATCCATCTGATGGACTTCCCATTTAAAGGAGGGAGCAAGGGAAAGAACAAGGGAGATAGAATTCATTTTTTCAACAGGGGAGAAGGTTTGAGTACAGTCGATGCCTTCAACTTGTGAAAAACCTTTAGCGACAAGATGAGCTTTATGCATATCCACTTTTACATCTAGCCCAAACTTTGTTTGTAAACCCATCTACATCTGACAAGTTTTCTTCCTTTTGGAAGAGGAACAAGATCCCAAGTATTGTTTTCCAATAAGGAAAGCTACTCTTTATTCATAGCTTCATCCCAATCTGGATGACTGGAGGCTTCTTCAAATGTTTCTCGATCAAGTTTTTCTGGAACTTGAGCTAATAAGGAAGAGGCTCTTTCGAACTGAGAACATGTACTTCGTCAATTGGCAGGGTCACCTAGAAGAGAACCTGCTGCATCCTGAGTAGAGCAGACCCATCTTGGAAGTAATGGAGTATCAGGAACAATTTCACGAGCTGGAGAAGGATTTTCATCCTCGTTGTCATCATCTAAACTAGAAGGAATTCCATTAAAAGTAGAAGAGAAAGAGAGAGAGAGGTGGCACATAAGCCGAATCAGGCTTGTAGGCCAAAGGTGGAACACCCGCTGAACTAGGCTCGCAGGTCGATACTTTTTCATCAAACTTTACATCTCTTCTAATGATTATATTTTTGAATATCGGTTGAAGAAGTCTATATAATTTGACATATTTAGAATATCCAACAAAAATACATTTTTCACTCTTAGGTTCTAAGGCTTTACGTTTCGCATCTGGAATATGTGCCCAAGCATCACTTCCAAAAACATGAAAGTGACTTACATTTGGTTTGATTGAGCTCCAAGCTTCTTCTGGAGTTATATTATTTAAAACCTTAGTAGGAGTGCAATTTACTATGTAATTTGCACAGTTAATAGCTTCTGCCCAAAAATTGAGACCAAGTCCTTTAGATTGAAGCATACACCATTTTTTTATGGAGTATATGGAACAATATGTTGCAATTGAATGCCATGGTGAGTGCAGAAGTTGATAAATTTGTTGTTAACATATTCTCCGCCATTGTCTGATCTTAACTTAAGAATTTTATCTCCAGATTGTTTCTCAAAAAAGGACTTAAATGCCAAGAACATGCTAAAAAATTCATTCTTGAGTTTCAAGAAATATACCCACGTGTATCTGGAAAAATTATCAATGAAAGTTAAGAAGTACTTGCAACCAGAGAAAGAAACAACAGGAAGTGGACCACATAAATCACTGTGCACAAGCTGCAAAGGGGCTGAAGCATGCCAAGAGGCACGCTTGTCAAAAATATCCTGATGATGTTTCCCGAGTACACATCCGGAGCAAACACCATCCCGGAAAGATACTATAGGAAGGCCTGTTACCATATTTTCCTTACATAGAGTTCGAAGAGAGCGATAGTTTAAGTGACCAAATCGCTCATGCCAAAGTTTTCTCACATCATAATTATGAGAAATAAAAACAAAGGGAAGAGATGATGACCCAAAGTTGTCAAACTTATACAACCTTGTGGGATCATCAGTAATGCCAGTAGCTAAAATATGTTTAGGATCTTTGAGGTACTTGATTACAACATCATGAGGTCAGAATTCAACTATTTTCACTTCACCTGAATGAGTTATCTGATAAAAATATAGAAGGTTGCATGTCAAGGTAGGAACACATAGTACATCAGTAAACTAACCATTATCTAGATGAATGGTTCCAGATCCTACAACACTAAGAGATTTATCATCACCAACATAAATATGTTTGGTGCTACAACCATTTAAAGAAGAAAACATGGATTTATTTTTAGCCATGTGGTAAGAAGCTCCAGAATCAATGAGCCACTCATGAGAAGGAGAAGAAGAAAATACATTTAATTCATAACGAGATCTTGATGCTTGAAAACCACAAGAAGAAAGTGTCATGCCTGAAGATGAAGCTGAAGAGTGCTCGAAATTGATGTTGTGCTTCTCCATTGCTGCTTCTAAGGCTTCCATATTCTTAAAACATTTGGACTCTAAATGGCCATCACGATTGCGAAAGTTGCAATGTCTATTTGTCTCCTTTCTTTTGTTTTTATATGCCTTATCAGTTTGGTGAGTTTCTTTTTCAGTTTGTGGTTGAAATTGCTTAGGACCCTTGTTTGGTTTCAGACCATACTTTTTAGGATACTGATTCTTGGGATTATTTTGATATGATTGATGTTGGGCTGCTAAAGCTCTCTTAGAAGCATTTCCAAGTAGTGATAAGACCAAGGTGTAAAATTTTTTCTTTTTCTCTTATCAAAGAATCACAAAAGGCATCAAAAGAGGGATTCTTGTAGGTGGTTCCTGAAGAAATGATGGCTTCTCTAGTGGAATGGAAGGCGGAAAAAAAACAAAGTATGTCGGGCCAAGCTTAGTAAGAATGCAATAGATGAGGCTACCATCTTCCTTTTTGACCTTACAACCTTCTAAAAGAACTCTGAGGGTCTTCAATTTGGACAAAAAATCTTCAATAGAGGAGAAATTATTGGGGTCCAAAGTAAGCAACTCATTTTCAAGTTGATGGGCCCTGATTTGATTTTGAATGCCAAATACAGTATTTAGCTTGTCCAGGGCTTCCTGAGGGGTGTCAATGTCAAGGATATGATATCGAAGATCTTGAGAAATAGACATTCCTATCAACCCTCGTGCTTGATCTTGTTTATTTTCCCATTTAACAACTTTATCATCATTAGAAGGTTTAGCTTCTAGCCCTGTGACTATTATATAAATCCCTTTAAAACTAAAGCTTCTAGGGCATGCACTTTCCATTTTTTTTTTAAAACTAAAGCTGAGAAAAGCTGAAAATAACTGCTCCAATGGAAATATCTTGAAAAATTAGGCCGTTTCAAAAAAATGGCTCGAAAAATGGCTTCCGGATGAAGAAGTTATACCTTTTGAAAAAATTAGTTGTAGATGCTGAATAGTTATGGAAATGGGATGAAGTGCGGCTCTTTAAAAAAAATTCCACCCCTTTGAACAATTTTTTTTTACAAAAGAAGCTTGAGAAGGAGACTTGAACCCAAGACCTCTATTCTGATAAACTAACCCCTCACCAAGTGAGATAGTAAAAGGAGTATGTGATTTTAGAAAGGAGGAAGGGGGGATTATTATTATTATTATTATTATTATTATTATTATTATTATTATTATTATTATTATTATTATTATTATTATTATTATTATTATTATTATTATTATTATGGGTGGTGTGCGTGCCTTTTCCTGCAGGAAAAACGAGCAAAAAAAACGAAATGCAAAGCCTTATGGCAGAATGTTAGATTCTCGTTTAGCCTTACTCGCAACTATCACTCTTTTCACTATTTCTGATTTCCTGAGATCACACAAAGACGTAGGGAAAGAGCATACGTAGCAAAAAAAATCCCTTTTCCTTGTTTCTGATTTACCGAGATCACATAGAGCACACACCAAAGATCATACACAGAGAAGAGGGTATAGATCCAGAAAATAAATAAAACCTTAATACAGAAAAAAAATACTGAAATAAGAAGAACTATTAACAACTATAACTACAAAATAGATGTTTTATACCTCCAGATCTAAACTGACATAACTTGGGGAGCTGAAAACATTTTCGCATGAAACGAAAGGCGTTCGTCACTATAACAGATGCTCTAGATAGAACCGAGTAGCTCTCCAAGCCCAAAAATGTTCAGAAATAGTAGATCTACAAATAATCATTTGCATGCAGTCAAACCGGCTTCGGATTTTGATCAACAATGGACATGGCCCTCAAAATAGCTCTGATACCATGTAGGATCTTATAGGTTAAGTTTCGTAGATCAAGAACCAAAGTTCACCACTCACAAATAGAACACAAATCAGTACACCAGTATAATCACGTGGTTAAAACCCTCAAAGAGGGAAACAATCCACGCCCTGAGCCAACACAGCCACTTCAGGGAATTTATTAATATAAAAGAAAAATTACATATGTTTCTCTCATAAACGGTTACCGGAAAAATTACCCTTCATGCTCTTTAAATAGAGATCATGGACCAATCGGGTGTTAAGCCATGGATCAAGTGCCGTTAATACCGAGGTGAGAGATAATTGTTAGATCACTAAAAATCATGCCCATCGGATTATAAGTTAGAAATGTACATGGTAAAGAAACACACTTTACCTAACTCTACACTAGACTAATTTATTCTTAAGTATTTCCTATGTGTCGGAATATCCTAACAAATATTCAGACAACTTATCAAAATTTACCACTTAGCAGATTTTACGGTTTATTAGGCAATGTCACATGAAATGGATGGGTGGGGTGGGGGGGGGGGGGGGGATTTTATAACTTTGTGCAAATAAATTCAACATATCAAAGGTCTACACCACCTGATATTATGCTTACATGTTAAAATTGCAGACCTAAGACTATTGGTCATCCATTACTAGTTATTTTCCTTTGTTATTATCGCCAACTACAAATTGCATCTATGAATGTAAATTTTTTTATATGTTAGTAGTTTAATTTTGGTTTAATTTTCTAAATCATAATCTAATACAGGGCAACGCCAATATATATCATCCAAATTTTTTGATGTAGTATAAGGTGTGATCTCTAAGGACTCTCATAAACTAAATGCCTATTTTGAGAGGTTAGAAATCACACGGAGGCCTCCAACCCAATTGTAACCACCAACTCTTTCACTATCCAAAATCTGTAGGTGTGACATGCTCATGCTTAGCGTGTTCTGCACTAGAAAGCCATGTGGGGCAATTTCCTACAAGAAGGAAAAAAGTATTATATTAGATCAAGGAAAAGAAGCATATAGTTTCCTTATGCAAAAAATGCGTTGGATAGCAATGTGAAAGGAATGACTCACTAGATAGTATACAATCTTGAGGCAACAAATAAATCATTTTAAGGCTTCCTAGAATAGGAGAATATAGATAACACAAATAGTTGTCTCCAAGGCTCTTTATCCTCCAATTAATGGTAAGTCTCAGTGAGATTTTAAAGGTTCATAACTTCCGAAGGTGGATATGTTTCACTTCCTTTTAATAGATTGCAAAAAAGCAGGCATCAAACCTACACCCAACAAACGTGCAAAGATCATTACAACAAATATAAAACAATGGATCACAATGAATGAGAAAATTGTCTCCAAGAATGTTGTTAAGAGTTAAGACATTGAGATAGGTATAGGTAGCAAATGTTCTTAAGAGTCAAGACATTTAGGTAGGCATAGATAGAAAATTTGTGGATCCTTGCCAGAGCTTCTTGGAAAGATCCAAGTGTCTCAAAAACCCTAGGAGAAGAGTTTTCAAATGAAAATGCAATGCTAAGGTTGGTTATATGTATTTCTTTTCATTCAGTTGAAACTCCAAAGACACACAATACTTCAATCATCTAACACACACAATTCGTCAATCATCTAACATTTGATCTGACGATGTGAGAGTAGCAGCAGCCTAGGGAGCGAGTTTGGTGCAGGTATTTAAGATGCTTGTGTGGGGTAAAATTTATTCAAGTAAAAAATAATATGTATTTCAAATACATAAATTAAGTTCATATTGTAGTTCAAATGTTTTTGTGAGGTAAACTTTATACAAGTAAATTTTAGTAAATATTTCAAATATATAAAAGAAAAACTAATAAATATTTAATATATATAATTTACATGTTTGTTTTATTTTTGAATTATATATATATATATATATATATATATATATTTCATACATTTCAACAAATTTTTAATGATAATAACATTTGAAATGGAAAATAATGCTACAATATATTATAGTCAAAATGTGTTTGTGTGAGGTAAAATTTATTATAGTAAAAAATATGGGTGCATACTTTATTTCATGTTAAAGTATTCAAATTTGCAAATTGTAATATATTATAGGAAAAAAAGGAAAAAAATAAGAATAATTTAGATTGTAATATATTACAGAAAAAAAAAGTAAGAATAATTTAGATTGCAATATATTATAAGAAAAAGAGGAAAAAATAAGAATAATTTGAATAATTTAAAACAACTGGGATTTGTCTTAAACATAGATCTATCAAGGGTTTAGATTATGGAATCTCTTAAAGTGTAAATATTTTTTTAAGTGAAAAATTTGATAACAAGTTTGAACCTCAATACATTTAATATCTATAAATTGCTTAGTAAAGCTATGTTTAAAAAAAATCTAAATTAATCTATAATATAGAAATTGTGGAAATATGATTATCATATTACAAATCTCCCATTACACTGCTCACAAAATCACTGAATTTTATTCTAACCATAATGTTACATAGCATCCATTACTTTCGCACGAAAATCCACTTCAATTCTCTGAGCTATAGTCTTTTCTGTGTTGGGTTGCATTGTGTTTGAATTTGATCTACCTGTAGAAGATTGATTGTGTTCAGTGAAATTCTTGGAAAGGAAAGACTTCTGCCATACATAAGATTTTAATGAAATTGAAATAAATATTGCAAAAGGCTTGAAACAACAATCTACAATTCCACTGGCTGTTTTTTATAATAAAATGGTAAATGTTTAGAATGTGCATGTTGATAAGTATAATTTTGATCCAATCACCAAATCTAATGCATCAACAATAAAAATTTCAATTGTTTTTGTTTTTGTTTTTTTTTTTTTTTTTGTCTTTCAAGACGTATTTAGTTATACCACTAAACCAATTCTACCCTTGTTTGTGCCAATAGCTAGAGTCATACAATAACACCTCAGATTACAATGTGCCCCTTGATAAGGTATAATTTTGATCCAATCACCAAATCTAATGCATCAACACCTATAAATTTCCCATTACACTGCTGACAAAATCACTGAATTTTATTCTAACTATAATGTTACATAGCATCCATTACTTTCCCACGAAACTCCACTTCAATTATCTGAGCTGTAGTCTTTTCTCTGTTGGTTTGCATTGTTTTTTAATTTGATTTACCTGTAGAAGATTGATTGTGTTCAGTGCAATTCTTCGAAAGCAAAGACTTCTGCCATACATCAGCTTTTAATGAAATTGAAATAAAAATTGCGAAAGGTTTGAAACAACAATCTACAATTCCAGTCGCTGTGTTTTATAATAAAATGGTGAATGTTTAAAATGTGCATGTTGATAAGTATAATTTTGATCCAATCAGGAAATCTAATGCATCAACAATAAAAATTTCAATTGTTTTTTTCGTTCCGAGACTTATTTAGTTATGCCACTAAACCAATTCTACACTTGCTTGTGCCAATAGCTAGCGTCATGCAATAACACCTCAGATTACAATGTGCCCCTTGGTAAGGTATAATTTCGATCCAATCACCAAATCTAATGCATCAACAATAAAAATTTCAATTGGTCTTTTTTGTTCCGAGACTTATTTATTTATGCCACTAAACCAATTCTACGCTTGTTTGTGCCAAGAGCTAGAGTAATACAGTAACACCTCAGATTACCAACAGTAAAAACATATAGTAAAATCATTGGTTTCTATGGCCACATATAAAGCTGATAATGAAAATTAATGTAAAACTTCCCGTAGTTGAGATGTTGATTGTAGATATTTTAAATTGAAAAATATCATTGAAAATGTGATTCCATCTCTGAGTCTCGAAGTTCACAACTATATTTTTGAAACTATTTTAAATTCATCTCAAACCCATCAATCAAGGAAATTAGAAATTCAACAACTTACAGTTTGAACTGAAAACTATCAATTACAAATTCATCAAGTTACATTTGGACTAAACTACCATGCAAAAGGTTACACAAGAATTCGTTTCTCCTCTTTTCTGGGTTCACTTTCAAACAAACGCACCAAAAATTCTAAAGTGTTTGGCAGCCATAACAATCTATTTTGTGAAATAATAAAGACTAATTTTCTTATTTACTCACATATTTGGGTGAGCATAGATGTAGCTTTGTTAAAGGAAACATTAGTATTGGACTTGACAGGCACCATGGTACATTTCTCATTCACTCTCTAAGAATTTCCGATTCACTCTGCATGGATTGTGAGTCTTATTTTTTCAGTATGATAGAAAAACATGAAAAACTCGGGTCAGTTTTAAAAAAAAAATAATGAAATTTCTCTCATAAAATTTTGTGGAATTGTTGTAGTGGTTGCAGTGAGGGAGCTTAAAAATTTTGGTATCATTTCTGGTAAATGGTAATCAAAATCTAGACAAAGAATTTTTAAAATTTTAAATTGTTTAATGCTTAAGAGATTTTGAAAAGAGTTAAATCTATTTATCACTAACACTTCCTGTACTAAACTACATCTATACTCACCCAAATATGTGAATAAATAAGAAAAGTAATCTCTTAATAGCTTCTTACAGAAAGTAGAAAATCGACACCAAAAAATAAAATAATAACATATGGTAGAAAACTGACACCGAAAAAACCAAACATAAAAGCATGTGATCTAAGATAACGAATATAAGAAGATCTTGAAGATAACCTAACACTTAAATAGTCAAGATAACTAACAGAAGCAAGTAATAAAATCAAGATATCCAACAGATAATCATCGAGATAACTTAACAAAAACATCTTTTAAAATATGTTTTAACATTCACATGCTTCACATTACATTTGTTAAAAGTATCTTTAAGTTTTATTAACATTCACATGCTTTACACTAGCACAACCACATTAGTAAAAACTAATGTGGTTGATATACGCCGATAGGCGTATATAAAATAGATTTACAACCACATTTACCAATGTGGTTGATATACGCCGATAGGTCTATATCCACTACCCATCACATTAATTTATATATCAATAAATAAATATTATATATAATAAATTTATTATATTAACTTGAAATATATATATTATATATTAATAAGAATATTAATATATTAAATACATTAATTGTGATTAAAATCACGAAAATATTTTATATATATTAATAATATTATAATAAGTATTAATAATATATATTAAAATTACTTATTAATATATTAAAAATATTAACTATATACATACTATAAATTAACTTGAAATATATATAATATATATTAATATAAAAATAATATTAATAATATATAATAATTTAATATTTATTTATATATTAATATCATAGATGTTTATATTATTAATAAACCAAAAGAACTAATAATATATTAATAATATATATTATATCATAGTTGGTTATATTATTAATAATATATATTAATAATATTATAATATTACTAATAATCATTATTATAAATATTTGAATATTTATTTATAATGATTATTAGTAATATTATAATATTATTAATATTACTAAATAAATATTAAAATATTATTAATATATATTATTAATAATATATATTAATAATATTATAATATTAATAATAAACATTATTAATAAATATTTGAATATTTATTAATAATATATATTAATAATATTATAATATTACTAATAATCATAATTAATAAATATTTGAATATTTATTTAAAATGATTATTAGTAATATTATAATATTATTAATATTACTAAATAAATATTATAATATTATAAATATTATTATTAATAAATATTTGAATATTTATTTATAATGATTAATAGTAATATTATAATATTATTAGTATTACTAAATAAATAATATATAATATATATAATATATATTAATAATATTTATTGATATAAAAATAATATAAATAATATATAATATTTTAATATTTATTTATATATTAATATGATAGATGGTTATATATTAATAATAATATTAATATATTATAATATATTAATAATATATATTATATCATAGTTGGTTATATTACTAATAATATATATTAATAATAATATTATAATATTACTAATAATCATTATTAATAAATATTTGAATATTTATTTATAATATATATTAATATAATAATAATATTAAACTCAAGAGAGTAATAAACCATATGAAACAACTAAAAAGAACTAATAAACCCAAGGGTTTAATATTATAAACCAAAGGAATTGGTGAACCCAAGGGGATTGATTTAAACATTGAGACAGTTGTTCTCACAATGCGACGTTTGATCATAGATGACATTGATCGATTATTCATATTATAAACCAAAAGAACTAATAACCCCAAGGATTTAATATTATAAACCAAAGGAATTGGTGAACCCAAGGGAATTGATTTAAATATTGAGACAATTGTTGTCACAATGCGACGTTCGATCAACTATGACCATGGGGTGCCATGGGTGATATTCATATTGAGACAATGTTTGTCAGAATGTGACATTTGATCGTGGATGACATTGATCGATTATTCATATTATAAACCAAAAGAACTAATAAACCCAAGGGTTTAATATTATAAACAAAAAGAATTGGTGAACCCAAGGGAAAACCATTACCCAACAAATTATAAACCAAAGGAATTGGTGAACCCAAGGGAATTGATTTAAGCATGGATGACATTGATCGATTATTTATATTATAAACCAAAAGAACTAATAAACACAAGGGTTTAATATTATAAACCAAAGGAATTGGTGAACCCAAGGGAATTGATTTAAACATGGATGACATTGATCGATTATTTATATTATAAACCAAAAGAACTAATAAACACAAGGGTTTAATATTATAAAACAAAGGAATTGGTGAACCCAGGGGAATTGATTTAAACATTGAGACAATTGTTGTCACAATGCGACGTTCGACCAACTATGACCATGGTTGGCCATGGGTGATTTTCATATTGAGACAATGTTTGTCAAAATGTAACATTTGATCATGGATGACATTGATCGATTATTTATATTATAAACCAAAAAAACTAATAAACACAAGTGTTTAATATTATAAACCAAAGGAATTGGTGAACCCAAGGAAAAACCATTACCCAAAAAATTATAAACCAAAGGAATTGGCGAACCCAAGGGAATTCATTTAAACATTGAGACAATTGTTGTCACAATGCGACGTCGAACCAAGTATGACCATGGTTGGCCATGGCTGATTTCATATTCAGACAATTTGACGATGGATGACATTGATCGATTATTCATATTATAAAGCAAAAGAACTAATAAACCCAAGGGTTTAATATTATAAACCAAGGGAATTGGTGAACCCAAGGGAATTGATTTAAACATTGTGGCAATTGTTGTCACAATACGACGTTCGACCAACTATGACCATGGTTGTCCATGAGTGATTTTCATATTGAGACAATATTTGTCAGAATGGGACATTTGATCATGGATGACATTGATCGATTATTCATATTATAAACCAAAAGAACTAATAAACCCAAGGGTTTAATATTATAAACCAAAGGAATTGATAAACCCAAGGGGATTGATTTAAACATTGAGACAATTGTTCTCACAATGCGACATTTGATCATGGAGACATTGATTTAAACATTGAGACAACTATGACCATGGTTGGCCATGGGTGATATTCATATTGAGACAATTTTTGTTAGAATGTGACATTTGATCGTGGATGACATTGATCGATTATTTATATTATAAACCAAAAGAACTAATAAACCCAAGGGTTTAATATTATAAACGAAAAGAATTGGTGAACCCAAGGGAAAACCATTACCCAAAAAATTATAAACCAAAGGAATTGGTAAACCCAAGGGAATTGATTTAAACATGGAGACAATTTTTGTCACAATGTGACGTTGGACCAACTATGACCATGGTTGGCCATGGGTGATTTTCATATTGAGACAATGTTTGTCAGAATGTGACATTTGATCATGGATGACATTGATCGATTATTCATATTATAAACGAAAAGAACTAATAAACCCAAGGGTTTAATATTATAAACCAAAGGAATTTGTGAACCCAAGGGAATTGATTTAAACATTGAGAAAACTTTTGTCACAATGCGACATTAGACCAACTATGACCATGGTTGGCCATGGGTGATTTTCATATTGAGACAATTAATTTGTCAGAATGTGACATATGATCATGGATGACGTTGATTGATTATTCATATTATAAACGAAAAGAATTGGTGAACCCGTGGAGAAACCATGCAAACAAATTATAAACCAAAGTTGCAGGCAAAAGGGAATTCATTTAAACTTATGGATGACATTGATCGATTGTTATTATACTTCAAAAGAACTATAATAAACACGAGAAGCACAATATTATAAACCAAAGGAATTGGTGAACCCAAAGGGAAAACCATTACCAACAAATTATAAACCAAAGGAATTGGTGAACCCAAGGGAATTGATTTAAACATTGAGACAATTGTTGTCACAATGCGACGTTCGACCAACTATGAGCATGGTTGGCCATGGGTGATTTTCATATTGAGACAATGTTTGTCAGAATGTGACATTTTATCATGGATGACATTGATCAATTATTTATATTATAAACCAAAAAAACTAATAAACCCAAGTGTTTAATATTATAAACCAAAGGAATTGGTGAACCCAAGGGAAAACCATTACCCAAAAAATTATAAACCAAAGGAATTGGTGAAACCAAGGGAATTCATTTAAACATTGACACAATTGTTGTCACAATGCGACAATTGTTGTCACAATGCGACGTCGGACCAAGTATGACCATGGTTGGCCATGGCTGATTTCATATTCAGACAATTTGACGATGGATGAAATTGATCGATTATTCATATTATAAACCAAACGAACTAATAAACCCAAGGGTTTAATATTATAAACCAAGGGAATTGGTGAACCCAAGGGAATTGATTTAAACATTGAGACATTTGTTGTCACAATGCGACGTTCGACCAACTATGACCATGGTTGGCCATAGACCAATATTATAAACCAAAGGAATCGGTGAACCCAACGGAATTGATTTAAACATGGATGACATTGATCGATTATTTATATTATAAACCAAAAGAACTAATAAACACAAGGGTTTAATATTATAAACCAACGGAATTGGTGAACCCAAGTGGATTGATTTAAACATTGAGGCAAATTGTTCTCCTGATACGACATTTGATCATGGAGACATTGATTTAGCTTGTTGAGACAACTATGACCATGGTTGGCCATGGGTGATATTCATATTGAGGCAATGTTTGTCAGAATGTGACATTTGATCGTGGATGACATTGATCGATTATGCATATTATAAACCAAAAGAACTAATAAACCCGAGGGTTTAATATTATAAACCAAAAGAATTGGTGAACCCAAGGGAAAACCATTACCCAACAAATTATAAACCAAAGGAATTGGTGAACCCAAGGGAATTGATTTAAACATTGAGACAATTGTTGTCACAATGCGACGTTCGACCAACTATGACCATGGTTGGCCATGGGTGATTTTCATATTGAGGCAATGTTTGTCAGAATGTGACATTTGATCATGGATGACATTGATCGATTATTCATATTATAAACCAAAAGAACTAATAAACCGAAGGGTTTAATATTATAAAACAAAGGAATTGGTGAACCCAAGGGAATTGATTTAAACATTGAGACAATTGTTGTCACAATGGGACGTTGGACCAACTATGACCATCATTGGCCATGGGTGATTTTCATATTGCGACAATATTTGTCAGAATGTGACATATGATCATGGATGACGTTGATCGATTATTCATATTATAAACCAAAAAAACTAATAAACCTAAGGGTTTAATATTATAAACCAAAGGAATTGGTGAACCCAATGGAAAACCATTACCCAACAAATTATAAACCAAAGAAATTGGTGAACCCAAGGGAATTGAGTTAAACATTGAGAAAATTGTTGTCACAATGCGACGTTGGACCAACTATGATCATGGTTGGCCATGGGCGATTTTCATATTGAGACAATGCCTGTCACAATGTGACATTTGATCATGGATGATATTGATCGATTATTCATATTATAAACCAAAAGAACTAATAAACCCAAGGGTTTAATATTATAAACCAACGGAATTGGTGAACCCAAGGGAATTGATTTAAACATTGAGAGAATTGTTGTCACACTGCGACGTTGAACCAACTATGACCATGGTTGGCCATGGGCGATTTTCATATTGAGACAATGCTTGTCACAATGTGACATTTGATCATAGATGATATTGATAGATTATTCATATTATAAACCAAAAAAATAATAAACCCAAGGGTTTAATATTATAAACCAAAGGAATTGGTGAACCCAAGGGGATTGATTTAAACATTGAGACAATTGTTCTCACAATGCAACATTTGATCATGTATGACATTGATCGATTATTCATGTTATAAATCAAAAGAACTAATAAACCCAAGGGTTTAAATACAATATTTTTCAGAATGTGGCATATGATCATGGATGACGTTGATCGATTATTCATATTATAAACCAATAAACCCAAGGGGTTAATATTATAAACCAAAGGAATTGGTGAACCCAAGGGAATTGATTTAGACATCGAGACAATTGTTGTCACAATGCGGCGTTGGACCAACTGTGACCATGGTTGGCTAGGGGTGATTTTCATATTGAGACAATATTTGTCAAAATGTGACATTTGATCATGGATGAAATTGATCTATAATTCATATTATAAACCAAAAGAACTAATAAACCCAAGGATTTAATATTATAAACCAAAGGAATTGGTGAACCCAAGGGAATTGATTTAGACATTGAGACAATTGTTCTCACAATGCGATGTTGGACCAACTATGACCATGGTTGGCCATGGATGATTTTCATATTGAGATAATATTTGTCAGAATGTGACATTTGAACATGGATGACATTCATCGATTATTCATATTATAAACCAAAAGAACTAACAAACCCAAGGGTTTAATATTATAAATCAAAGGAATTGGTGAACCGAAGGGAAAACCATTACCCGACAAATTATAAACCGGAAGTTAGCAATCAACCTTACTTATTGTTAATATTATTAATTGATGTTGGACCAATTATGACCATGGTTGGCCATGGGTACTTTTCATACTGAGACAATATTTGTGAGAATGTAACATTTGATCATGAATGACATTGATCGACTATGGCTAATGCTAATTAAGAATGGTTTCCCATGGTTGATTTTCATATTGAGTTAGTGTTTTTCATAATGTGAAATTGGACCATGCATTAGTATTAAACTCTAGGACTAATATTTAAACCCCAAGACCATGCATTTAAATATTTTAAATGCTCTAGGACTAATATTTAAACCCCAGGACCATGCATTTAAATATTTTAAATGCAAATGAATGAGAAACTCACATAATTAATAAAGAGATTAATAAATCTTACGAATCAATATTTTAAAAATACTACTTATCACTAATGATGTTAATACTATTTATATTAATAGCGTTAATTTTGGTATCAATAGTAATATCATTCATAATATTAATCATCATAAACATTATTAATATTATTTATCAATATTAATGTTAATAGGATTTATATTAACAATATTAATGTAATTAATATTATTGTTATAATTTAAATGTTATTAATAATTTTAATAAACCTTAATCATGTTTAAAACTTATTGTTATTAATACAATTATGAACATTAATGTAATTAATCATATTAATATTAATATTATTTATCAATATTAATGTTAATAGGATTTATATTAATAATATTAATGTAATTAATCACGTTAATATTATTAATAAAATGTTATTAATATTATTGTTATAATTTAAATATTATTAATAATTTTAATAAACCTTAATCATGTTTGAAACTTATAGTTATTAATACAATTATGAACATTAATGTAATTAATGTAATTAATCATATTAATATTATTAATAAAATGTTATTAATATTATTGTTATAATTTAAATGTTATTAATAATTTTAATAAACATTAATCATGTTTGAAACTTATTGTTATTAATACCATTATGAACATTAATTTTAAATAAACATGGTGAATATTGTATTAATGATGTTTTTAATAATATTGTTATTATTATTATTAATGTTACTAATAATAATGTTTTTAATAATAATTAAAATTTTATTTTCATTATTAATTTAGTGTTTAGTATAAATCATAATGATCATTATTTAAATACTAATTATTAATATTATTTTTATTGTATATTAGAATGTTAATGTTATTAATGTCATTTTTATTATTTCCACAATGTGACCATGATTATTTACCATAATAATATTCTTTAATGTTATTAAAATTAATATTAATATTTATAAATATTAATAATATCAATATTATTATTCATATTAACAATATTAACATGAATAATTAATATTAGTATTAAAATTAAAATTAATATTAATATTTAATGTTCAAAATATTAATATTTAAATTTATTTTTCCATATAAATAATAATAATATTAATAAATTAAAATAACAATAATAAATAATATTGTAAATTAAAATTTGTTAACATTATTGTTAATACTCAATGTTAATGCTAAATGTTGCTAATATTATTTATTAACATTTGTATTCTTATTCAAATTAATTAACAGTGTATTCCAATGCACTATTAAATTGGATTTTAAAAGATATAACATTCATTTAAGAGCTTAAATACTAGTCGGCTATCCTACTCCCTACCTCCCAAATGTCCATACACACATGTTATGATATACTATGCAACATCATTTATATATACATATTATGTAATATGTAAATAAGTAATTCAATGCATCTCAAATCTCTGTAGAGAGTGTTGGTTGGTTGGTGAATGAAGATACAATTTGAGTTACCGACGCGAAAGGATATAATACTCATCATATTAATACTTATTAATTTTTTTTTGTTTACTATACAGATGTTACTCAAAATTACGATATATGGAATTAATGAATGGGTATTTTGTTTCGACAAACAGTGATATAGGTCGTGCAAAGGCCAATGCTGTGAATAATTGTCAAAAATATTTACGTAGAACATAAACGATTCTATAGCTAGATAAAAAGGAAATAGAATTATGCATGAAGAATGAATTCCTTTTATATGACAATAAGTTAATGTCAATACATTTATCGAAGTGAAAGAAAGATTATAACTGAAGGGGAAATTACTTAAATCCATCATAACTCTCAGAATTCAAGATAATAATCGAATTTGACGTATAATACTCATCATATAGAAGTAAATCTTTATAGGATGATAATTGATGTGTTTAAAAATACTTTAGATATTTAATGAGGCAATAATTAAACCCTGAGTATTTATTTAAAAGATGATTATATACCAGAATCCCAAAACTGATTTTCACAAGAATAAAAGGGGTTGTTGAAGATAAAACAAAGGAGCATTAGAGTTTAATACGTTAATGAGATACTCAACTCTAAACGCCAAGAGGCATTGGAAATTTAATAGATTAGTGTGCCCGTTGAGGGATTCAACACTATTTGCATAAACCACTTCTTTCCTTCTTTTATTCGTCGATATTTTTTCTGCATGTGGTTGTAAGTCCATGTAATGATTTATTTCAGTAATAATAAAATTGTTTATTAATCTCATTTGTAATTGTGTTTTCTTGACTAAACGAGTGATAATTTATTTTATAAATTTTAAATAGCCATTTCGATCATAATTTTCGTTAACATTCATGTAATTTGCATAATTTTCGTTAACAATATAAGAAGCAAAGTTTATCCATGAAGCATCGAATTTGGTTATGGTGTTGGATATAGTTATACGCTCATCAATTTCCAATTCGGCCATAGTAGAGCTGACTACGCGATGGAGTCTCCACGCTTCTTTTTCACTATAGCTTGCGAGATTTTCTTGCAGTACACTTGGATAGTAATGGATGAAATGTTTAATCTTACATGGTAAATCTTTTTCGAAACTCTTTTTACAGATAGATTTCCACGTTACAACAGTACAAATAATTCATTTTTAATTTTCGTGCTCTAGCCTCATAGAATATAAATTTGCAAACAAGCCAAATAAGTAAGAAAAGGGATAATTCGTTGCCTCTGCTTTTTTCAGCCATACAAAAACTTAAGATGGTAGAATAGTACCGCACCTCAAACGCGCTGTCAATGCATTGACCCCGCCACCGGCCTCGCGGACAGTACTGGCCTCGGGTGTGTTAAAATCCCTAACATTATTAGAAACACTTTCAGTACTCTTGATAAAATCTTGTTAATATACCATTTTTATTTAAAACATATTAAGATATAAAATCTTGCAAGCATAATTCTTTAACACAAATAAAGATATAAAAATTGTTGGAATAATTTGCACACTCGTCTTATTTCACTGCGAATTAAAAAATGTGCTATCATCCTAGAAACTGGACTAACATCTCACTTGGATGGTAAAAGAAGTTTACTCTCCAAATTGATTCGTATTGATTCCCTATGAATTTGACTGTGACAATAAAACCCAGGAAAATGATGGTATAGTACCTGGACGAGGCCATAAAGGGGCATCCCTGGTCTCCATTACTACTTTTCTCGCTTTTGGTTCTCATCTCTCATGATCTGCACACGCTTCGACATTATTTCTTTCAAATTGAAAGGCACTTGCCCGGTAGAGAAAAGCCACCGCACGAACTATCCTTCTTTAATACATAAAGATCGTAGTATGGTTATGTTACCCGGCCAATAAGTCCTTCGACCGTTTAAACGCATAAAGATTTTAGTACCTGGAGGCTGCCGAGACGATGAAGCCTCTTCCACCAGTTTCTTGCGTGTTCGTTTGCATAACGTTCCACTTCCACTTCTAGAATAGTACCGCTTGCCGCCACTATGGCTCGTGTCAAAGGCATGGACAGGTTGCACAACGATTTCAACATGCATCGCTTGCTGCCACTATGGGTAGTGTGAAAGGCATGGGACACGTTGCAGAGCGATTTCAACACTTGGAGAAGATTTAATGTTTCAGTGTCTTTCTAGTTGTTAATCTTGATAGGTGGCAATTAATAAATGGCACTGTAAATTTTTAATTAAGATTTGTAAAAAATTAATTTAATTACGGTTTAAACATGTGATTTAGATATGCAAGGAAGTTAGTGGGATAGATTTCATCCATGGATTGAGTGGCGACGACCAGAATATACCGGCATCTTTCAATCTAGACCATTAGATCGAAAAAATTAATTAGCCTAATCACAAAACATGCTCCTTCCAACAGGGGGTTACGCCTATCGGCGTAATTACATTTTCTAAAAGTATGTTTAAGTTTATTAATTTAGAACGATAAATAGTTAATTATCTTTAAGTTTTATTAACATTCACATGCTTTACATTACATTTTCTAAAAGTATCTTTAAGTTTTATTAATTTAGAACGATAAATAGTTAATTGAATATGAAAGATCCATATGACTAAACCATCAGAACAATTATACTTGTTCTCGATATACACTGATTATCTCTACTACACTCCAGAAACAAATAGAAACTTCTTAACAGAAAACAAAAAATATAGCAGTTCTACATCATGTAGGATCGATCTACATTGAAGCACAACCTTTCTGAGCAAAGTAGAGCTTGTTACGGTGGAGATCGTAAGCTAGGTTGAAATTCTGCTCCTGAATATTTCTGAATACCGTGCCTGAAACCACCTCCCGTGCAGATTCAATGGAATGGAAAACTATATCATCTGCTCCTTGCGTAGTTATATGAATGAATTATTTGTCGGTAGGTCATATGCGGCATCTCCAGCAAAGTGAAACGTAACAGCTGGAAGTCGGAGATCAGGCGTAGATTTGTAACAGAGAACAGGCTCTCACATTAGTAGCAAGCCGGGTTTGAATGGGTATAGATTTAACCATTACAGGGTTCCTTTAGAATAGAAAATGAAGCTAACCTCGATTACGTTGAAGCTGAGGCACAAAGAATTTAAAACCTGCTACTATATAAAGAAAGACCAATCAAACCGAGATGCATGTGAGAGCCGAGGAGAAAAAAAAGTTATAAACAAACCTGCGTAAACAAAATTAAATTTGAAGGCCGAGACAGACACTTTACTGTAGAAGTTATGGTACTCACGAACTGTGAGCAAAGTAGCGACCTAAATAGCTCAAGAGCTGACTTCACTAGTTAGGGTTTGCAACACCCATCGCAGAGCTCACACCCCGAAGAGAACATGTTGCAATTGACCCAACGACAGTATTGCATGCATCTGAACCGTACTACTTTTTGACTACTTGCTTATCCAATGGCTAAACATATTTGGATCGTCTAACATATAATCGAAAGGTGCTGGATCGAAGTTTTTCTGATGGAAAGACGTTTTTCTCATGGAGGAATGTTTTACGACTTAATTAGCGATTGCATCATAGGTTGTAAAGAAAATACTGTTTTGTATAGAAGAAAAACCTAAATCTCGAATTTCGATTTAGTAAAAAATAATAAGCTTCTCATCAAACCTGCCTATCCTCTTTAGAAGCGTGTGAAGAAAGAATTCATTATCTTCGTCTGCAAATTTGAGAAGCCTCTCCATCGACTGCTTTCGGGTCTCGAGTTCGATACCATTCATTACATCTACAATTATACACAAGAAGAAAGTTTTGAGGACCTTGAAACAAATCCATAATATGATGTAATAGAAATATATACGTCATTTGGTTTCTTGCCTCATCTTTAGTCTCTATGTCATGTACAAAATTTAATGTCTAAAATCATCTATCGAATCAAGTTGAAGATCGATTATGAATGGACAAGATAGAAACCATATAATATCTTTGTATATCCTTTATTATATGTATTGACAAATTTACACTATATATCTCCTATTTCTCTCGCAGTATACTCATCTATATCACCCACTGCTCTGGCACTATGCTCATTTATAGGTATTTGGCATATTTATACGCTCGATATACCACAAACTATGCAACTGCGACTTCGCCAATTATCTACGAACCTACTCCAACAGTACTCTCTTTCTTCATTGTACAAAGCTACAACTCTTCCATTTGCAAACTCCAATGGAATTCCGCCTCTATTCCTCAAACTTCAAAGTGTCTTTGTATCAGACGCCGTGTTCTGCACTCAAAACCTGTTACATACGGAGATGGGCTCTTCACCAAAACGTAAAAGACCAGACAAGGTCTTCCACAAGGTACTATTTTAAAAAATAACATGGGTATGCTTGGTGAAGGACTCAGCGTATAACGCACCCATAGGGAAGATAGCGAGAATCGAACTTGGGTCTCTGCCTTAGGCTCACCCGAATATTAAGCTTTACAACGCTATAGAACATTACATCTCATCCTTTGCCGAAAGTCATTTAGCATACCTCATTTTCACAGTCCATGCCCCAAAACACTTGAGCAGGGAATGAATGGAGAGCCATGGATGCTCTGTAGCAAAACGAATATTTCTCATCAATACTCCATGATTCTTACACATCCCAACATCGATTTGTATTGAAGCTGCAAGAGGGAATAATTATTACTGGTAACGAATATTTCTCATCAATACTCCATGAATCTTACACATCCCAACATCGATTTGTATTGAAGCCTCAAGAGGGAACGAGTATTAATGATAGAAAAGAGGGAATACCTAGCACTTTGTGTGTGCTGAGTCTCTTCGTAATGTCTCTACAAACAATACGGTGTATCAAGTCCTTGGCAGAGTGAGACATTGAGAGCCACAGATTAGTTGTGAAGTGAAGGCGCCCAAAGAGGACTATGTTGAAAATATTAAAGTCACCTGAGTGCCCTATGCAAGTAGAAACAGAGTATAACAGGGGCATCAACAGGAGCAGAAGGTTGAGTGTACACTTCTGTGCACTCAAGAGGACCAGAGAAACAGTAAGGATGGAATTTAATGTTTATGGGTAGCAGGCACCATTGCAGAGGAGAATTTATGTTTGTATGGGCATAGCCGTATTTGCAAAAGAAATGAAGACTTTCGTGGTTCAAAACCACGCAACAACAGAGTTTTATTTAAAACAGTCTTTTCGGGCTTTTAAGCCCCCAACAACCACAAACAAGAGTTTTTTGTTCAAACGCGCCAAGTTCTTTTTAAGTTTCGAATGAGCCACGTCATAGTGGTCCCCACCATCTCTTAGATCGCAATCGCAAGTTTTTTGAGTAAGTGTCTTGTTGATATGAAGTGTCCGATGTGATGCGATGTGGTCCCACCACAATAGCAATCGCAAATCGCAAAGGGACAATGTATTTTCTGCATCCGCAAAGTGTTACCACCAATTGAAAGTTGCGATGCGATGTGGTCCTACCACAATCGCTTCATCGCAGTCGCATTAACCAACAACACCACTGCATATGTTATGTTCCATTGAATATTTGCGATGCGATTATCACAATCGCAAATCGTAACATCACTTAACCATTCCGCCTACCACATATGATTTTCGCCGATGTTGCTAATTGCACATCGCAATCGCAATGTCCAAAGTCCGCTTATGTTTCTGCCGATGCTCATGGTGCGATGTGATTGTCGCAATCACACATCGCACATCGCTCATCGCTAATCAAAACATCACAAATTTGTTTGTTCAAACCGTTCTGCTTATCCACCGATCGCTGATTACCGATTGCGATGTGGGCTCCACTCATATATCACGCAAAAGAAGTTTTAGGTTAAAGTTTTTTTTATCTCTTTGTATTTTATGTTTTTCATTCCATCGCGCCATATAAAGTGAAAATCCCGTAGGCTTGATATGCATAGTATTGTAGTGTTGTATTGTTGTGTAAGCCCGCAGGCAGAGAAAAACACAGTGAAGACCAGAGAGTACTGTTTTGTGCAGTTTTCAGAGACAGAGAAAATTTGTGTGAGCACTGTGTCTATAGCAGTCTTAATCATATTTTGTAAATCCCTCAGAGAGGAAAAAATCTATCATTTTGTAATAGTTTTAGTTCCGTTAATGAAACAGAAAGCATTTTTATGCAATCTCTGTCCAGCAGTAAGCAAATTTAATTTTATTCTCTGTGTTTGAAGGAGCGTATTATTCTCTTACTCCTTTGTTCTGGAATTATCAGAAATTCCAACATGGTACCGAAGCTTATCTAGACTCTTTGAAGTTTTCAAAGAAGCTGAAGGAAGAAGAAGATTTGTTGCAGCAGTTCTCCAATAGCGTGAAGGCTCAACAGAAGACTAAGTCCATGTATTTCTCAAAAAAACAGAGTTGTTGTTTTTTTCTAGAAGAGCAGTCCTGAGAGACAGAGTTTGTCTTTTAAAGAAGGAAAGATAGTTTGTTTGAAAAACACAGTAAATTTTAGTTCAGAGTTTAGTTTATAAGTAATGGCTCAACCAAACACTAGTATGAGTTTTGGAAATGCTCAGCTTCCACAATTTAATGGGAAGAACTATGATTATTGGGCAATTACCATGAGAGCCCTGTTTGCCTCACAAGACTTATAGGAATTTGTAGAAGATGGTTTTGATGAAGCAGTTGATGAGCAGGCCTTTAATGCCTTAACTGAGGCAGAGAAGGATTTATTGAAGAGTAATAGGAAGAAGGACTCTAAAGTCCTCTTCTATTTGTATCAAGCAGTACATGAGAGTGGGTTTCCAAGGATAGCAGCAGCTAAGAAATCCAAGGATGCATGGGATACTCTTAAGATAGCCTATCAAGGTATGGGGAAAGTGAAGACAACAAAACTACAATTGCTGAGGAGAGATTTTGAAACTCTCTGCATGAAAGATTCTGATAATATAGACTCGTTCTTAACACATGTTATTGGGATGATCACATAGATAAGGTCCCATGGAGAAACACTAGAGGAAAGAAGTATTGTGGAGAAACTATTGAGGAGTCTACCCTCAAGGTTTGATGTTATAGTTACCACCATAGAAAAGACTAAGGATCTCTCAAAGTTCACAGTAGATGAACTTCATGCATCGCTGATGACTCACGAACAGAGATTGGAAAGATCTGTAAACCCATCTCTAGAGCATGACTTCAAGACCCAGATGCCTTATGGAAGAGGAAGAGGCAGAAGCCAAAACAGAGGTGGAAGGACCATCCCCTCACATTCACATGGAAGGAGCAGCAATCAGAATCAAAGCCACGGCCAATGCAACAGCCAACAAGGTGGACACCAACATGCTCATGGAAAAAGGTATGACAAATCCAATGTCCAATGTCATTATTGCAAGAAATATGGGCACTATGCCAATGAATGTAGGAAAAATCAAAATGACATGAACAATAGACAGAATGCTAATGTAGCAAGAGAAGAAAAGAACCCAAAGAATGTGTTGTTAACATGTAATGTATCACAATATAGGCAAGATGATGTATGGTTCTTAGATTTAGGCTGTAGTAATCACATGACTGGAAACATAGCAATGTTTTCCAATCTTGAAGAAGAATTTAAATCAGAAGTAACCACAAGAACTGATACTAAGATCTCTGTAAAGGGAAAAGGAAGAGTTAGTATCCATGCAAGAAATGGTGAGCAGAAGTTTGTGCCAGATGTATACTATGTTCCTAGCTTGAAGTGTAATATTTTGAGCGTTGGGCAGCTCATAAACAAAGGTTACAATGTAGTTTTCAAAAATGATGTGTGCACAATAATGGATATACCTCCAATCAAGAAGATCATTTCTGAAATAAAAATGACCAGCAATAGAATGTTTCCATTCAAGCTCAACACTGACTTGAAAGGAAAAGGAAAGAATGTAGCAGCTGTAACTCAAGAGGTCTTTCAGAAGGAAGTGAAAGATGAGAACTCGTTATGGCACTTGAGATTTAGACATCTCAATTTCGGAGGATTAAATTTGTTGCACAGAAAAGGAATGGTAAGAGGTATACCATTGATTGAGAAACCAGATAGCCAATGTGAAGGCTCCATCTTGGGAAAACAACACAGAGAAAACTTTCCATCAGGAAAGAGCATAAGGGCGAAAGCACCCTTAGAAATTATTCATTCAAATTTATTTAGCTTGATTGAAACAACATCAGTTTCAGGCAACAGTTATATGCTGACCTTCATTGATGATTTCACAAGGAAAGTATGGGTTTATTTCTTGAAATATAAAAGTGAAGTCTTTAACAAAATATGCCATTTTAAAGATCTTATAGAGAAACAGAGTGGGAAACATATCAAAGTTATAAGAACTCATAGAGGAGGTGAGTACATATCAAAATAATTTCTGTTCTTTTGCAGAGAGAATGGAATACACAAATAATTTACTACAAGGTACACACCACAGCAAAATGGAATTGCTGAAAGGAAGAATCGAACCATAATGGAAATGGTGAGAAGTATGCTAAAGGAAAAACACTTTCCAAATGAGTATTGGGAAGAAGCTACAAATTGTGCAGCATACATCTTGAATAGATGCCCAACAAAAGCTATAATGAACATAGTTCTAGAAGAAGCGTGGAGTGCCAGAAAACAGGGAGTCACCCAAATGAGAGTTTTTGGAAGTGTGGCATATGCACGCATTCCAGATCAGTTGAGGAAGAAGTTGGATAGTAAGGGGGAGAAGTGCATCTTCCTCAGATATTGTGAAGATTTCAAGGGATATAGACTGTATAACCCATCCACAAAGAAACTTGTGATAAGCGGAGATGTGCATTTGATTGAAGAAGAAGCATGGGATGGAAGCATTGAGAAAACAGTCAATGTCAAAAGTTGTTTGTCTCATGATGAAGATGAGGAAGATATGGCTGAAAATAATATCTCATCGATTGTACAACCTCCACCAACACAAGGACAATAAAGGACACCTCAATCAGGAGTAAGAACACCCTTGAGAAGAAATTAGAGTGCTTCTCCAAGCACACCACATGGAGCAGATTTGAGTGCTTCTTCAAGCACAAGAACACCAAATGAAAGAGGAACAAGATTCATAAATATAAATGAGATTTATGAGCAAGAGACAGCAGATGAAGGTATGAACTCCTTATTTGCTTTGTATTGTCATGTTGATGATCCTATTCATTTTGAAGATGCCATAAAAGATAGAGAATGGATAGAAGCTATGAATGATGAAATTAATTTCGTAGAGAAGAACAAAACATGGGAGTTGGTTGATCTCCGAGAAGGTAAAGAAGTCATTGGATTAAAATGGGTCTACAAGACCAAAAACAATGTTGAAGGTAAGATAGAAGGACACAAGGCTAGACTTGTCATCAAGGGATATAAGTAGCAGCATGGAAGAGACCGTTCCAAGAATGGAAACCGTGAGAGAAGTGTTGTCCATAGTATCGCAAAACAAATGGAAATTATATCAAGTGAATGTAAAATCAACATTTTTAAATGGAGTTTTAATGGAAGAGGTTTATGTGGAACAACCTCTAGGCTATGAGAAAAAGGACCAAGAACACAAAGTGTGCAAATTGAAGAAAGCTCTTTATGGGCTGAAGCAAGCACCAAGAGCATGGTACAGTAGGATAGATTCCTATCTACTCGAAAATGGGTTTGAAAAATGTGAAGGAGAACCCACATTATACATCAAATAGAAATATGGTAAGATGCTCATTGTTGTGTTATATGTTGACGATGTGATATTTACACGTAATGATGATTACCTCAGTGAAAATTTAAAACAGTCATGAAAGATGAATTTGAAATGACTGACATGGGATTGTTGAGATACTTCTTAGGAATAGAAGTAGAATAGAATGAAAATGGGATTTTTATCTCACAAGAAAAATATTTTAATGAAGTTTTAGAAAGATTTAATATGCAGGAGTGCAAAGCAGCAATTACTCCTACAGTAATGGGATTGAAGTTGAGTAAAGATGACAACAACAAGGATTTTGATCCTAGTTTGTATAAAATCCTAGTTGGCAGCCTCATGTATTTGACTGCAACTAGGCCAGATATTATGCATGCTGTTAGTTTGATTTCTATATTTATGGAGAGGCAAAAAGAAGCACATTGGCAAGCAACGAAGAGAATTCTGAGGTATGTAAAAGGAACTAAAAGGTATGGGATTTTATATACTACTTCAGAAAATTCAGAGTTAATTGGTTACATTCATAATGATTGGGCTGGAAGTGTAGAGATCGGAAAAGCACATCCAGTTATATTTTTCATATGGGTTCAGGAGCCATTTCATGGGCTTCTAAGAAACAATCTATTGTAGCATTATCTACAGTAGAGGTAGAGTATGTGGCAGCTACAGTAGTAGCGTGTCAAGAAGTTTGGATGAGAAGGATGTTGACAAATTTGTGTCAAGAACAGGTAAAAGGCACAGTGATTTATTGTGACAATAGCTCAGCTATTGCATTATCAAATAATTCTTTTTTTCACAAGAGAACGAAGCACATAGATGCTAAGTTTCACTATATCAAAGAATTGGTGTACAATGGAGAAATTGTTTTACAACATTGTAGAACACAGGAGCAGTTTGTAGACATATTGACAAAACCATTAGGGCAAAAGAGTTTTGAATATTTAAGAAAATGCTTGGGTATGACTGATAACCGAGCAGCTAACTTTAAGGGGGAGGGTTGAAAATATTAAATTCACCTGCGTACCCTGTGTAGGTAGAAACAAAGTATAACAGGGGCGGCAGCAGCAGCAGAAGGTTGAGTGTACACTTCTGTGCACTCAAGAAGAATGGAGAAACAGTAAGGATGGAATTTAATTTTTATGGGTAGTAGCCACCATTGCAGAGTAGAATTTATGTTTGTATGGGCGTAGCCGTATTTGTAGAAGAAATGAAAACTTTCATGGTTCAAAACCACACAACAGTAGAGTTTTATTTAAAACAGTATTTTCGGGCTTTTAAGCCCCCAACAACCACAAACAAAAGTTTTTTGTTCAAACGCGCCAATTTATTTTTAATTTTTGAATAGGCCACGTCATAGTTGTCCCCACCATCTCTTAGATCACAATCACAAGTTTTTTTAGTAAGTGTCTTGTTGATATGAAGTGTTCCGATGCGATGCGATGTGGTCCCACCGCAATCGCAAATCGCAAAGGGACAATGTATTTTCCTCATCTGCAAAGTGTTACCACAGATTGAAAGTTGCGATGCGATGTGGTCCTACCACAATCTCTTCATCGCAGTCGCATTAACCAACAACACCATCGCATATGCTATGTTCCATTGAATATTTGCGATGCGATTGTCGCAATCACAAATCACAACATCACTTAACCATTCCGCCTACCGTATATGATTTCTTCCAATGCGATCCCCGATGTCGCAAATTGCACATTGCAATCGCAATGTCCAAAGTCCACTTATGTTTTCCGCTGATGCCAATGGTGTGATGCAATTGTCGCAATCACACATCACACATCGCTCATTGTTAATCACAACATCGCAAATTTGTTTGTTCAAACCATTCTGCTCATCTACCGATCGCTGATTGCTGATCGCGATGTGGGCTCCACTCGTATATTGCGCAAAAGAATTTTTAGGTTAAAGTTCTGTTTATTTCTTTGTATTTTATGTTTTTCATTCCGCCACTCCATATAAAGTGGAAAGCCCGTAGGATTGATATGTGTAGTATTATAGTGTTATATTGCTGTGTAAGCCTGTAGGCAGAGAAAAACACAGTGAAGACCAGAGAGCATTGTTTTGTGCAGTTTTGAGAGATAGAGAGAAGTTGTGTGAGCACTGCCTCTGTAGCAGTCTTAATCATATTTTGTAAATCCCTCAGAGAGGAAGAAATCTATCATTTTGTAATAGTTTTAGTTTCGTTAATGAAATAGAAATAATTTTTATGCAATATCTGTCCAGCAGTAAGAAAAATTAATTTTATTCTCTGTGTTTGAAGGAGAGTATTATTCTCTCATTCCTTTGTTCTTTAATTATCAAAAAATCCAACAGACTACCTCAAATATCTCCTGCGATGAGTCTCCAATAAAAGGGGAACCCCACTGAGGATTATGTACAAGATATTTCTCACTGTAATCCTTCCCTTCCAACACTTCCAGTGCTACATAATACATAGTACTCACAATTCCTTGCATTAATCCTTCTTGTGCATACATTAATCTAGGAATTTCAACCATGGAATTCATCCATCCATACCCACCTTTCATAGACTTAAAGAAGCAAAGGGGGCAAGCATAATAAGCATACGTGGAGAAGAAGAAGAGGCCTGCCCAAAGTCTGCTAGCTTGATTTTAGTGAGGAAACAAGCTTGATTTCAGTGAGGAAACTTGACTTATTGGCCAAGATAATATTTTCTTTAATATCAATGTTGGTTATAGATTATAAATTACTTTTGAATCATGCAGATCTTCCTCCACTACTATAGTGCAAACCTACACCTCACATACATATCTATATGGATATATCACAACCCTACACCTCACGTACATGACTATATGGATATATTTCAACTCTATACCCGACATACATATAAAATAACAGGCATGATGAGAATATAAAAGAGGAACCTTTTTTAACTCGAAAGCCATAAATAATAAGCTTTACATCCTCCAATAGTATATTTCTCAATGATATAATTATAGTTGAGTTCATGATGAGTATAAAATTATGTTATTTAATATTGGCATACACACACATCAAACTAAACATATATTTCTGTGAGACACACATTGAACTAAACATAGAATGAATTACACATTATGCAATATAAAGATCATATAAAACTAAGGTGGAAATTGAAGTGTTTTATTTATGTTGAAATTAACTTTTTTTTTGTTAGTACTATTTTTCAATTTATTATTGCAGTTATGTGACAGCATCTCCCTTATACTAAATTATAATGCATTATTAATACATTTTTATTAACTAGTAATAATATTACATTAAACACATTTTTTTGATTTTCTTCAATTTTAATTTTTAATAATACAATTTTTCTCCATATTTAATGTTTCTTTTCTTTTAATTTATCTTGGTGATAGCACATAATGTTCATATCTTATACATAATATTTAAAAATAAAAAGATTAACATAATCTTCTACGGTGAATATGAATACTCAAATTTCTTTTTAATTAAATTGTTTTATAAGATATATATATATATATATATCCAAATAAAATAGAAATTTATAATTAAATCATCAATTTAATTTCTGTTAATAAATTTTTTTTAAAAGATAAATATATAAATATAAAATTCAAAGTATAATACACAATTTCTAGTTAAATCATCACTTTAATTTCTTTTAACAAAATTATTTTGTAAGATAAATATATAGATATAAAATTCAAATTATAATACACAATTTATAATTAAATCATCATTTTATGCAAATATTGAAGTGAATGATATTTTATGATAATGGTAAAAAAAAAAATTCAAAATTTTATTTCAAACAAATCACTTAAAATTTATATTTAATAACTTGTAATCATTTCTTTAAAAAAACAATTTTAATTATTGTTAAATTTTTTTGAAACTCTATTCAAGTGAATGATATTTTATCATAATGGAAAAAAAATTATTTCAAAATTTCATTTCAAACAAATGGCTTAAAATTAATATTTAATAACTTGTAATCATTTGTTTAAAAAACAATTTTAATTATTTGTTAAATTTTTTTGAAATCCTATTTAAAATCAATCCTCTCAATAATCTAAAACCCATTAACATAATACCGAAATTTGAATTACCACATAAATCAAAACTTATATTTCTCTTTAATAAAACCATTTACACATCATCACCCAATAATTCAAAACCTATTAACATAATATTAAAATTTACGTTACCATAAATAAATCAAAACTTATATTTCTCTTTAAAAAATTAAAATCATTTAATCAAAACAATTTATTCCTATTCTTAAAAGGTAAAATACATCTTTACAAGTTTGAAAACATATTCAAAATTATAATTACTCAAGAATTCAATACCTATTAATATAATACTAAAAATGTGAGTTACCATATTTAAAAAAATATAATTACCTTGTCATGTTTAATAATGAATCGAAAACCCATTTTCAATACTAAATTACTTATCTAACAATTATAAAGCAACCGCATTAAACTCAACGTACAGTTCATACAAATATCCTCGGCATTCAAAGTTTGTTCATCCATGAAAATATCATGGTTTCAGATATTCACTAGTTACTTAAAAGTAGGCCACAATAAGAGTCATTAGAGTTGAAAGAAAATTAAATTAAACAGACAAAACAGTGAAGAAAAAATAATGCACCGATTAGTCGTCCAAATTCTGTATAATTTATTTATAATAAAAACTAAAATTCGTTATTTCAAACATAAAAAATTATTGAAGTAGAAAGACATGTATTGCATGGTCTTTGATTCTTGCAAAAAGTTGATAGAACTCCAAAAGGGTCATCTATATGGAATCTAACAGCGATGAACAAATTTTTAATTCGGAATCATAATTTCTGGGAAGTTAGGGAAGGAAATACAGCGCTCTTCTAGGAAGACTCATGGCAGCAAAGGGACAAATTATTTAGTAGACTTGAATTAGGAGATGTAACACCCCCAAGTTCTATGCTTTTCAAATTAGATATTTGAACATACATCCATAAGGGAGTGGACCCCAATGGATAATTATTATGTGGATATGGTTAAATACTTAATTATGAAAAATAAATAAAATATTGTGCATGCACTATGACCAGATGAGAAAGTGAGATCACATGCCTAATCCATGAGGTAATGGAAAAGGAAAAAAAGACTTTCCCCAAATCTTTCAAAAATCCTTGAAAGAAATTATTTCTAATTTAAATTTTTGAGGAAAAATCTAAATTTCCCCAATGAAGAGGAGTAGTTGGGAAGAGGTGAGAAAAAGCTGGAAAAGCTGAGGAAAAGCTTAAAGTAGCTTTAAAGGATCCCAAAAATGGGAAGCCTAGGCTAAACAGGAATAAAGCATCCTGAAATTCTGGACGCAGAATTGGAAACAGGCTTGGGGAAAGCACAGCTTAAATAAGCTGCTCCAGAACAGATTGAGGCTAGTCGGTTCTGGGAGGATCTCTGCTCGGGGGTGAATCCTGGGAGATAAAGAGGATTCTAAGGTTGGGAGGACTGGTCATAGTAGTGGATTGCATGCACAACTTTGGAGGTTTCTGTAAGTTGAATTAAATGTATCCCTGTTTTATGAAAGTGTGATGTTATATTCCTTTATGCAATTTATGAAATTTTGAGGTTATAGTCCTTTATACAATTTATGAAATTTCAATGTTATAGTGCATTAGGAAATGTATGAATGGTATGTTAAGTAGCAGTATGCCACTATTAGATGGATTAATGGTTCAGTAACTTATGTAATTGCAAACCCAACTATTGACAGTAGAGACAAATGGTTGGGTGTAGGTAGGAGTACCTGGTAATAAGGAGATTTGAGATGATAGATTAGTTACACAGCAAATCTAACAACTATGTATGGGTATAGCTTGATATCTTTGAAAGGAGTATTTAAGTTCTGTGTGTAGGAACAGAAAATGGTAACAAACCATTAACCCTGAACAGTCAGTTCCAAACAACTAAACCTATCATAACAATACTGAGGGCACAGAAGTCACTGTGATCAATAACAGAAAATAGGGAACCACAACCCTCAGCTGTGTTGCAATGGAAAGAATTGTAAAAATTAGAATTTACAGTATTCTATTAAATGTAATGGTACACATATGGAGGTAGCAGCTGAATCCTAACTAAGTACGAGGATTTAATACTGGGGATTCTAAACTATCCAGTTCAATATTCTCTGCCTCCCTTGGAGTGAAGCAAGAGGAGTTGGTTCCTAGTGTCCATGGAACAGCTGAATCTATACCCTAGTGTCATACATGCCGAATGGTTATAACAGGCAAATAAAGGGGGGGAAAAATCCTATTGCAAAAATCTGTTGTGACATAACAGTCTGTGTGAGGGAAGATTGTAAGCATGGGTAAAATACCATGAACAGAGCATCTGGTTCCCATCCATAGAACTACTGGGAAGGTAGTGGAGCAATGATGGTGAACTGCGTAGAGATAGATGTATGCGAGGAGGTATACATCTATACTTCGATGCTGAAACTTTACATATTGCAAATATTAGCAGGCCGGCAAACGGGGAAGTTCGATTAAGGGTCTAGCGATCATCCTGCACAGAACACCTGAGACATACAAGCTAAAATACGTAGATATATAGTCTACTATATGAAATGAGAAGAGGGGAGGTCAAGGCCAACAAATCCTCATGGAAATTCTTGTATTCCATGGCTGTCTATGAGTACTGAAAGGAATCTACACCCCGGATAACAGTCTGCCTTGTAGGTGACTCAGTATAAAAACTGTAATTGATGTTACTAAATAATAACAGAATCCCATGACATATAGAAAAAAAAAAATTTGGGTTTGGGAGACGTGACAGGAGAAATCTTCTTATTTACCAATACCCCGAATAACATGCTAGTGAAGCAATATTGGTGCAATACTAGTGATGGTATGTGGAGGAAGTGGAAAGACAAACATGTGTGGCAGGTAGCGCCTGAAACGGAACAGTGGAATAACTTGGCAAAGGAGCTAAATACTCGCAAACTCAGAATTACAACAGGTCCGGACATTCTGAGATGTGGTCATCAAACAAGAGTTCTGTTCACTATCAAGGAGGGATATTGTATCCACACTCAACAAGGGGCTGGAAATGGAAGACCAATTTGGAAAAGGATTTGGGAAATGAGGCATTGGCTAAAGATCACTTATTTTATTTGGTTAGTAAGCCATCAGAGAATATTAACCCAGGAAAACCTTAGAAAACAAGGTATGTTTGGGCCATCATGCTGTCCCTTTTGTCGAAGTGAAGAAGAAACCATAGATCATATGCTCGGCTACTGTACTAAAGTTCAGCCCCTGTGGGAGACTCTAACACATCTATTTAGGCAGCTGCTAAATAACAATGAAACTGTGACAGAAATCATAGAAAGCTGGGGAAAGGGTAAATTTAACTGTGAAGTCATCAATAGAGCGTGGACCCTTGCATTAGGATTCCTACTGTGGAATATTTGGAAGAAAATAAACCAGAGGGTCTTCCAAAATTTGGAACAACCAATGATTAATATATGGCAGCGTTCCATAGAAAATATCCGGGAAACCATCTTAACGGAAAAATGGACGGACAAAGATTGGAAAGCAGTGGGGATTGAAGCCATCATTTTGGAACAGCTGAAACTAAAACCTCAGATGCTAAGCCAAGGGCTTTGGAAATTTCTTACCGCCTAGCCAATCAATACAAGAACAATGGTGGCCTCCCCAACCCGGATTTTTGAAACTTAACTAGGATGGGGCTTCCAGAGGGAATCCTGGCCAAGAAGGATCAGAAGGGATCTTCAGAAACTCACGAGGGACTCTCTGTAGATTCTATGCTCTAGATCTAGGCCACGCAACAAATAATGAAGCAGAATTAATGGCGGTTAAACAAGGCCTGCAGATAGAAATCCGCGAACAATATCAGAGGATTATTGTTGAAGGGGACTCAGCTATAGTTACAGGGATCCTTCAAAAACTTCAGCAGGGAACGCAATGGGAGAAAATTTCCCAAAGTTGGAGAACAGTAGCTCTTATAGAGGAATTGAGCCAATTGGTGAAACGTATACAATACCTTATCCCTCACCATATCAGAAGGAAAGGAAATTCAGCAGCAGACTACTTAGCAAACTGGGGATGTGAGAATGCTGAGAGCCACATAGAGGGACGCCCAACTGACCTCATATGGACTGTGGAACTTCAATCGCTCCAGTTGATAGTGGAAAAAGATCTCCAACCCCCCGATCGGGGTGTACACTTGCCATCATGACAAGGGGAGGCGGCAAATTGGCAAGCGCTCCCGTAAATAACAATCAAGATCATTTAAATGACTTGTCAGACCAGCGAAGTGGAATGTGCGAGTGCCGGCAAAGGTTTGATGGCACATGATGGCCAGGGTGTGTGTCACACAACCGGAAAAGTAGGTGAAAACTTGGTAAGTTTATTAAACCCGCCCTTTCATTATTGCATGCATTATCCCTTGCATGCGAAAGACTGGAGGAGGCAGTGAAGGCGAACTACAGCCCTGCAACCAGGATATAGCGTGACTCTGTCTGGGTATGTTTTGACAATAACCTCAGTGCTTCTGATGTTAATTGCAGCAGATATGGTCTACAGTGAAGATGATAGTTTAGGATTTCTGTCGTTTCTGTCTTTTGTTAAATGTCTGGAACCAGAACTGAACCCGGTCCCACCTTGTTTCCGCGACCCTTGTTACTCCCAAGTTCTGATGTTAAATGCGGCAGATGTGGTCTATAGTGAAGAGGATAGTTTAGATTTGCGGTCGTTTCTGTTGTTTCTGTCGTTTGTTAACTGTCTGGAACCTGAATTGAAACCGGTCCGTCTTTCTTTCTGCGACCATTGTTTCTCCCAAGCACCTGAAGCAAGCTCTGTGCGAAGGTATGGGAGTAAAACCCTCAGTTTTCTGTGTAATCACTATGATAGCCAGGTTTGCATAGGGCGACAAATCCTAAATAGAAACCCCCTTCTGTTCATTCCTGGTAGGAGCAAAGGTAATATGAAGAGTCATAGCAATAACAGAAGGCTTGATTTCCTCAGTCATAGTCATGGTCTCAACTACCTAATTGTAGAGAACCTCAGCCATACAATGTTATTTTCTTATCTGGGCGTAGCAAATATAAATTCTATGAATGTCAATGTTTACCATATGAAGAGGAGGACAGAGTGGTTATGGTCACCCGTGCAGGAACTGAGCCTACTTGTCCATTTCTCGTTTTATCCTCAGGACATTCCCCATAGTCAAACCAACTATCCCAGTCGTAAGAAGTTGGCAGATTTTCCGTCTCAACTTAGGTCCCAGGGCACCGTGAGGTGCATGCTGTGTTTTAATACCTTTTCTTATTTTGTTTACTTATGCATGCCAGTGTTAATTCAAAATTCACACCCAGCAATGGGAAAGCGACACTACTGGGCATCGGATAAGGGAAAGCAACCTGCTCAGACTGAACCTACTCCAGAGAAAAGGGGGCGGAAAACGTATTTGGAACACCTAGAAACACTGGCAGTTAATTATGTCATGAGTAATCCCTCGGCAGCCAGAAATGATATTCGTGGTTGGGAACAAGAAATCCACCAGGAACTAGAGGATAATGAGACAGAGGCAGAGATCCTGGATTTTATTACTTATCCAGGGCATACAAGGGGCAGGCTTACATTGTTTAATCAGACAGTCCATACATATTGGATTGTAAAATGTCTGCTAGCAAAAGCAATTCAGAGTAATCACCCAGTTCAAGTAAAGACAGAAGCAATGCAACCAGACCTACGTACCCAGGCTCAACTCTTGGAGATTCAGGACAATCAGCAGCATCTAAAGATCAGTCAATACCAGACTGCAGACAGGGTTAGCAGATTAGATGAAAAAGTGGGACGCATGGAGAAAATCCTTCAACAGATTTTTCAGTAACTTAACCAAGCAGAAATTCCAGGGTCTAATGTCAAAGACCCTGCCCCAGTCTCCTCATCTGAGGATTAGAAGATGTCTGATTTGATGGTTTTCTTGTTAATTTTTTACTTTTAAATACTGTTATGTTTGTAAATATTAAAGTAGAGAATCAGGTAGTGCAAGCAAGTCATAGACGCAAGAGACAATTTCAATTTTGGGATGCAAATCATGTTTTTAGAAGGCCAATAAACCTGGTTTCCCTCTTGGGCAGGTTGAGGCCAAGAATGACTTTATATTTTTTGTTACCTGTCTTAAAATATAAATAGAAATGGCATGGTCACATTGAATTTACAAAAAAAAAAGTTTTGTGAGGGGTGAAATACGAGGCTGATTGTACTATCATGGGTTAAAGATTTTGTTGCTGCATTGGCATTTCCACACCACGTGATATGGATCCGCATCAACAAAAACACCTTTTGTAGTGCCGGAATGCTGCAGTTTTGGAGTGATGGGGCACTGCACATGCTTACAAGGGTTGCAACGCCCCCCCTCTCCCCGCATTTCTTGACACATGATGGCGGCATGCAGCCACTAGCAGGCAATGAAACCTCGCTTCTACCCTCTCCCATCATTTGTAACAACCATTTTTATCATTCAATTGTACACCAATATCTTTTATCCAATCCAATGCACATTTACATAATATATTGTCTATTTAACATCAAAGATTACATATAAAACTAGGATTCAGAAACGAAAGATTAAAAGAAAGCAGGGCCACGACGTTCCGAGGAAGACGTGGTTTGTTTATCATTAATTTCTTTCAATAGCATATTTTACCCAGCAAAATCTCTTTGTGTATTATATTCTGCCTTGTTGTGTTTCCGAATATTGTATATATTGAATCTGAAGAGCTAGGATGCTAATAATAATAATAAAGGGAAAAGAAAAGCATAAAATGAAAAATAACGCATAAAGCATATAACTAAGTCATATTTAACATGTAGATCTATGATCCAAATATAAATATAGAGAAAATCTTCTGATGATTCTGAATTTTCCTGTCGATTACTTCTTCTTGAAATTGATAATCTTGAAGGAGGGCATCCATCATTTTTGTTGTTGTTGATGGTGTGTTTTTGGTTTCTGTCTATGTGCTCTCAATCCAAGATGTATGGATAAATGGTGTGCTTGGCTTACCTAGTTGTAACTGATTAATAACAATATTGAATCAAAGTAGATATTATTTCAATCGTCTAAGATCAAAATCAACGGTACACAATGATACAAGTGGCAATTGAGAGGAATTGTTTTCAAAGAAAGACGCTTTACATCGTAAATATATATGTAGAAAAATATATCTAGTTAAATATTTTGAAGTGTTCTATTTAAATATTAAAATCTATTATAAATAGTGTAGTTATATAAATTAAATTGCTAATAAATCTGAATAAAAATTAATTTATCATAAACATCAAAAAAAACTTTGAAATTAAAAAAAAAACATAAAAATTATAGTTTTGTTTTAAATTATTATTATTATTATTATTAATTATTAATTATGAAAAAATAAATATATGGACTTAATATAAATACATTTAAAAAAATGTCAATGCCAATTGGGGTTTTCTCTATTAGTTAGGAAAAATCGTTAAACTATCTCACCATTTATCTAGGTTCAAATTCATGATAATGGTATTAAGAATTAATAATGCTAATGATAATGATATGGTAAATTAGTAATACTTTGATAAACATTATTATTGTAATGTCATTATAACTATAAATATTGTTATATTTACTTCGAGCCTTATGAAAAATCTAATTATATGAAATATATATTTATGAATAGAGAAAACTAAAACCAAACATATTTTACCTAGCTATTATTAGATTACTAAAAATATTTGAAATCTAAAAATTACAAATTTCTTATATGGTATTTATATTAGCTATTTTAACACAAAATATTCATATCATGATGCTTATTGTCTCTCAATTGGCAAAGAAAAGATCGAAAAATTTGGAGTGAGAGATGGGCCGAGGAGAAGGAAACCAATATTTAGTTGAAGCTATAACTTCATTAATGCACCAAGGCAATATATACTAATCCATGTCGATTCTTAAATTTTAGAAAAGTCTTTGCCTTCTACTATTACTCTGGCCCTTCACCTTCCCCATTACTTTCTCTTCCCTTCGGGAATCTTTTCTTTGATTTTATCCACCAGCCTCAGCTTCTCATTTGGACTGGAATGAGCAGTTTCAGTCTGTCTCCTTGTAAGAATGTATTTGAACTTATCCACTAACCCCTGCTTTTGAGATGAGTAGAATGAGTCATATGAGTCTGGCCTCTCTCTAAAAAGGATTGAATCTCTGTGACAATATCTAGACTAGCCGCAAATTGATGAAAGGAGAATTTTTTAAGGTTTATATCCATTCTAGTGGCACTGAAAAATAGGTTTATGATTTTTTGGATTTCCTTCCATTCAGAAACAGTGCTGAAACCCAAATTAAGTACCTCATCCACAAAAAGAAGAGGGGTGATGAATTGATTTTTGGAGATTTGTATGCCCTTTATGCCCTTTATAGTTCCATCTTGTTTTTATTTCAGCAGAAGGCAGCTTAGAAATTCCATCACAATTAAAAACAACAACGGAGACAAAGGGCATCCCTTCCTATGTCCCCAAGAGGCGGTGAATTTGCTGGAAAGAGAGCCATTAATAAGGATAGCGAAGATGGTTGAGGAAACACAACTCATGATCCAATTTGTAACCTCCCGACTCAAAATGATTTGACGGAGAACAAGTATGAGCAAAGTCCAATTGACTTTATCAAAAAATTTATTAAGGTACTATTTAAAAACGAGAGCTTTTTGGTGTTTGGTCTTAATAGAATGGATGGCTTCTTGAGCAATGTCTATGGCATCATGAATCTACCTATCAGCTAGGAAGCCAAATTGGTTTGGAGATCGATTTCTGCTAGCATCCTCTTGATATTGTTTGAGATTACCTTGTAGATAATTTTATATACTAGGTTGCATATGGAAATAGGCCTCAAGTACAAAAAAGACTCAGGATTTGAGCATTTTGGAATGAAGTCAATGTGTGTAGCATTTATTTCTACTTGAACTTTCCCTGATATTCTAGATTCCTATAGTATCGTAGAGAGATCAGATCCCATAATATCAGAAAAGGAGATAAACAATTCCACTTTTTATGCATCTGTTCCTCGACTTTTGTCTTTAGAATTTTTTTCCAAAACTCCTTCAGTTTCCTCTAGAGTGACAGGGCTATTGATAAAATTTTATTCCTCTTGTTTCAAGAAGCGCAGATAATGTTGGATTAGTTTCAGGTGTGTCTTGATGTTTGACGACCCTAGATCTTTGAAGAGAGATTAAAAATAGGTGGAGGATGGAGGTTTTAATTCTTTAGTGGAAGTGACCAATATCCCATCTTCTACCTCTAGCTCCCATATAGTATTTATCTTCCTTCTATGGTTTTAATCTCTATGAAAAAATTTAGTATTGGCATCTCCCTTTTTTTATCCATTTAGCCCTACTTTTCAGTCTCCATGCATCTTCCTCCATATTTAGGATTTGAGATTTCGTAGCTTCCAGAGAGCTCATTTTTTGGGCTATTTCAACCAAGAAATATGGGGATAAAGACTGAGAAAATAAACGATATTCACATTCTATTTTTGCGAGCTATTTTTGATGTTTTTTTTTCCTTTTTCTCTCCTAGAACAAAATTGCATTCTTTAGCTCCATGATATTTCTTTCCAATCTAGCCATTGTTGATAAAATATTTGAGACTAATTTTCTCTTCCATATTTCCTTTACCAACAATCTTAAAGAATATTTTTCTAACCATGAGTGGTTTAATTTAAAGGGATATTTATTTTTGATTGGATCAAAGTCCAACTCTGGGAAAATGGGCATGTGATCCAACAACTTGTGTTGTGTTTTCTAGGATCTAAGTCTCCCTAATATTCTTGCCAACTGGTTGGCCATTAAGAACCTATCCTTTCTTTTAGATATGCCTTCCTCACATGTCCTCCGATTTCTCCAGGAATGGGTTTAGGGGAAGGGATTTATGTCACCATTTATGATTCTTCAGCATCATCGAAAAGTAGGAGCACAAAGGATCTAGTTGATCCTGAAGACCCCAAGTCTCTCCTATAGAAATAGTGAAGTTTAAGTATCGTTTCATGATGAGGGCTTAATCCTAGAGAAGGTCGTTGGTTTGTACCGAGAGCTAGAAAGCCAGAATTTCATTGTGTGGTCCATAATAATTGATCAATTTTATGGGACACAAACATCCTCATAGGGATCCTTATAGAATGATACCTAATGAGGAATAATGAGCCTAAAGTGAGACAATTTTGGGGTCCCATATAGTGATTAGACTACATAACAAGCCATTTGAATATAGAGAGCATGAAACCCAACTTGGTCAAACCTTTCATAAGTACTTTATGAATTTTTCTCCCAAGACCACAGTTTCCTGAAGGCAGATGATGGATGGGCGATGGGTTTTGATCAGTATTTTGAGGGAGGAAAATTTGGAAGGACCCCCAACCCCTCGGATGTTGAGAGACATAATTAGCATTATTTAGTAGTAGGAGAGGGTGTATGTGCTATAAGGACCCTTAAATTTAAATCTAATTTGTTTGTTGGGGAGAGTTTGATTCGACCTTGGATAGGCTCTGGCTGTTTGACTTCTCTTTGTAGAGAATTTTTGTTATTATTTTTCTTCCCGATAGTGATGTTTTGAAAGGAATAACTAGGCTTTGTCTAATATTAGTCAACAGGAGTAACTGCTATGAATGTGGAGATGGGAGAAATATTTAGAGCTTATTTATATGAGAGCATAGGTGCATAACATGAGTGTTTGGGATAGAAATGGAGGTAGGTGCACTAGAGTGCTCTGGTTATGAATAAAAAATCCCAGATTTTAATAAGGAAGTCGAAGGACATCCTCTAAATTTTAGGGTCAGATTAATATGCGATAATTGTTGATGTGGCTTATCATGGTTGTCGTAGAATATGCAGGAGGTTATATGTTTCAAGGAATCTATTGTTGTGATTTGGGGAAAATATTTTTTGTTAATAGAATTAATGGAATTCAGTTCAATATGATCTATAAGGGAATCTTCAACAAACATATATTGAATAAGAGAGCCTATGTCAAGAAGATACTTACTAGCTTGATTCATATCACAAAAGTAACTCTGCCCAGGACAAATCTCCTGTGCCCGGCTGTATGAGATGTCTTCCACCACTTTATTGGCAATATTTTCATAGACAACGTCTGCATTGTCCTCGAGTATCATTCCTTTTATAGAAACTTGTACATGGTCATCTATCAAAAGGTTCATTCCCCTTGATTAATCAAGGCCTAGTTTTTGGTGTGACACCTTGTTGAAAATAAACTCTTATACCTCCTCTAAGCTAGACTCCAAACTTTCTTTTGAGACCCGTAAATGTGTATGAAGAGTCAAATTTTAAGGAATCGACTATAGAGCCAACCTCATCAGGATTTTGTAATGGATATGGGTACGAAAACCCTGATGCAGTGGAGCCACACAGGAGATTTCTAGGTGGCCAACATATCTACAGTTAATACATATAAAGGGGATCTTCCAATATTCTAGCGATTGGATGATCTCCTTCTCGCCACAAAGGAATTTAGAAACCTTGGTAAGCCTTCTAGAGTCTCCATATTGACTAGGGCCCATGCCATACATTTATGTGCCACCAGGAGAGAAGCTTCATCCAGGTAATTGAACCTTCCCCATGATTTTTCCACCTTGATGAGTACCTCCTTTGACCATAGCTCAAGACGGAAGCTCAAAAAAATAACCCAAAGGTGCTTTTGTGGTTGCTTTTCAGTGCTTAGACATAATGCAGGATGCCATTGTTACAGCCACAATGAGTCGTTACCTATATCCTAGGGATTAAAAAATATTATTTCAAGATCATCCTATGACAGACAGTGAAAGTGGATCAATTTTTAGCCAATATACTCGCAATTAGAGTATAATATACTAGTGGTTTCCATGTCACTCTTATCTAGGATATAAGCTACTCGTGTGTCATTTTGATGTAACTTAATTTGTCAACTAAATATATCCTAGACAAAGATTCCACTCGATCCAAGTTGATGTTCGCCCTTTGGGTTAGTTATTTCGTAGCCGATAGTGCCTTTCCATGTTTTTTTACATGTTTCTACTTTTCCTTCCCATTACCATAGTTGGGAAATGATCCTTATCCTCCTGCTCCTGGAACCTGTGAGAAACCTGGATCGAGTTGTTCTTCATTGACAAAGTCAGAGTGACACTGGTTTTCCGTTGAATGGTGGAAATCTCTCTTAGATAATGACCACCCCATTTTGACAATTGGGGAAATTTGTTGTAATATTTTGTCATAGTGTGAGGTAGGTACGAAGGATTCTCTATTATTTTTCAAAGATCCATTCAGAATACCAAGCCAGACCAAAGGTAGGTGGGGAAACATATAGAGACCAAAGACATGTGTTAATAAGAGAAGGAATTAGGGTTTAGGACACTGAAATCAAAGCCGTAAGAAAAGCCCTAGCCTCCATTAGGGTTTTTCCATCATATATGATGTGAAAACCCTTCGCCATTGAATGTCTATCTAATTTTTTTCGTCATATTATATATGAATTAATAAATTTCATGACCTTCTTAACATAGAGATTGTTTCATGAAATTATCGAGATATAAATTAATAAATTAAATCAATATAAAGTGAAATGATTATATAGTACAAAAATTGTTCGCTTTCAAAGAAATTCAATATATGAATGAATATCTCGCATGATATTGTTAGCATATACTTTTCTTGATGAAATTATAGAGATACGAATTAATAATCTAAATAATTTAAATATAGTATGAATTCAATATATTGCATAATTATGTAGAACACTGATTTTTAAAGATGTTGAATTTATGTTACACAATGAAATTTATTTATTTATATTTTTCTAAACTTGGTAGTACCTCTCTATTCATTCATCTAACCAAAATAGCATGTTACATTAACAAATTATATACTTGGTAGCCTCAACCTGCCCATAGGAAACGAGGTCTATTGGGCACCTCAAAGAGTTATAAGCCAACCAAAATTGGAAATTTTTGAAATATTTCTCTAGATACCTTATTGGGTATATTACCTACTATATATATTGACATATAAAAAAAGTAAATTCTATCTTCCCTTTTCATATTAAACAAAAAACATTAGAACTCTCAAATCATTAATTTGATGATTCAATGGGTGTCGAATCCTTAATACTTAACCCGAACATATCAACTTGATTTATACTTTGGATTTGTCCTTCCATTCGACCAAGGCATACATTCTGGTGATGTTTCTAGAGGTGAATTTCCTGAATATCTCTGTGCATTTATGCCAATATGGAGGCTGCCTTCAGGTCTCCTCATACCTCTTGAAAAACTACAATGGCCTCTTCCATTAACCACTACATCATTCAATAAATATGAATAGACTGCTTAAAGAAGTAAAATATTCCCCTAGTATTCCCAGGATCAGACAACATAGGATCCATTTCTTCATCCAGAATATCTTCCTCCACTTTAGTTTTATGGTCCTGCTCCCATCCAGAAATCAAGGATTTTACTTCATTAGGTGTCCCCCTAGATAGGCATGGAATAGGTTCTACATAATGTCCTTTCTAGGTTTTCTTCCCTTTTTAATGAGTCCCACTTTTTCCTTTCCTTTGTCCTTGCCTTCTCTTTTTCCACTAGTTTCTTTTCCTCCCTACGCTTTCACCATTTGTTTTTGTTTCTGGTCTTCGAGTAGTTTTACATTCACCTGAATCCACACTGGGGTTCTCCCTCGATGTGCAAAGACTTGAGGGTGAAAGATGATATGAGGACCTATACAAGGAAACAGGGCAACACCATTGGATTTATTTAGGCTACATAGAATATTTTCATGTCTAATGAGGGTATACACCTCAGCCATATTAACATTCTCCTGTTCTTCTGTTCATATTCTCGTATCTCAGGAAGTATTCCTCTTTTCAGCTAGCTTCACCCTCATAAACCTATCTGATAACGTTATACATTTCTCATACACAACAATCCCCAAAACAGGGCTTTGCAAACATGCCTACGTGCTCATAATTTTATAATATTTCCACTTATCAATGTGGACGCAGATTAAATACTTAACATACAGGAGCCATGTATTCCCACTCGGAAGAGACAATGAAACATAGCCCATACAATTACTAAAATTAGAGAAATGGTTGACTAATCCCGTGAATCCAAAGAAAACAGACTAGAACTTATGCATGGTTCTAGAATTGACGCCCCCAACACACAACAACCCAGAACCCAGAATATACAAATTACCCTCGGCCCTATTGAAGAAATTAACAGAAACCCTAACCCCCAAATTGTCATTGTAAAACATGGATGCAAGTTCATATAATTGGCTTGCAGAACTATAAATTTTACATGAAGAGTGGTAGAATTGACATGCAGGGTTATCAGGACAAATATTATAAAAGAAGGAGTCGGGTTGCAGGATTTCCTGAGGCAATTGAGGGGAAGGTGTTAAAATACTTTCCCCAAGACCTTCGCCCACCACCTCTCTTGCAATCCTCATTCCCGGGGTACATAGGATACCATTTTGCATTTTGAAATCAATACATCCAACAAAGTAACAGACATTGAGGGAATCATGAAGGCATCCCAAAATAGACTCTCCAATAGAAATTAAAAAAGAAAGATGATATTGGTAATGTCTATCAACCTTGGCAAACATTGTGAAAGCCCTCCCAGAAAAAGCATACTCCCAAATTAATATCATGAAAAAATTAGGGTGGTACACATCCATTCCAATTACAAAAAAATGATTCAAACCATACATGACAAGTCCCCCTCTTATCTTAGTGACTTCCATACATATAAAAAGACAATATAAGAGAACGTACCCGAGAAACCAATGCGCAATGGCTGCAAACACCCTCCTTCGCCAAAATTTCTTTGCTGGCTGCTCCACAGTCATAAGCATAGTAATTGAAATAAACCTTCTCCCTGAAATTTTGTCCCACAAACTCTGGCGTATTTCCCAAAAACTTCCTGACACTCCTTGTTGTCTTTTGCCCACATTAATTACTAGCTTTATTTGGCCTGGGTCGAGCCGCCCACTACATCCAGTGCATGTCAACTCCATTACAATGTGTACCTGGCGTGGATTCCTCCCGCCTCACACCTCCGTCGACAGACTTGGCACCCCAATATTGAAAGGATGAAATTTATTTTGAATGTGCCTAAAATATGACATTTAGGAAAGACAAAATATTAATCATGGCAATTTTAATTTCAATCTTTTGATAATTTGGAAATTTTGATACTCAAGATTCTTTCCATTTTTTTTTGATGAATCGAAAGTTTGAAGTGTTAAATTTACATATTAAAATATATTATAAATAGTGTACTTACATAAATTAAATTCAAAATAAATATGAATAAACATTAATTTATAATAAGCATCAAAACACTTATATATATATATATATATATATATATATATATATATATATATATATTGAAGTCTTAAATTTCAATATTAAAATGTATTATAAATAGTGTAGTTATATAAATTAAATTGCTAATAAATATGAATAAAAAATAATTTATAATAAGCATTACAACACCTTAAAAAAAAACATAAAAATTATAGTTTTATTTTAAATTATTATTATTATTATTAATTATAAAAGAGTAAATGTATGAGCTTAACATAAATATTTGAAAAAAAATGTCAATACTAATTGAAATTGTTTTTATTGGTTAGACAAAATGATTAAACTATCTCACCATTTATCTAGATTCAAATTCATGATAAGAATATTAAAAAAATATAATTCTTTTATAAATATTATAATTGTAACTCTAATAACATGCTCAATTAATAATATTTTGATAAATATTATTATTTATGTTAAATTAATAACACTTTCATAAATATTATTATTGTAAAGTCATTATAACTATAAACATTGCTATATTGACTTCACACCTTGTGAAAAAACTATTTAATTGTAAAACATATAATTATAAATACACAAAAATATACAATTAAACAAAAATAAAACCAAACAGACATATGCAATTAAACAAAAATAAAACCAAAAACATTTTGAAATCTACCCATTACAAATTTCCAACATGATATCCGTGTTAGCGATTCCAACACAAACTATATCATGATACTTATTTTCTGTCAATTGGCAAAAGAAAGATGGGAGAGGACAATGCAACCAATAAGTTTTTTTTGAGGCTATAGCTTCATTAATGCAGGCAATTAGTATATTTTCTCTCAATTGAGAGAAGAAGAATATGAAAGGACAATGCAACCAATAATTTTTTTTTGAAGCTATACCTTCATTAATGCACTAAGGCATTATATATTAATATATGTAGGGAGTATATACGAATACATGTTGATTCTTCGATTTTAGATCAGTCTTTGCCTTCTCCTATTCCTCTGTCGCTTCACCTTCCCCGTTAGGCAGTTTGAGTGTGGCCTACCTGAGTGTGACTATGGGTGTGGCCACGGTCCTGGTGCTCCTGAGTACCACCAGCCCGAACGGGTGCTACATTTTGAGCCATGATAAAGCACTAAAAACAGGTATATATATGATAAAGCACTAGAAGCAGGTGTATATATCAATAAACAATTGGAGAGATGAGAATGTAGTAAAAGTTTCAGATGAAATGAGATGATATATTGAAAGTGAATTGCAATAAAAGAGGGAGGGTATATTTATAGCTCTGGTTGTGGCGTGACCAGTTGTCTCGCTTTCATGCAGTGCAAGTGGTGCGGTGCGGTGCACTGGAGGAAGACTTAAATTATATTGTTTAACCGACAAAGGTAAAGGTGCTACTTTGCAGGGTCGACTGTGGCTTTAGCTGCACGTCTTGAGATGAAAATCAAAATCAAATTCAAAATTCATCCTAAACCATTACAATTTATCATTTTATAAAACATTATATCATATAATTAAAAAAATAAAAATCAAAAATTTATAAAACATTATATCATATAATTAAAAAAATCAAAATCAAAAATCAAATCAAACGAGTAGACTAGTGTTTTCTTTATCCCTACCAATCTATATTAAATTGAAAGATAGATATCCATTTTTAAAAAAAACATCAAAAATTAGACTAGTATTTTCTTTAACCCTATCAATATATTTTGATAGATATCAATCAACAAATGATAACTACGGGATGGCTTCGTTATTACAAAAGGAAATTCGAAATGTCGATTCGATGGCGAATGATTTGGTTTTTGGTTGAATTGAAAATTCAACCAATTGAAAATTCGATTCGATCGGAGAATTATTTGGTCTTATTTGATTTGATGGGAGAATTGTTTGGTCTGGATTGATTTGATTCGATACGTCTCAAGCGGCGCGTTCGGTTGATAGGTGTTTAGAAAGAAAGATCGAGTAGTGTTGAGTGTTCTAAAATTTACTGAAAGGGAAACCGTAATGGCATGATTAAGAAATAACCAATTGGTACCATGGATGGTAGGATTTGATAAGTTTCAGGAGTAAATATGTGTGTGGGGTATTATATATATATAAGTTTCGGATTACTCGCTCGAAAATAGGAGTGTTTTAGGGTATTTTTTTTTTTGGTTAATTAATTTTTTTTATGGGATGTTTTAAATTGAAAGATGCTGGTATATTTTTGTGGTCGCCATTTCATTAATGAATGGAATTAAAAGCAATAATTTTCTTGCATGTCTAAATCATGTGTTTAAACATTACTTAAATTAAATTTTTACTAAATTATCATTCAAAATTTACTGTGTCTCTTATTTATCTCCACCTATAAAGGTATGATGGATTAGAGAATATGAAATAATAAAATTAGAGGAAAGTTTGAAATGTTTGCATTAAACATATGAATGTTCAAACTTAGAAGAATGAGGACACTTTCAGTGCACTATCTTTCTCATCACTGTTACTAGGTTATGTGACTCACTTTTAATATTCTCTTTGTAATTAATATGGCATGGTCATGTGTAAGTGCTCCATGTTCATATTTTGCTGGTGCCACATGCTCTTTTTCATGAGAAAAGAAGTAAATTTCAATTCCTTATATTTCATTTCCTCACAAATTTGGGTATCTTGTTATGGATCCCAATTTTTTTTAGATTTGTAGATTTCATTGCTAATTAGTAAATTATAATGGGGATGGGATCATACAAAAGCATAATTATGTAGATTTCTGCCTTTTTCAAGGGCGTTCCACAGATTTTATGGTTCATTAATTTTATTTGCAAATAAGCCATTTTATCACAGTCTTATAGATGGAGGAACTATCACTGAAAATCTTGTGAGTAATAGACTTCTTTAACTATGTGCACAAGATGTTAGCATTTTTTAAAGTTAGAGTTTCATATTAACTAAGGCTACTCTATCTTTGCTTCACTTCGTGGTTGGATACTTTCATACAAATAATAGTAGATGGAGCAAATTCGGAAAAGGATTTGGAGGAGAATCCAATCAATTCACAACAACAAGCATGCCATAGATATTTCTGCAGTTATGAACACTTATTATCATTTTGCTTTCTTGGTTTAATTTTGCATCATTTTCTTGTCCCAAATACCTGGTCCCTTTAGATTGTTTATAAAAACCTATGAAAGTGTAATTATAAACCAATTAATAGAATAAATGAAAGAAATTGTTTCAACTCGTTTTTATTTATTTTATTTTATGAGAAGAATTATCGTTACTTTACTTATGCATGCTCCAAGGTTTCAAAATCTTTCCAAGTTTGATAAGAGAGTTTTATGTTATTTCTTGGATTTTGGGGGGCTTGCCTTCTATTGATTGTAGTTTAATTTTATGCCAATTCTATTGCCTTGATTATTTCTTTGAGTTGTTTCCAGTAAAATTGGTTCATGTTTTTATATTTTTGTCAAACTTCATCGTGAAAACCTACACATTTGTTTAAATTTCTTTTTTTTTTCTATTTCAATTGAAAATTTAGTGAAAAAACAAAATACAAGGTTTTGGATAATATATCTACTCACTCTCATCAAAATATTCAAAATAGTAGACAGAAAAGTACTTAAACCAGTAGACCGCACACAAGATATTGTTGAATGTTTCTTGAAATCCCAATCAAGATAAGAGATTAAGGAAGCTTTCCATAAATGTATTGTCATTTAATTTCTAGTAAACATTAAATTTAAATTAGGTTTAATGTTTATATTGTTACAATATTTTAACATTTATAAGGTTATAATATTTGGTTAAATTTAAATTAGATTTAATGTTTATATTGTTACAGTAATTCAATATTTATAATTTTACAATATTGGGTTTATAATAAAGTTTATCTTACGTTTAAAATTAATAATTAAATATATATTATTATTATTATTATCATAAATAATAAAAATAATAATTGAAATTTATATTCAAAGGAATATTATTAATAATATCATTAAATTAAATATTAATAATGTTTAAAAAATAATATATGTAATATTAACAATATTAACCATCTTGATCGAGTTGTAAATATATATATATATATTAGTATTAATTATATTAAAATTAATATTGTTAATATAAATCATATTAAGATTAATATCAATAAGTAATATTAATAGATTTACATTTTAAGTAACCATGGCCAAAATTTGACAACATAGTCAATCATTGTCACTCATTTTCACCTATGTTGAATAAATAAATATAATAATATATAAATAAGTATAATAATTGTTTAAGTTATTATAATTCTCTTTTCTTTAAAATAAAAAAGAATTTGAGTGCTTGTAACTATATTATTAATATTATTAATTATATTAAAATTAATAGTGTTAATAGAAATAGTATTAAGATTAATATCAGTAAGTAATATTAATAATATTTACAATTTAATTATTTTAATCAACTATGGCCAAACATTGCCAACACATTTAGTCATTGTCACTAATTCTCACCTATGTTGAATGATACAAAACCTTACTTAGCCATACTCAACCATGGTTAACCTTACTCAACCATGGTCATCCTTTGTCAACCATTATCATCTCTCACACACTAGAAACCCCTTGTTATACTCATTCATAATGGCTAACTAGGGTCTACCCAAGTTGGAATAGCCCAACATGGTCAACCATAGTACCCTAATTTATTATAATATTATTCATATTATTATACATAATATTTTTAATATTATCATATTAATATTCTTAATATTATCATATTAAAATTACTCATATTATTATATTAATATTATTCATATTCATATTTATATTAATAATATTAATATTATTTATTATAATATTATTTATAGAGTTTATCATATTAATCCTAGGGTTTAGCATATCCCGTGGGTTTATAGTCATGCTCAACCATGGTCCAATGTCATCTTGTAACAAATATTATCTCAATATGAAAATAATTAGGTTTAATATTTATATTGTTACAGTAATTTAAATTTTATATTGTTCATTTTAGGTTTTATATACCATGGGTTTAAATAATATTAATCCTTTCGTTCTAATATTATTCTCTTCGGTTTATAAAATATAGGGGTTTTAGAATTAATCCCTTCGGTTTATGATTCCCTTGGGTTTAGAATGTTAACCCTAGGGTATAATATTATTCATGGAGTTTATAATATTAATCCTATGGTTTAATAAAAATCCCTTGTTTATATAATAATGGTCAATGATGGCCAACCATGGTCCAGTGCCACATTGTGACAAATATTGTCTCGATATAAAAATCAACCATGGTCTACCATGTGGTCCAACAACGTATTGTACCAAAGAATCTCCCAATATGAGAATCAAGAATGGTAAACCATGGTCATCCATGTATATTTTAGGATTTATCATATTTATCTAGGGTTTATATACCTTGGGTTTATAATATTTATTTCCCTGGTTTAGTATTATTCCCTTGGGTTTATAATCTCTTGGGTTTTTAGTATTAATCCCTTTGGTTTCTAATATCAATCCCTTAGATTTATTAATCTAAGGGTTCTTATTTGTAGGGATTAATATTATTTAGAGTGTTTTTAATATTAATCATTGGGCGTAATATAGATTCCCTTGGTTTATAAACATGGTCAACAATAGTCCAACGTCACATTGTAGAAAATATTGTTTCAAAATAAAAAGAAATCCTCGTCCAACATTTCATTGTGACAAAAGGTCATCTGCATCTGAAAATAAATCATGGTTAACCATGGTGAACCATGTTACAACATCACATTGTGAATTTTTGTTTCTCAATATGGACGTCATCCATGGTTAACAATAAACATTTTAGGTTTTATAATATTTATCTTAGGTTTTATATACCTTCGTTTTATAATATTTTTCCCTTGGGTGTAATATTATTCCCTTGGGTTTTTAGTATTGATCTCTTGGGTTTACTATTCCCATGGATTTATAACATCAATCCTTTGGTTTCATTTATCTGAGGGTTCATATTTATAGCATTTACTATTATTCATAGCGTTCATAATATTAACGCTTTGGTTTAAAACAAATCACATGGAATTAAATAATTAGATTGGGTTGATAATATTCATTCCTTGCGTTTAATATTACTACCAACCATTGTCAACCATGGTCAACCAAAGTAAGCCATAGTAAAAAATATTTATTTTAGTAAACCATTTTTATTTTAGCATTTATAATATTTATTTTAGGGTTTATATACCTTAGGTTTATAATATTACTCCCTTGGGTCTAATATTATTCTTTTAGGTTTATAAAATATTGGGGTGTTAGAATTAATCCCTTGGTTTTATGATTATGTTGGGTTTATAATTAATAAAAAGGGCACATATTACTAGGGTATAATATTATTCACAGGGTTTATAATATTAATCCTAGGGTTTAATAAAAATCCATTGGGTTTATAATCATGGTCAACGATGGCCAAGCATGGTCGAGTGTTATATTGTTAGAAAGATTGTGTGAATATAAAAATCAACATTGTCCAGTGTCACATTGTGGAAAATATTGTCTCAATATGACAATCAAGCATGGTAAACCGACATAAACCATGTGTATTTTATGATTTATAATATTTATCTTAGGGTTTATATATATTGGATCTATAATATTTATCCCTGGAGTTTACTATTATTCCCTTGTGTTTTCAGTATCAATCCCTTGGGTTTATTAATCTAAGGGTTCTTATTACTATGGTTTAATATTATTCATATGGTTTATAATGTTTATCCTTTGGTCTAATATGAATCCCCTTAGTTTATAATCATGGTCAACAATAGTCCAACGTCTCATTGTGACAAATATTTTTCAATACGAAAATCAACCATGGTCAAAAGTTGCATTGTGATAAAATATTTCTTGAATATGAAAATCAACCATGGTCAACCATGATGCAACATCGCATTGTGAAAAATATTGTCTGAATATGAAAATAAAAAATGGTTTACCATGATGATTCTAAGGCTTAACATATCTATCTTAGGGTTTAACATAATTGTCTTAGGGTTTATTTACCTTAGGCTTATAATATTAATCCATTGGGTTTTAATATTATTCACTTGGGGTTATAATCCCTTGAGATTTAGTATTAACACCTTGGGTTTATTATTCCCTTAAGTTTATAATATCAATCCGTTAGGTTTATTAATCTAAGGGTTCATATACATAGGGTATAATATTATTCATAGGGGTTAATATAAATCCCTTGGGTCTATAATAATATTCAAGGATGGTATGGCATCATATTATGACAAATATTGTATGAATATAAAACTCGACCATGGTCAAAAATAGTCAACCATGATCAACAATGATTAACCATTGGGTTTATTCATAGAGTTTATAATATTGTTCCTCAGGTTTGAATAGAAATACCTTGGGTTGATCATCATGGTCAACCTTGATCAATCATGGTCCAACATCTCATTGTGACAAAGATTGTCTCAATATGAAAATGAACCGTTGTCAGCAATCATCAGCCATTGTAAAAAATGGTAAGCCATAGTCAACAATGGTAAACCATTGGCAATATTCATCAACCATGGTCAATCATGGTTAAGCATCCTCTAATGTCACATTCTGACATAGATTGTCTCAATATGAAAATCAACCATGGTAAACCATGGTCCAACTTCGTATTATGATAAAGGTTGTCTCAATATAAAAATCAATCGTGGTAAATCATATTAAACCATGTTTATTTTAGGGTTTATAATAATTATCGTAGGGTTTCTTTACCTCGGGCTTATAATATTAATCCCCTTGGTTGTTGGAATATCAAAATAAAAAATGGTCAACCATGATAATTCTAAGGTTTACAATATCTATATTAGGGTTTAAAATATTTATCTTAGGGTTTATTTACCTTAGGTTTATAATATTAATCCCTTGGGTTTTAATATTATTCACTTGGGTTTATAATCCCCTGAGATGTAATAAAAATACCTTGGGTTTATAATCATGGTCAACAGTAGCCAGCCATGGTCCAGTGTCACATTGTGACAAATATTGTGCCAATATAAAAATCAACCATGGTCTAACATCACATTGTGGAAAATATTGTCTGAATATGAAAATCAAGCATGGTAAACCCTCATTAACCATTTTTATTTTATGATTTATAAGATTTATCTTAGGGTTTATATACATTGGATTTATAATATTTATCTATTCGGTTTAATATTATTCTATTGGGTTTTTAGTATTAGTCCCTTGGGTTTAGTAATCTAAGGGTTCTTATTTATATGGTTTAATATTATTCATATGGTTTATAATATTTATCCTTTGCTCTACTATGAATCTTCTTGGCTTATAATCATAGTTAGCAATAGTCCAACATCACATTATCATGAATATTTTATCAATAATAAAATCAGCCATGGTCGAACATTTCATTGTAATAAAATATTTCCTGTATATGAAAATCTACCATGGCCAACCATTGTCAACCACGAGGCAATGTTGCATCCTCACTAATATTTTATGAATATGAAAATCAACAATGGTCAGCCATGATAATTCTAAGGTTTACAATATCTATATTAGGGTTTAAAATATTTTTCCTATGGTTTATTTACCTTGGTTTTATAATATTAATCCCTCGGGTTTTAATGTTATTCACATGGGTTTATAATCCCTTGATATTTTAGTATTAATGACCTAGGTTTATAATATCAATCCCCTCAGTTTATTAATATAATGGTTCATTTACATAGGGTATCTATCTTAGGGTTTGTTTAGCTTAGGTTTATAATATTAATCCCTTGGGCTATAATATTATTCACTTTGGTTTATAATCCCTTGAAATATTAGTATTAACACCTTAGGTTTATTATTCCATTGGGTTTATCATTTCAATCCCTTGGGTTTATTAATATAAGGGTTCATATACATAGGGTATAATGTTATTCATATGGTTTATAATCTTATTCATAGCTTTACCCGGATGCAGGTGCTATATAGAAATTTGGGAGGCCACTTGGAAGCCATGTGGAGGGACATCTGTCCATCCCATGCGCTCACACATGGCCGACTGTCTAGAGTTAAACGCCACAGGCTTGACATGAATTCACATTCTGCCATCTTCAATTCGACGTCCTCCAGCTGCAGAGCATTAAGAGCTCTCGATTCCTGCACCATGGCTATTAAGCCTGCCTCCCGCATCCATTCAGTCTCCATTCATCTCTCACTTCTACTTTCTCTGCATGCTTCCCGTTCGACCTCTCAACCTCTGGCTCTTGGCCCGTTGCTGCCCTGTCACAGTCTCCCCTTGGCGTTCTCTAGCAGAGGCAACTCCTCTTCAGTGTTTTCAAGTGCTCTCTCCTGGTCCTACAGTTCTGCTCCTCTGCCTAACAGGCATCGGCGTCATCGTATGCACTGTCGCAGGGCAGGAGGTTGAGGTCTTCCATGTATACCACCACTTTCACAGGTCATGGCAACAGAACTGAATCACTCTGTTGGCTGGGAGGACCCTGTTAATCTCTCTACCGAATTATCCCTGCACCTCCCTGTTTCCCCTCCAACCTCCTCTAGTATTTGACCCACGAAACGTCTGCGTAAGTCTATCATCCTGCCTCAGCCAACCTTCATCCCTCGAAAGATGAAGGATATCCTTATGAAAAATGCCTCTAGAAGCGACCACTGTACCAGTAGTAACTTGGGTTCTAGTGGTGGGAAAACCTCTAAAAGTGATGTTGAGGACAAGGTGACAGACAATAGTTAGATGGATACCACCTCCAATCAGCTTAACGCTCCTCGTTCGCTATGGATTCTGACCGCCATCCACGCAGCATGCAAAGAGGATGATGACTCCTTCTATGTCTGCAAGATAAAGGAGGAAGAACCCATCTCCAGCAAGAAGAATGATGGTCCTCACCAGCCTCATTTGTAGGTATCCCTTTATTTTTATCAATTTTCTCAAAACACTCTCTAGTTTTTACATGTTTTGGATGACTATGCTTTTAGACTTCAGTTCAAACTTCAATATTGTGCACGTTAGTTTCCCTTTCAAGGAAAATGTTTTTTTGTGCTTCTGGTGGACTGGTTTCCCCATCTGGGGTAGTCCGTTCTCTAGCATCAAAATTTTGATACTTCCCTTGGGAATTGGCTCGCCAAGGCCAGAGGAAGAGGCACGTAAATTTTTGCTGTGTATGATATAACAACAATAGTTTAACTTAGAAAAAAGAAAATATTATTCATAGGTTTTAATATAAATCCCTTGGGTTTATAATCATGGTCAACCATGGTCCAATGTCATATTATGACAAATATTGTCTCAAATTGAAAATAAACCATGGTCAACCATAGTCAACTAGGATCGAAAATGGTAAACCATTGGTTTTATTTATAGTGTTTATAATATTAGTCCTTGGGTTTAATAGATATTACTTGAGTTTATAACCATGGTCAACCTTGATGAATCATGGTCCAACCTCTCATTATGACAAAGATTGTGTTAATATGAAAATGAACCATTTTCAACCATCATAAACCATGGTCAAGAATGGTAAAAATTATTCAACAATGGTAAACCATTGTCAATCATCTTTGAGAATGGTCAATCATCGTTAAGCATTGTCCAATGTCACATTGTGAAAAATATTGTCTCAATATGAAAATCAACCATGGTCAACCATGGTCCAACGTCGCATTATCACAAATATTGTCTCAATGTGAGAATAAAATGTTGTAAACCATAGTTAACCATGTTTATTTTAGGGTTTATAATATTTATCTTGGGTTTTTTTACCTTGGGTTTATAATATTAATCCCCTTGGTTTAATATTATTCCCTTGGGTCAATAATCACTTTCAATTTTAGTATTAACCTCTAGAGGTTATTATTCCATTGGGTTTATAATATCAATACCTTGGTTTTATTAATATAATGGTTCATATACTGAGGGTATAATATTATTCATAGCGTTTATAACATTAATCCTTGAGTTTAATATGAATCTGTGGGGTTCATAATCATGGTCAACAATGGTGAACCATTATCTAATGTCACATTGTGTCAAATATTATCTCAATATAGAAATCAACCATTTTCAACCATTGCAACCCATCATCAACAATGGTAAACAATTGTCAACAATATTTTTCCATTGTGAACCGTCATAAAAAATGGTGAATCATGGTCAAGCATGGTCCAATTTCACAATATACCAAGATTGTCTCAATATGAAAATCAACCATACTGAATCGTGGTCCAACATCGCATTGTGACAAATATTAGCTTAATATTGTTTATAAAATTAACCCTAGTGGGTTTTTTATAATATCAATCCTAATTTTTAATATTAATCCCTTGGTTTTGATAATACGTTGGGTTTATAATATTAATCCATTCGGTTTATACTACTAATAATACCTTGGGTTTATTAATCCCAAGGAGTTATAATATTAATCTCTTGGGTTGATTAATCATTTTGATTTATAATATTAAGAATCCCTTCCATTAAAAAAATTAATTAAAAGGGTTTATAATATTAATACTTTCAATTTATTATATTAATAATTCTTTCGGTTTATTAATCCCTTCGTTTTATAATTAATTCCAAGGATTTGTAATACTAATAATCTCTTTTGTTTAGAATATTATTCCCAAAATTTTATAATCTTAATAATCCCTTGGATTTATAATGTTAATCCTTTGGGTTTATAATATTAATCCCTTCATTTTATAATATTGAGACGTTAGTTTATATATATGTTACACTCTCTATAAGTAATATTATTTTATTTTTAATATTAATACTATATTATATTTAATACTAATCCCCTACGTTTATAACATTAATCACTTGGATTTATAATATTAATAATCTCTTGGGTTTATTACTGCCTTGAATTTATAATTTTAATCCCTTTAGTTTATTTATATACCTACTTTTGGTTTATAATAATAATCTCATGGGTTAATTCATTAAAATATTATTGGGTTTTTATTATATATACAAGTTTAATATATATTCTATATATATAGTTAATATTATGAATATGTTCTCATTATGTATATAAAATATATTGAAAATTCTATTAATAAATATATAATATTATATTATAGTTTGATAAATAACAATTAGAATATGAAAATAATATTATATAATAATATAGTATTATATCAATATATAATATAATATCAATATAATAACTATAAATATATAAATATACAATAAATAGTTGTGACTAGTTATATAGTAATTAATCATGAGAGAGAAATAGTTAGCTTTTAATAAGATATATACAATATTTATGAAAAATATTTTATCAATATTAAAATCAACCATGGTCGAAGATTGCATTGTGATAAAATATTTCTGCATATAAAAATCCACTATGGTCAACCATGGTCATGCACGAGGAAATGTCGCATTGTGACAAATATTGTCTGAATATGAAAATCAACAATGGTCAACCATGATAATTCTAAGGTTTACAATATCTATATTAGTGTTTAAAATATTTTTCCTAGGGTTTATTTACCTTACGTTTATAATATTAATCCCTTGGGTTAATATTATTCACCTGGGTTTATAATCCCTTGATATTTTAGTCTTAAAAACTTAGGTTTATAATATCAATCCCTTGGGTTTATTAATATAAGGGTTAATATACATAGGGTATCTATCTTAGGGTTTATTTAGCTTATGTTTATAATATTAATCCCTTGGGCTATAATATTATTCACTTGGGTTTATAATCCTTTGAAATTTTAGTATTAATAGGTTAGGTTTATTATTCCCTTGGGTTTATTAATCTAAGGGTTTAGATATATAGGGTATAATGTTATTCATATGGTTTTTAATATTATTCATAGGTTTTAATATAAATCCCTTGGGCTTATAATCATGGTCAATGATGGTCCGACGTCATATTATGACAAATATTGTCTCAATATGAAAATAAACCATGGTCAGCAATAGTCAAGCATGATCAACAATGGTAAACCATTGGTTTTATTCATAGGGTTTATAATATTAGTCCTTGGGTTTAATAGAAATCCCTTGCTTTTATATTCATGGTAAACCTTGATGAATCATGATCAAACATCTCATTGTGACAAAGATTGTATTAATATGAAAATGAACCATTGTCAACCATCATAAACCATGGTCAACAATGGTAAAAAATTGTCAATCATCTTTGACCATGGTCAATCATGGTTAAGAATCCTCCAGTGTCAGATTGTGAAAATATTTTCTCAATATGAAAATCAACCATGGTCAACCATGGTCCAATGTCACATTATCACAAAGATTGTATCAATCTGAAAATCAACCGTGGTAAACCATAGTTACCATGTTTATTTTAGGGTTAATAGTATTTATCTTAGGGTTATTTTTTTACCTTGGGTTTATAATATTAATCCCCTTGGTTTAATATTATTCCCTTGGGTTTATAATTACTTTTAATTTCAGTATTAACCTCTTGATTTTGTTATTCCATTGGGTTTATAATATAAATATCTTGGATTTATTAATCTAAGGGTTCATATACTTAGTGTATAATATTATTCATAGCGTTTATAATATTAATCCTTGAGTTTAATATAAATCTGCGGGGTTTATAATCATGGTAAAAAATGGTGAACCATTATCTAATATCACATTGTGTCAAATATTATCTCATTATAGAAATCAACCATTTTGAACCATCACAACCCATCATCAACAATGGTAAACAATTTCCAACAATATTTTTCCATTTTCAACCATCATAAACAATGGTGAATCATGGTCAACCATGGTCCAATGTCACAAGATACCAAGATTGTCTCAATATCAAAATCAACCATAGTGAACCATGGTCCAACATCGCATTGTGACAAATATTAGCTTAATATGAAAATCAACAATGGTAAACCACATTTAACCATGTTTATTTTAGGGTTTATAATATTTATCTTAGGGTTTATATATGTTGGATTTATAATATTAACTCCTTGGGTTTATAATGTTTATAAAATTAACCCTAGTGGGTTTTTTATAATATCAATCCTAATTTTTAATATTAATACCTTGGTTTTGATAATCCCTCAGGCTTATAATATTAATCCATTCAGTTTATAATATTAATAATACCTTGGGTTTACTAATTCATTATGTTTATAATATTAATCCTTTGGATTCTTTATATTAATTATCCCTTGGGTTTATTAATCCCAAGTAGTTATAATATTAATCCATTGGGTTGATTAATAATTTTGGTTTATAATATTAATAATCCCTTCTATTTCAAAAAATTAATCAAAAGGGTTTATAATATTAATACTTTCAATTTATTATATTAATAATTCTTTCTATTTATTAATCCCTTCAGTTTATAATATTAATTCAGGGGTTTGTAATACTAAAAATCTCTTTTGTTTAGAATATTAATCTCAAAAGTTTATACTATTAATAATCCATTGGATTTAACCCAGATGCGGGTGTTTAAGTCTGATTTGATGGGCACGAATGGGCATGGTAGTGCGTGGCATGCCCACTTGGCTACCTGCAAGAAACATTTATGCACCATTTATGTTCATCTGATGTGCGCCTCTCCCGACGCTGTCACCCTACACGGCATTAATGCCGGTGGGGATGCCAAGACGACCAGCCTCTTAACTTACCTCCGCTCGGCTCATTGTCCCCATCCTACAATTTGGTGTTTGGGCTCCTGGTGTGGTCTCATTGCTGTTCGCAAGTCTTCATGCCTATCCTCTTCCGGACAGTGGCTTCCTGGTGCTCTCAGGACGCCAAATTATCAAGCAGACGCACCTCTGTGGGTCGAAGATGCTATTTGGGTTGCTGTTTTGACTTACTTCCCGGCTTACATTTTTCTCACAGTCCCTTTTTCCCCCTTCTTTCAGTTTCTTTGCCTAGTCTCCTGGCTCCTGCCCTACCTCTGCTGTCTTCTATTTGCCCATTTCTTTCTCCTCGCCACTGTGACGCCATGCCTAGGCTTCGGCATAGATTGTGATGTCTCCGCTGTAGTTCCAGGGACCGTGACACCAGCAGACACCACTCTCTCTCCATCAATTCTCCGTCGTCATCCTCGGAAAGCCTCCGTAGCCACTCCCCCCCTGTGCGTAATCGTCGTGGAAGAGGTCGTGGCAGCTACTCCACCTCTTCCCCTCTACAAGGTTCTGCTGTCTCATGGCCGCCTATGGCCTCCCATCTAGGTGTCTCAGCCACACTTCATAGCCCCTCCATGGTAGTCTTCCATTATTGTTGTGATTCCAATCGCCCCCTGGTCATCGCCACTTTCACGGTGTCTTTCAAATAAATCCCTGGAGTCCCTCCGGACCCCCCCCCCCCCCAACGATGCTCCCAGTCAATTTTCAAGCACCTCCATCTTCCTTACTTCCCCCTCAAGCCGTGGGAAAAATTTCCTCCCTCAAAGATGGGGACAGCAGTTCGAATGTTCATCAGGAAGTTGGATTGCAGGTTGCAGGGCGTGAGGCTGGCGCAGATGCACTTCAAAGTGGCCCGAGCCACAACGACGAGGATGTTGGATGGTGTATAATTGAAGAAGGATCGCCCTCAGGCGACTATGGTCTCAAACGTCTCCGTCCTCGTCCATGTAATGCTGCTCAGTCTCTATTAATTTTTGTTGTTTCTGGTCACTTCAGGTTTTGATATGTCTATGCTAAGGGCCTCTGTCGAGGCAGTTTTAGAACTTCTGTCGGGTCGGTTCTTATCTAATTTTTGCATGTCAAAGCTGGTTTCCTCGGTCGAGGCAGCACTCAAACGCTTTTCGGGCCAATTTCCCCTAGAGGGCGGTTCACCTCGTGTGATTTTGCTGACTGATTGCCTCTGAAGGCCATGTACTTACTGTATATTATTTTTCACTAATAGATTTAAATTTACCTAGAAAGAAAAAAAATAATCCATTGGCTTTATGCCCACAGGGGGCATGGTCTAGTGGCCTGTGGATGCGCTGTTAAGGCATTTGTCCTGTTAAGTAGGTCATGAGTTCAAGCCTCATCTAAATCGGGTATCGTTTTTGTAGGCTCGGCGGTCCCTGGGAGGTTATAGTGGTAGCTGAGGGGTTTGACCCCGCATGTGGCATGTGAAAGTCGTTTGTCATTACCGATTCCTCTCACTCACGAAAAAAAAAAAATAATCCCTTGGATTTATAATGTTAATCCTTTGGGTTTATAATATTAATCCCTTCATTTTATAATATTGAGACTTTATTTTATATATATTTAACACTCTCTATAAGTAATATTATTTTATTTTTAATATTAATACTATATTATAGTTAATACTAATCCCATAGGTATATAACATTAATCATTTGGATTTATAATATTAATAATCTCTTGGGTTTATTAGTGACTTGAATTTATAATTTTAATCCCATTAGTTTATTTATATACCTACTTTTGGTATATAATACTAATATCATGGGTTAATTCATACAAATAGTATTGGGTTTTTATTATATTTTATATATATCATTAATATTATCAATATGCTCTCATTATGTATATAAAATATATTGAAAATGATATTAATAATATATAATAATTATTTACCATAAAAAATATTATTTCATGTTGTATGTTAATTATATTATAGTTTGATAAATAAAAATTAGAATATGAATATAATATTATATAATAATATAGTATTATATTAATATATAATATAATATTAATATAATAACCATAAATATATAAATATACAATAAATAGTTGTGATTATTTATATAGTTATTAACTGGTCTAGCAGGAAACAGTTACTTTAACAAGATATACATACATACACACATATATATATATATACACATATATACATACATACATATATATACATATACATATATATATATATATATGTATATATATATATATATAAATTATTAATGTGGTAGATCTATGGCTATTGGCATATATCAACCACATTGGTAACTGTGGTTGTGTTAGCACAATTATATTAGCACATGTAGTTAATATATATTAATCAATAGAAGGTGCAAAACGAGTCAATTGAGATTAGTAGATCATTGATGATTACGAATGACTATGGTCAGAAATGTTTAAAATAGCAATTGTACAAAATGTTGCAAAGAGCACGCCCTAAGGATGTAGAATAAGAAAGAGTGAGAAAAAAAATAGGAGTGAAAATTTTATACAATTTTATTTATTTATTAGTTTTTTTTTACAAAAAGGTTGAAATCAGTTATCCCGAGCTCCATTGAGAAGATAAAGAGGAGATTGAGTTGTTCTACAATCAACTGCAAAACCAATGCTTTTTATGTTTTGGGAGATCTTTTTTCATGGGATAAGTTTAAAGTGAGTTTAAAACGGAGACTTCCACTAAATAAATAATAGAGCTAGGCAATGGGATTGTAGGAGGTGAATATGGTGGAGGAGGAGACGCACAGCAACTAAAACTCACATATACATCATATACTTTTGAACTATCTGGGTTTAGCAACCCAAATTTCCTCTAATTGGTTGGTCCTGGCTTATGGTTCTGATTAAAAAGCAAAAATAAAGGTATCTATGAATCTATTAGGCTTGATTGGAGTAGTTGCACCTAAGACCTATTCGAGGAGGCGACACCTATTGATATTAATTATTTATATCGACTACTAAAGGCTTGGATTTTAATATATTTCATTATTCCTTGATTTAAATATGAAAGTGTAGGTAGCTCCCATCGAAGGATCCTCTATAGCGCAAATACATGTATTTTCTTTTCCAGCTTAATAAAATCTTCCTGAATTGTAAATGACTCTTGTTGGGGTACATATTTGGGATGTTTACACCTGCTATCCAAGGACATCAAGTGGGAGTCATACTCTATGGAGAATTCCCTTACATTTCACAACATAAAAAAAAACGTTTTGGTCTCATTTAACAAAGATATGCTTTTTAAAGAGAAATTATAAGTAAATATTCATTGCTGGGAAAAAAAATAGAGAAAACATACATTGAATGTGCAGTTGCAAAAATTATATCCTTGTAGCACTAAGTAAATCATGGATATTATGGATTTATGGTACTTGTAATCTTTAAAGGGGGGCTAGTTTGGTTTTACTTGAGATCTCCAGTGCAATTTCTACTTAAAAGTAAACCATACACTTTTCATACCTCAATAATTGCAGAAGAAGTAAGTCACCTATAGCCATTATTTCACATAATTCTTTGTCTCCGGGATAAAAAATAGAGAGTGCATACCATTGGTGAATCGTACTGATAAATTGTTGATCATCTCTCATGATGAACATTGTAACACAAGAAGAAACCATACAATAATACACCATGAGAGGAAGAGAGAAGAAGAAACCATGTTTATATGGTTTTTTTTATTAATGTGTATTCATTAGTATAAGCACCTTCCTTGTATATTCACTCCATATTTTCAAGTGATTCAATGTCTTCATATTACTCAAGTGATGTGACTATGAATTAATTTTAATTAAATGACTTAATTTGATAACAAAGTTAACTAACCGCTTGGAATTTACATAAAAAAATAATCTCTACAAATTTAAATGAAACACACTAAAAAAATCTTCTTCATGGGACCTGATTATTAAGGATAGGGTGACAATAAAAAAATGAACTAGCTGAGCAAAATAACTAAAAAAAATACAATGAAGAATTCAAGAACTCTTTCACGGTAGATCCACTCATCTCATAAAAAATGAGGATAATACACAAGAAGTTCATGTGTAAGCTATGTTTAACAAAGTATGGAATTCTTAATCTATATTACGATTACAGTTGTATATAGGCAGTACTACCCATTTAAAGAATGGGTTAAACATATGCCAGTACAATAAAGATAGTTTGCAATTATAGACACCAAATCAAAATTTCCCTCTCATTCCTCAATGAATAGAAGAATTCTACTCCATAAATTCAAAACAATAAAAATTATCCAATCCACTAGGTTGCAATAGCTAGGCTAGCCTATAGTCTAGGAAAAACATAAACACAGAGCTTCACTAGAGAAGGAGAATTAGTTTCCTGAATTTCATATGTAGGAAGTGGTACTATAAATACATATGTAGAATAACCTCCGAGTGGTTCTATTAATACATGTTTCAATCAAGTTTAAATAACATTTTGGATAGCCTTCTAAAATTCCTTAGGCCTACACAATCGTTTGTAAGCACACCATCACAAGTACCAACGGATTCAGATAATGAGTATTATGATCAGTCCATTATTATTGCAAAAAGACTAGCTTTTACAATCATTGATAAACAAGAGGTCGTTCTGGCTAAAGGACTGGATTTTACAATCTTTGATATCCAAGAGTAAGGGATACGATTGAGTTACCGAAATCACCTTGTATATCAATGTTATGCTTTTTAAAGAAAAATTACATGTAAATCTTCATTGTTTGGAAAAAAATAAAAAACATACACTGAATGTGCAGCTGGAACAATTCTATCCTTGTAAAACTAAATAAATCATCTATATAATGGATCTATGCTACGTGTACTTTTTAAAAGGTGGCTTGCTTGGCTTGATTTTAATTTTCTAGTGAAATTTATACTGAAAATGAAACCATACCCTTTTCATACATCAAGAATTGCAGAAGCAAAGATTATATTAAATTAAGCTATATTTGAAAAAAATAAAAAAAAATAAGAGATGATTATCCTTATATCAATTTTCAACTCATCCTTTCTATCAATTGTCAACTATTTATAATGAAATTTTAAACTTAAAATAAATGAAATAGAAAATTATCTCACATACCATATATTTCCAAGCTTCTTTCAAGTTAATCTCTCTAGTATAATTATAAGTAAGATGATTTTATAAATGAAAATCAACGGAAATTTAGTCATTCAAATTTAAAATTTCGAATGGAAAACTAACCTTTGAGAAAGAGAAAAATTAATGTTCAACAAAAAAACAGAAAATAAATTTGGAAAAGAGAAGAAAAAAGAACATAATAAAACACTCACATCATGAACATCCATTTTGACAGGAATTGAATTATAAAAAAGTTAATTGATGATTTTATAAATGAAAATCAATGGAAATTTAATCATTCAAATTTAAAAATTTAAATGGAAATATAACCTATGAGAAAGAGAAAAATTAATGTTAAGCAAAAACAAAAAAGGAAATTTGGAAAAAAAAAATAGAATAAACACTCACCCGATGAATATCCATTTTGAAGGGAATTGAATCATAAAAGACTTATTTGTTTTTTTTTCCCACCAAATTGTCATGAGACAAGTCCATGTGCATCACACCACAATTGTTGCAATAACCAACCCCCCATATTAACTTTGAAAAATAAAAAACACAATGAAAACACTCACCTTGTGAATATCCATTTTGATAGAAATTGAATTATAAAAGTCTTACTGAGCTCTAGATATGCTACTTTTACCATGATTTTTTCATTTTAACCAACCACCATGTCACGAGACAAGTCTCTGTGCATCACACCACAAATGTGGCAATAATCAACCACAACTTAACTAGTACATGAATATATCCATTATGGGTTGGGACACACACATCATTGGTACTCGATTAATGTGTATGTAATGCCTCAATTGAATGGAATTTACAAATATAGAGATTGATTGAGAAACTCATGAAAAAATATCAATTCATTTTTTTCTACCTTTCTATTAATTTGGGGATGAAGCAACTCACTAATTTTGAGTGTATGGGAATGATCTAAACACCATGCTAGCTTCAAAAAATAAGGAAGCTATATTATTAAATGTGATGACTTCACAGGGGAAAAAGGAAGGAGATGGAGGTTTGACACTTAGTCAAATGGAAGAAATTGGGCCAAAGGTCAAGCAACCCAAAGTTCCTCTAAGTGGTTGGCCCTGGCTTATGGTTCTCATTAGAAATTGCAAAAATAAAGGTAACTATGACTCTATTAGTCCTGATTGGAGTACTTGCACGTAAAACCTATTCGAGAAGGTGACACCTATTGATATTAATGTATTTATATCAACTATTAAAGGCTTGGATTTTAATATATCTCATGATTCCTTGATGTAAATATGAAAGTGTAGGTAGCTCACATCGAATGATCCTCTATATCACAAATACATGTATTTGATTTTCTAGCTTAATAAAATCTTCCTAAATTGTAAATGACTCTTGCAGGGGTACATATTTGAATGTTTATACCGGCTACCCAAGGACATCAAGCGAGATCCATACTCTATGGAGAATTCCCTTAAATTGTAGAAAAGAAAACACAATTTTGGTCTCATTTAAAAAAGGTATGCTTTTTAAAGAATGATTACAAATAATTATTGATTGTTGGGATAAAACAAAAAAACATACATTAAATGTGCAGCTGCAGCAATTCTATCCTTGTAGCATTAAATAAATCATGGATATAATGGATTTATGGTACTAGAAATCTTTAAAAGGGGGCTTGTTTGGTTTTATTTTAAATCTCTAGTGAATTTTATACTGAAAAGGATACCATACACTTTTCATACCTTAATAATACCTTAATAATTGCAAAAGATATAAGTCACCTATTGCCATCATTTCACATAATTCATTGCCCCCGGGATCATAAATAGAGAGTGCATCCCATTGGTGAATCTTACTGATAAATTGTTGATCATCTCTCATGATGAACATTATAACACAAGAAGAATCCATACAATAATACACCATGAGAGGAAGAGAGGAGAATAAAACATGTTTATATGGTTTTTTTATTAATCTATATTCATCCTTATAAGCACCTTCCTTGTAAATTCACTCCATATTTTTCAAGTGATTCAATGTCTTCATATTAGTTAAGAGATGTCACTATGAAGTAATTTTATTTAAATTTCCTAATTTGATAATAAATTTAATGAACCTCTTCAAATATACATAAAAAATAATCTCCACAAATTTCAATGAAATATACTAAACAATCTTCTTCATGGGACCTGCTTATTGAGGATAGAATGACCAAAAAAAAAATTAACTAGCTGAGAAAAATTACTCAAACAAATACAATGAAGAATTCAAGCACTCTTTCATGGTAGATTCACTCATTTCATAGAAAATGATGCTAATACACAAGAAGTTCAGGTATAAGCTATGTTTAACAAAGTATGGAAGTCTTAATCTATATTACGGTTACAGTTGTATATAGGCAGTACTACCCATTTGAATAATGTGTTAAACATATTCCAGTACAGTAAAGATAGCTTGCAATTATAGACACCACATCAAAATTTCCCTCTCATTCCTCAATCAATATAAAAATTCTACTCCATATGTTCAAAACAATAATAATTATCCAATCCACTAGGTTGTGATAGCTAGGCTAGCCTATAGTGTACAAAAAACATAAACACAAAGCTTCACTAGAGAAGGAGAATTATTTTCTTGAATTTCATATGTAGGCAATGGTACTATAAATAGATATGTCGAATAATGTTTGAGTGGTTCTATTAATACATGTTTCAATCATGTTTAAATCACATTTTGGAAAGCCTTCTAAAATTCCTCAAGCCTACAAAATCATTTGTAAGCACACCATCACAAGCACCAACTGATTCAGATAATGAGAATTATAATCAGTCCATTATTCTCACAAAAAGACTAGCTTTTACAATCATTGATATATAAGAGTTTGCTCTGTCTAAAGGGTTGGACTTTACAATCATTGATATCCAAGAGTAAGGGATACAATTGAGTTACTGAAAGCACCTTGTATATCAATGTTATTCTTTTTAAAGAACAATTACATATAAATCTTCATTGTTTGGAAAAAAATAAAAAACATGCACTCAATGTGCAACTACAAAAATTCTATCTTTTTAAAATTAAATAAATCAGGGATATAATGGATTTATGCTACTTTTACTTTTTAAAAGGGGGCTTCTTTGGCCTGATTTTAATTTTCTATTGAAATTTATATTGAAGAGCAGACTATACCCTTTTCATACCTCAAGAATTGCAGAAGAAAAAATTATATTAAATTAACGTGTATTTGAAAAATAAACAAAAATAAGGGATGATTATCCTTATTTCAATTTTCAACTCATCATTTCTATCAATTTTCAACTAGGTATAATGAATTTTTGAACTTAAAATAAATGACATATGAAATTATCTCACATACCATATATTTCGAAGCTTCTTTCAAGTTAAGCTCTCTAGTAAAATTATGAGTAAGGTGATTTTATAAATGAAAATCAATGGAAATTTAATCATTCAAATTTAAAATTTTGAATGGAAAAGTAACCTTTGAGAAAGAGAAACATTAATGTTAAAAAAAAAACAAAAATAAATTTGGAAAAAAGAGAAAAAAGAAACAATAAAACACTCACCTCGTGAATATCCATTTTGAAAGGAATCAAATTATAAAAAATTAATTGATGATTTAATAAATGAAAATAAATGAAAATTTAATCCTTAAAATTTAAAGCTTTGAATGGAAATATAACCTATGAGAAAGAGAAAAATTAATGTTGAGAAAAAACAAAAAAAGAAATTTGGAAAAAAACAACAGAATACAACACTCACCCGTTGAATATCCATTTTGAAGGGAATTGAATCATAAAAGATATATATATATTTTTTTTCCCACCAGCTTGTCGTGAGACAAGTCCATGTGCATCACACCACAATTGTTGCAATAACCAAACCCCCATCTTAAATTTGAAAAATAAAAAGCATAATGAAAACACTCACTAATTAGGAGTGGATGGGAATGATCTAAACACCATGCTAGCTTCAAGAAAGAAGGATGATATATTATTCGATGTGATGACTTCACAAGGAAAAAGGAAGGAGATGGAGGTTTGACACTTAGTCAAATGGAAGAAATTGGGCTTTCTATGTCCAATCTCTCACTATTGTCATATTTTTTATCTACAGGATGGGAAAAATCACCATTTCAAAATGGGTTAACATTATTCTCATGTTTCCTTTAAATTCAACCACTCATGCTTGGAAGAAGATTCTTTTTTATTTTTGGTAAACGAAATATGGAAGAGAAACTCAATCTGAAACTTTTTATCAACAATGGCTAGATTGGAAATAAATATCATGGAGCTAAAGAAGACAATTTTGTTCTAGGAGAGAAAAAGGAAAAAAAAACATCAAAAATGTCTCACAAAAATAGAATTTGAATATAATTTATTTTCTCAAACTTTCTCCTCATCCTTCTTGGTTGAAATAGCCCAAAAAATGAGCTCTATAGAAGCTAGGAAATCTCAAATACTAAAGATGGAGGAAGATGCATGGAGACTAAAAAGTAGGGCTAAATGGATAAAAAATGGAGATTCCAATACTATTTCTTTTCATAGATATGCCAACCAAGGAAGGAACATAAATACTGTATGAGAGCTAGAGGTAGAAGATGGGAAAATGGTCTCTTCCACTAAAGAATTAAAAACCACATCCTCCTATTTCTAATATATCTTCAAAGATCTAGGGTCGTCAAACATAAACACACAGTTGCAACTAATCCAACTCTATCTGCGCTTCTTGACACAAGAGGAATCAAATTTTATTAGTAGCCCTGTCACTCTAGAGGATATTGAAGGAGTTTTGGAATTTTTTCTAAAGAGAAAAATCTAGGACCAGATGGATAGCGAGTGAAACTATTTATATCCTTTTTTGATCTTATGGGATCAAATCTCTCTACAATACTATAAGAATATAGAATATCAGGGAAATTTTTAGTAGAAATCAATGCTACATACATTTACTTCATTCCACAATGCTCAAATCCCAAGTCTTTTTTTCACTTTAGACCCATTTCCCTGTGAAACGTAGTATATAAAAATATCTCCAAGGTAATCTCAAATAATATCAAGAGGATGCTAGAATAAATCATTCTCCAAACCAATTTGGCTTCCTAGCTGATAGGAAGATTCATGATTCCATCGGAATTGCTCAAAATCGATCCATCCTATTAGGACCAAAAACCAAAAAAATCTTGTTCTTAAAATGTACCTTAATAAAGTTTTTGATAAATTAAATTGGACTTTCCTCATACTTGTTCTCCTTCAAATCAATTTGAGTCTAGAGGTTACAAATTGGATCATGGGTTGTGTTTCCTACACCACCTTCTCTATCTTTATTAATGGCTCTTCTTCCATCAAATTCCTCAGCTCTCAGGGACTTAGGGATGGATCCCCTTTTTCTCTTTTGTTGTTTTTAATTGTGATGGAATTTCTAAATTTCCTTCCGTTGAAAGAAAACAATATGGAAATATAAAGGGCATAAAGGGCATAAAAATATCCAAAAATTAACTCATCACCCCTCTTCTCTTTGTGGATGAGGTACTTAATTTGGGTTTAGGCACTGTTTCTGAATGGCAGGAAATTGAAAAAATCATAAACCTATTTTTCAATGCCATTGGAATGGATATCAACCTTAATAAATCATCCTTTCATCAGTTTTCATCTAGTGTAGATATTGTAACAGAGATTCAATCCTTCTTATGAAGATGCCAGACTCCGACAGAGAGGCCAGAATCAGAAGACTCATTTTACTTCATCTCAAAAGTGAAGTTGGGTTGATAAGTTGAAAGACAGGCTTCCCAGGAGTCAAGCTGAAACTTCTCACTCCACTCAAAATTAGAAGCTAAGGCTAATTGATAAAATCAAAGAGAAGATTCCCAGAGGGCAGGGCAAGTAATGGGGAAGGTGAGGTGCCAGAGGAATAGTAGAAGGCAAAGACTTTCTAAAATTCAAGAATCAACATGGATTAGTATATATTTCCTTAGCACATTAATGAAGTTATAGCTTCAAAAAAATATTGGTTTCCTTCTCCTCGACCCATCTCTCCTTGCAACTTTTTCGATCTTTTCTTTGCCAATTGACACGCAGTAAGCATCATGATATGAATAGTTTGTGTTAGAATAGCTAATACCGATACCATGTCAAAATTTTTAATTTTTAGATCTCAAAATGTTTTAGTAATGTGATAATAGCCAAGTAACATATGTTTGGTTTTATTTTTGTTTAATTATGTATTTTTGTGCATTCATAAATATATATTTCATAACTAAATAGATTTTCATAAGGCTCGAAGTCAATATAACAATATTTATAGTTATAATGACATTACAATAATAATTTTTATCAAAGTATTATTAATTTACCATGTCATTATCATTACGATTATAATATTTATAAAAGCATTATTAATTCTAAATATCATTATCATGAATTTGAATCTAGATAAATGGTGAGATAGTATAATCATTTTCCCTAACTAATAGAGACAACCCCAACTGGAATTATTTAAATTATGCCCATATATTTATTTTTTCATAATTAATAATAATAATTTAAAACAAAATATAATTTTATTTTATTTTTTTGAATTTGAAAGTGTTTTTGATGGTTATCATAAATTAATTTTTATTCATATTTATTAGAAATTTAATTTATATAACTAAATTATTATAATACATTTTAATATTTGAATTTAATATTTCAAAATATAAATTTTAAGTATATATATATATATATATTTCAATTTTAATGCTTAAATTTTAATGTTTCATAACCATTTATATTTTTAAGTGTTTTAATGGTTATTATAAATTAATGTTTATTCATATTTATTAGCAATTTAATTTAGATAATTGCACTATTTATAATAAATTTTAATTTTTAAATATAACAGCTCAAAATATTTAATTAGATATATTTTTATACATATATATTTACCTCGTAAGGCATTCCTCTATGAGAAGAACTTCCCTCCATGAGAAAAACTTCCCTCCAGCTAACGTGTCATCACTCCACACCTTTGGATTATATGTTTGATGATCCCAATATGTTTATCCAATGGATAAAAAATTAGTTAAAAGGTAGTTAGAAATTATGGTTCACATGCATGCAATACGGTTAAGGGGAACCACAATGTTCCCTCCCCACGACGTTGGCTCAATTTCAACATGTTCTCTTTGAGGTGTAAGCTCTGTGTTGGGTGTTGCAAACCCTAATTAGTGAAGTCATCTATTGAGCTATGCATGTCGTTGCTTTGCTCAAAGTTAGTGAGTACCATAACTTCTACAAAAATCTCGGCCTTCAAATTTAATTTCATTTATGTAGGTTTGTTTATATATTTTTTTCTTTCTCTTCAGCTCTTAGATGCATCTCGGTTTCATTGGTGTTTCTTTATATATTAGCTGGCTTTAAATTATTTGTGCTCCAGCTTCAACATAATCGAAGTTAACTTCATTTTCTATTCTAAAGAAACCCTGTAATGGTTAAATATATACCAACTCAACCACGAATTGCTACTAATGTTAATAATTTTTTACTTTAGTGTGGCGTCCACTGGTTTTCCAGGAAATCTTAGGGTCCATAAACCACACCTTCTACTACTTAGGATCCATATATAATTTTTCACATAAAACTGTAACTCACACCATCTGACACCACACAAATTTTGTTTTTCCTCTCTAATACACCAATTCCTATTATTAGAGTTAGGGCATTAATTCAATTTGTTCCAATGATAATTTATTTTTTTCTTTCTCTAAGGATATTTAAGAGGGATTTTGATGTAGTTCCCTTTTTCACATCAAATGAGATTATGCTATGTATCGTATGGGTTCGATGATTTTGCATAGTCGTGGAGCTTTATATCGTTTTTGTATTACTATGCACATACCTAGGGACTACGTCCAACTCCCTTATGTACTATGAGAATTTCGACCCATACGTTAAAACATGGCTATGATATGATCCTTGCGACATAATTGATTTTGTTGTGTTGTGTTCCACGTTGAAGGCCATGTATTACTCTGCTCTCATGGTTCAGAATTGACGTTCAAGTTACAAGTTTATTTATAAATCCTCATCTGATGTCAATTTAATAAGCAGGAGTACTTTGTCTGCCATGTATTGAATTTCATTCTTGTCGTTCTTAAAATCTTGTACTGGAACATTTATGTTCTACAATTTCCAGATTTCCAAATCTATACATATGGTATTTTATATTGGTTTTATGGATACGTCACCGAGCTTATTTTATTACTCCTGTCTCCATTAGTACGTTGGTAATAATTTTAGTAAGTTTTGCGTTAATTGTGAAATGTCTGGTTCACCTCGCTCAGTCGTTTCTCTATCCGTGTGCGAGACGACAGATAGTTGCCACCTGGATGGTTGGATGCGCCTAGGGTTTATGGCGAAAATGCGTATAACACACACCATGTTCATTTGTTTTTACTTCCTTACTCTCTAGTATTATCGGCTTCTCCTTCGGCTTCCTTACCTGATGAGGCATTAGTGCCACCTCTGCACTATGGCAAGGACTTGGTGCACATCGACGTCTCCTCCAAAGGTATGGTTCTTATCGTGTTCAAAATCAAGTATTGCATTTCTTTGTCTCTGGATTTTAAATATGGTGGCTTGTATCCATATATAATATTTTTGTTTTGTTTATCAACTTTATGCAAGTCAAAATGTCTCGATTGTCAATGGCACTGTATACGGCTTCCAGCGTTTCATCCATGCAACTTTGTAGTTTGTAAGTGGATGGATTTATCAAAATCCCAAATCGCCTATAATAATAGTCGACGACCCATACGGCGTGGTTGTATAGTCTTTTAGAAAAATTTATTTTGTTCTAGCGATAATTTTTTTTTCTATACTCCATCTCATACCTGGATGGATATTCTTATCTGGTCGTGTCACGATTTGAGTTTGATTTGGTGGATGCAAGAATTATGTGGGAGATTTTCTCCCCTCATCATTAGTTCTTCCCTCTCTCCTGCATAAATTTTGATTTCCTTAGGGTAGGCCATAGATCTCTCGGCTCTCCCTAATTCGTTTCAAGCTATTCAAATTCGTATTCCCTGACATAGGGATAGAATGTCAACTTTTATATATATATATAATTGTTTCTTTTTCATAACTCTGAGGTTGTTGTGTGGGTTACTCTCAGAATTCGTTTCAAATGACTCAGTCATAAACGGAATGATGGAAGATTATTCATCGCACCTGTATTAGAATGGCGTCATGTTGGAGTCGTTTAGTTACCCATTTCTGAATGACCGTGATGTGTATTATTATTGAAATTGTCATTCGAATTTTCTCACACAGTTTATGCATTTTTTTCCTCTGCTGAAATTTGGTCAGATTTTTGTTTTAGGCGCTCTCTCTCTTTCTCAGGTGAGGATAATTAACTAACCGTCCCTTCTCCCATTAACAAGTTCTGGTTATCGTTGGTTTCCAATTATTTTATTGTTTCAGTTTACCTACCCCCAACCTTACAATAGTATCTAATTCATCTGGACGTTTTATTGTGTACAGTTAACGGACATGAGTAGAATTTTCATGAGTTTACTCATCGAGCTATTCCTTATGACTTTCAGTTTTAATGTTCGCTCTACTTCTATTCCAGGTCTGTATTCACCAGTGATTCTTGAACAGAAATGGAGGCATTGCTTCCGAACCTATTAATTTCTATTTCTAATTTTTTATGTAACTATAACTTGAATCTATTGAGATTCAGACGTTTGGATAATTTTCTATTTGTGTCCTGGTTGACAGTCGAGGGTTTGACTGATTTTCTTTTAAAATAAACTCTGTCACATTATGCACTGAGAATATATGGTGAACTCAGAGGGTTTTATATCCTTCCTTCCCTATTATATATCAATTTCTACTTGAGACTCTTTATCCAGTGTAGTTCTGCTTAAAATGTTCCTGCGATGTTTTTGTATCAGGATTTTCTATCTCTGTTTTCTAGAATTTAACTCACTTCCATCTTATAATCTTAGTACAGTATATATATTTGTTCCAATAGTGTTTCACTACTCCTACGTTTATAAATTTTACATTGTCCTTGAATGTAAAAGGAATTGGTTCTTTTCCCTATTTCCATTTCGCTATCATAGCAATCCAGAAATGTTGCTAAATGAAATAATATTTCATGCTCTACTCTATTCTACATGTAACTCATCTACTTATTAATTGATCTAGCCTGTAGTGAGATGGTCATGAATTGAAATGAGAAAATTTCTTATTTAATGTTGTGGTTTTCATAAAAATACATCTATTTCTGAGCACTAAAATTATGTATAGTTCAGCTCAGATTCGTTTTCTTCTTTTGTTTTTCAATAAATTAACAAATACATAAATATATTCTGCCCTAGCTTTGGTATCTATTTTTTTTGTACAACACTTAATATTTACATTTCCTTCCAGCACACCAAAAATCTTCTACTGCTAGATGTCTGGCTCATAACTAGTTAAATCAATAATTTTACACAAGCGGATTAAAGTTAAATTCTTCATGGATTATAGGAATCGTTTAAACCTCCAGATTTAAACCAGTACAGGTTTAGAACTTCTGGCTGGTTCTCCTTTTAATTTTATTTCCTACAACTCTATAGAATTAAGAGGATAAATTTCTTCTCAATAATTCTGTTAAATGTATGGAAGATCAATTTCAGGTTTAAAATAAACTAACATTCACAATCAAAATTCACCCAGCAAGGAAATTTAGAAATGTAAACCATACAGGAATATTTTGAGCATACCATTTCTGAAATTGACCACTCCTCCCAACCTTAGAGTTCCTCTGTCCACAGAACTCACCCCCGAGCTGAGATCATCTTCCAAAACATACCAACCTCTAATCTATTCAGGAATAGCTTATTTAAGCTTTTTCTCCCCAAAGCCTGTTTCTAATTCTGCGTCCAGAATTACAGGATGCTTTTCTTCCTGTTTGCCTAGGCTTCCCTTATTTAGGGAGTTTTAAAGTTGCTTTCTACTTTTCCCAGTTTTTTACCTCTTCCCAAATACTCTCCACCTCATTGGGGAAAACTAGATTTTTCCTCAAAAATCTAATTTGGAAATAAATTCTTTCAATGATTTTTGAAAGATTTTTGGGGAAATCTTAGCCTCTTTCCATACGTCATGGATTTGGAAAATGACCTCATAATTCTCATTTGGTCAATATGCACAGAATCATTTTATTTATTTTCAAAATTAAATACTTAAATACATTCTACCAAATACTTATCCATTGGGGTCCACTCCCTTTTGGATCTAAAGTTCAAATGTCTAATCTTGAAGAAACATAAAACTAGTGGTGTTACATATTCCCCCTCTGAAAGCAAACATCGTCCCTGGTGTTGATAACTAACTACTAGAGTTCATTTTTCAAACAAAGATGGATATTTTTCCATCATCTCAGCTTCTCTTTCCCAGGTAGCTTCTTTAGCAGTAAAGTGCTTCTACTACACCTTTACTCTTGCTACTGTTCGATTCCTCACTTCAATTTCTTCCCGCTCCAATATTTGAAGCGGCTCTAGAAGGAACTCCCCTTCTGGTTCCACCTATATCACATTCCAATCAACAATGTGAGAAGCATCATGTATATATCTTTTTAATAATGAAACATGAAATACATCATGAACTTTAACATGAGGCGGTAGGGCCAGCTTATAAGCTACTGGTCCCACCCTCTTTAACACCTAAAAAGGCCCGCAATATCTAGGAGCCAATTTTGCAAAACTTCCAGCATAAAGTGTGCTCAATTTGGGTTTAATACACAAATACACATGATCACCCACTTTGAATTCTCAATGCACCCTTTTCTTATTAGCATAGTTTTTCTGTCTATCTTGTGCTGTCTTGATGTTTCTTTGTATCTATTTAACAATTATTTCCATCTCTTGTAAAGCATCTGGCCCCAACATTAGCTTATCCTTAGGTTGACTGCAACTCAAAGGAGTACGACACTTCCTTCCATAGAGTGCTTCGAACGGAATCATTTTGATGGAGGATTGATAGATTTTATTATAGGAAAATTCAGCTAAATGCAAGTAGTCCTCCCATTTTGATGGCCTATCCATCACATACATTCTCAACATATCCTCCAAAATCCGATTTTTTCTCTCTGTCTGACCCTCTGTCTGTGGGTGATAGGCAGTGTTAAAATTCAGCTTAGTGCCCATGCCCCCAAACAGACATTTCCAAAAGGCAGCTGTAAACTTAGCATCTCTATCAGAAATAATCATCCTTGGGACCCCATGTAGCCTTAATATCTCTTTTAGGAACACATCTATTACTTGGGCTGTCCCAAAGGTAGATTTTACAGGTATAAAATGTGCAGATTTTGTTAAAGTGTCTACTACTACCATAACTGAGTCACGCTGATACTTGGTCCTGGGTAACCCTGTTATGAAATCTATAGAAACTGTATCCCATTTCAATTCTGCAACTGGAAAGGGATTTAATAGACTAGCTAGGTGTTGGTGTTCAACCTTGACTAGTTGGCATTCCATGCACCTAGCTAAATATTCTGCTACATCCCTTTTCATTCTTGGCCAAAAAAATTTCTTTTTCAAGGCTGTAAGCATTTTCTGATATCTCAGATGTCCTACATATGGCTGTTTATGGTATTCATATAGGATATCTCTTTTCAAAGATTCTACCTTGGGGATATACAATTTGTTTTTATAGCAAATCAACCCTCTCTGGTTTTGGGTATATTCAGCCATTTCCTTTTTTGTATTTTTATTTGTAGATTCTCATAATTTGGATGTTGGTCTGCTACCTTTTTCACTAGTTCCTCTAAATCAAAACTAGCATTGCTTCCAATGTTGTTTATGTTTTGGCAAGCATTTCTGCTTAATGCATCAGCAATTTTGTTTTCTTTCCCTCTGATATGTTTTATGTCCATATCAAACTCACTCAGATAAGACATCCATCTGGCATGTCGAGCATTCAAATAAGTCTGGGAAAATAAGTATTTAAGACTAATATGATCAGTCATCAATGTAAATTTCTTTCCAAGAAGATAGTGTCGCCACATCTTCAAGGCATGGATTACCGCCGCCAATTCCAAATCATATGCACTATAATTTTTTTCATGTGTCTTAAGTTTCCTAGACTCATATGCAATAACAGAATATTCTTGCAACAACACTCCTCCCAACCCTTCTCTACAAGCATCGGTACACACAACAAATTCTTTATCAGGATCTGCAATCTTCAGTATAGGGGCTATAGTGAGTTTTAATTTTAATTGTTCAAAACTGTTTTGGCATTTTTCAGTCCTCTCAAATTTGACACCTTTTCTTTGTAGTGAAGTTATGGGATATGTTATTGCAGAAAATCTTTCAACAAATCTGCGATAATAACCTACAATCCCCATAAATGATCTAACTGCTGAAACATCAGTTAGCACCGACCATTCTCTAATAACCTTTATATTTTCAGGGTCAACAACCAACCCTTGTTCAGAAATAATATGTCCCAAGTATTGGATCTTGTCCTTCTAGAATTCACATTTACTGAACTTGGCATATAACTGGTTTTCTTTCAAAGTTTGCAACACTATCCTCAAGTGCTCTTTATGCTTCTCCTCACTTTTTGAGTAAACTAAAATATCATCTATGAACACTAGGACGAATTTATCCAAGTACTTTTTTAAGGCACTGTTCATTAGGCACATAAAGGTGGCAGGGGTATTTTTCAAACCAAAAGGTAGGACTAAAAATTTGTGGTGAGCATACCTGGTTCGAAAAGTTGTTTTACTAATGTCTTCCTCCTTAATTTTGAGCTGGTGATAACCAGTCCTTAGATCAATCTTAGAAAATACTGAAGCTCCCCTTACTTGATCAAAAAGATCATCAATTTGGGGAAAAGGATACCTATTTTTAATGGTCAACTTATTCAGTTGACGATAGTCAATGCACATTCTAAAGGTTCCATCCTTCTTTTTCACAAACAACACCGGTGCTCCCCAGGGAGACACACTCGGTATGATATAACCCTTATCCAGCAATTATTGCTATTGCATTTTCAGTTCCATGAGTTCGGGGGGACTCATTCGATAAGGGGCTCTGGAGACAGGTGTTTCTCTAGGCACAAAATCGATTGAAAATTCAATCTCTCTTTTAGGAGGGAGATGAGGAATCTCATCTGGAAAAACTTCCTTAAATTCTCTTACCACTGGTAGAGTGTCCAGCAGATTATCTTCAGGTTGCTCTCCTTGTTCCTCAACATGTACAACATATACTTGATATCCCTTCCTAGCTGTCCTATTTACTTGCAGAGTTGATATTTGTCTTACAGAAATTGGTTTTGGTTTTCCCTTCAGGGTAAAGGGTCTCCCTTCTTCATCTATCCAATGTAAAGTTTTATCCCAACAATTCATCATAGCCATCCTCTTTTCTAACCAGTCCATTCCTATCAACAAATCATATGAGCCTAAGGGAAAAATGTTTAAGTTTACTTTTGTCTGAAAATCATTTAATTTTATTGATGTTTGTGGTAGCTTATGAGTTACTTTCCTCTTGGTGCTAGTGGCGAACTAGACCAACCAAAATGTGAAAAATTTTCGGTCTTGAGATTGCATTTTTCAACAATTTGTGGACTAATGTAACTCAAAGAAGCACCTGGATCAATTAAAACTGTAACAGATTGGTCAGTAATCTTACCTTCCATCTCAACCATGGTATCTTGGTGTTCTGCTTTTCGATTCTCCAAGGTTGCACTGATAGTGGGTATATTTATTGCTATGTCATTTATTGTGGTAGCTTCTCGATCTCTCACAATAATCTAAATGTTTCGATGGGGACAATCCCTCAACAGATGAGGTTCTCCACAACCCCAACATTTCAAAGGCTCCCTCATTTTAACTATTCCTTCCTTTTTATTATCTCCATCTAATTGCTTGGAACTAACTTGGGACTGTGCAGTTTGACTTTATTTTGGTTTATTAAATTTTTTCCGTTGATGGTCCCTACCAAAGTTCTTTAAGTAGGCTGGTTTCTGTTTCTTTCCTTTGATTTCACCTTTGCTTAGCCAGCCTTTACCAGGTTCACCCTTTCCTTTAAACTGTTGATAGCATAATCTTGCTTTCCTCACTGCTTCATCCATAGTTTTTGGATTATCGAATTTGTTCCTCTCCTTGTACACAGCAGGCAAACAGTTCAAAAACCTTTGCACCTTTGCCTTCTCCTCACGAATGTAAGGGACATACCTTAACATATTTGTAAACTTTGTGACAGACACATCGATAGTGAGTTGTCCCAGTCTGAGTTCATGGAATTCCTTTACTCTATCATCATAATAACGTTCATTTAAATAGCGGTTTTTGAACTTAACCTAGAAATCTTCCCAAGTCACTGTCTTTTCATCAATGGCATGGACCATTTTCGTCTCCTCCCACCACAAGGTAGCCTTACCTTGTAGCTGATAGAAAACTAATTTGGCCTTCAGATTTCTTTCATATTCATAGACCTGCAAATACTTAATCATATTCAACAACCAGGCTTTAGCATCTTCCTCATTCTCCCCATCATGGGAGGGAGGTTTGATCTTTCAGAATTCCCCCTATAATTCCTTTTTCTGCTTATACTGATGTCTATTAGTGTCATCTTCCTCAGACTCATCACAGAACTTGCCCTTCTTCCTCTTTTTGGAACCTTCACCCTCCTGGCTGTTCCGTGAAGTCAATTCCCTGATGAGTTTTTCCTGCTCCTCACTAGCTAATGACAGCCTGTCATTCTGGCTTCTTAGCTCAGCCATCTCTCGTTGAAAACTGTGCAACATAGCCATCACCGGAGCATTAGGATCTAGTGTATTATCTTCATCACACAGATCCACATAAATTTCATCACCTTCAGCCATTTGTATTTTTCTACTTCATCACACTGTACACTAAATAACACAGATCAGTAACAAAGAATTTTTTTTTTTTTTCAGTAAAAATAATTTATACAGTGAGCACAAAAACAGCCCAATTTTATTTAACATGAGCTCTGATACCATTTTTAACGCACCTCGTCTCACACCACGCAAATATTTGTTTTCCTCTCTAATACACCAATTCCTATTATTAGAGTTAGGGCATTAATTCATTTTTTTCCAATGATAATTTAATTTTTTCTTTCTCTAAGGATATTTAAGAGGGATTTTGATGTAGTTCCCTTTTTCACATCAAATGAGATTATGATATGTATCGTATGGGTTCCATGATTTTTCATAGTCGTAGAGCTTTATATCGTTGTTGTATTACTATGCACATACCTAGGGACGATGTCCAACTCCCTTATGTACTATGGGAATTTCGACCCATACGTTAAAACGTTGCTATGATATGATCTTTGCGACGGAACTGATTTTGTTGTGTTGTGTTCCACGTTGAAGGCCACGTATTACTCTGATCTCATGGTTCAAAATTGACGTTCAAGTTAAAATTTTATTTATAAATCCTCATCTGATGTCAATTTAATAAGCAGGAGTACTTTGTCTGCCATGTATTTAATTTCATTCTCGTCATTCTTAAATTCTTGTACTGGAACATTTACGTTCTACTCTTTCCAAATTTCCAAATCTATATGTATGGTATTTTATATTGGTTTTATGGATAATTCACCAAGCTTATTTTATTACTCGTGTCTGCATTAGTACGTTGGTAATAATTTTAGTATGTTCTGCGTTAATTGTGAAATGTCCAGTTTCACCTCGCTCAGTCATTTCTCTATTCGTGTGCGAGATGACGGATAGTTGCCACCTGGACGGTTGGATGCGCCTAGGGTTTATGGCGAAAATGGGTATAACACACACCATGTTCATTTGTTTTTACCTCCTTACTCTCTATTCTGATCGGCTTCTCCTTCGGCTTCCTTACCTAACGAGGCATTAGTGCCGCCTCTGCACTATGGCGAGGACTTGGCCCACGTTGACGTCTCCTCCAAAGGTATGGTGCTTATCATGTTTAGATACAAGTATTGCATTTCTGTGTCTCTGGATTTTCAATATGGTGACTCGTATCCATATATAATATTTTTGTTTTGTTTATCAAATTTATGGAAGTCAAAACGTATGGATTGTCAATGGCACTGTATACAGCTTCCAACATTTCATCCATGCGACTCTGTAGTTTGTAAGTGGATGGATTTATCAAAATCCGAAATCACCTATAATAATAGTCGATGGCCCATACGGCGTGGTTGTATAGTCTTTCAGAAAAAATTATTTTGTTCTAGCGATAAATTTTTTTCTATATTGCATCTCATACCTGGATGGATATTCTTGTTTGGTCGTGTCAAGATTTGAGTTTAATTTGGTGGACCCAGGAATTACATGGGAGATTTTCTCCCCTCGTCATTACTTCTTCCCTCTCGCCTGCATAGATTTTGATTTCCTTAGGGTATGCCACAGAGCTCTCGGCTCTCCCTAATTCGTTTCAAGCTATTCACATTCGTATTCCCTGACATAGGGATAGAATGTCAATGTTTTTATATATATGTAATTGTTTCTTTTTCATAACTCTGAGGTTGTTGTGTGGGTTACTCTTAGCATTTGTTTCAAACGACTCAGTCGTCCATGGAAAGATGGAAGATTATTCATCGCACCTATATTAGAATGGCATCATGCTGGAGTTGTTTAGGTACCTATTTCTCAATGACTATAATGTGTATTATTATCGAACTTGTCATTCGAATTTTCTCACATGGTTTACTCATTTTTTTCCTCTGATAAAATTTGGTCAAAGTTTCGTTTTAGGCGCTCTCTCTCTTTCTCAGGTGATGATAATTAACTAACCATCCCTTCTCCCATTAACAAGTTCCGGTTATTGTTGGTTTCCAATAATTTTATTGTTTTAGTTCGCCTACCCCCAACCTTAAAATAGTATCTAATTCATGTGGACATTTTATTTTGTACAAGTAATGGACATGAGTAGAATTTTCATGAGTTTACTCATCGAGCTATTCCTTATGAATTTCAGTTTTAATGTTTGCTCTGCTTCTATTCCAAATCTATATTCACCAGTGATTCTCGAACAGAAATGGAGGCATTGCTTCCGAACCTATTAATTTCTATTTCTAATTTTTGATGTAACTATAACTTGAATCTATTGAGATTCAGACGTTTGGATAATTTGTTATTTGTGTCCTGGTTGACAGTCGAGGGTTTGACTGATCTTCTTTTAAAATAAACTCTGTCACATTATGCACTGAGAATATATGGTGAACTCAGAGGGTTTTATATCCTTCCTTCCCTAGTATATATCAATTTTTACTTGAGACTCTTTATCCAGTGTAGTTCTGCTTAAAATGTTCCTGCGATGTTCTTGTATCGGGATTTTCTATCTCTGTTTTCTACAATTTAACTCACTTCCATCTTATAATCTTAGTACAGTATATATATTTGTTCCACTAGTGTTTTAATACTCCTACGGTTATAAATTTTACACTGTCCTTGAATGTAAAAGGAATTGGTTATTTTCCCTATTGCCATTTCACTATCAGAGCAATAGAAAAATGTTGTTAAATGAAATAATATTTCATGCTCTACTCTATTCTGCATGTAACTCATCTATTTATTAATTGATCTAGCCAGTAGTGAGATGGAAATGAATTGAAATGAGAAAATTTCTTATTTAATGTTGTGGTTTTCATAAAAATACATCTATTTCTGAGCACTAAAATTATGTATAGTTTAGCTCAGATTTGTTTTTTATTTTTTTTTGTAGTAACTTAACAAATACATAAATATATTCTGCCCCAACTTGGGTATCTATTTTGTTTGTACAACACTTAATATTTACATTTCCTTCCAGCACGCCAAAAATCTTCTACTGCTAGATGTTTGGCTCATAGCTAGTTAAATCAATAATTTTACAGAAGCAGATTAAATTTAAATTCTTCATGGATTATAGGAGTAGTTTAAACCTCCAGATTTAAACCAGTATAGGTTTAGAGCTTCTGGCTGGTTCTCCCTATAATTTTATTTCCTACAACTCTACAAAATTAAGAGGATAAATTTCTTCTCAATAATTCTATTAAATGTATGGAAGATCAATTTCAGGTTTAAAATAAACTAACATTCACAATCAAAATTCACCTAGCAAGGAAATTTAGAAATGTAAACCATACAGGAATATTCTGACCATACCACTTCTGAAATTGACCAATCCTCCCAACCTTAGAGTTCCTCTGTCCACAGAACTCACCCCCAAGCTAAGATCATCTTCCAGAACAGACCAACCTCTAATCTGTTCGGGAATAGCTTATTTAAGCTTTTTGTCCCCAAAGTCTGTTTCTAATTCTGCATCCAGAATTACAGGATTCTTTTCTTCCTATTTGCCTAGGCTTCCCTTATTTAGGGAGTTTTAAAGTTGGTTTCTGCTTTTCCCTGTTTTTTACCTCTTCCCAACTACTCTCCACCTCATTGGGGAAAACTAGATTTTTCCTCAAAAATCTAATTTGGAAATAAATTCTTTCAAGGATTTTTGAAAGATTTTTGGGGAAATCTTAGCCTCTTTCCATACCTCATGGATTTTGCAAATGATATCATAATTCTCATTTGGTCAATATGCATAGAATCATTTTATTTATTTTCAAAATTAAATACTTAAATACATTTCACCAAATACTTATCCATTGGTTTCCACTCCCTTTTGGATCTAAAGTTCAAATGTCTAATCTTGAAGAAACATAAAACTAAGGGTGTTACAAAAACCCATTTATTCTTTGGAAACGCTAGCCTCCCTCCCCATGGCGTTGGCTTTTGTTGAAAAATCTGGTATGCTCTAATACCATGTTGAAAAAGCTGGTATGCTCTGTTACCATCTTGATAATATTAAATGAAACAACAACAGAGGAAATGTGTTTCCCCACAACACAGAGACTTCAAAATAATGTGGAAATTAAACAGTCATACACACAGACATCATAATACATAGGAGAGGAACAAACTTACGTTTCTATTCCATCACTCTCTCGCTGAAAAATAAATAAATTACATTAGTTATACAAGAATGGCCATAGCCTGAAAACCTAAACCTAATCAATATGATTCATTGTTAAATAAACGCTCAATAACTTATGGTCCTTGGGCTATCAAAATACCCATATCTTCATTAAATTGGCACATAGGCCGTATTTATGCTTATACACGAAAACATGTAAAGACACATTCAAAACTTAAAAGGACAGATCTCAAATTTTATATGTTTTAGTTGTGAGTCCTCATCACCTCTGTCACTTCATTACAGATCGGAGATCGAAGAACTTAATTCTTCACTGATGTGAACATAGGAAAAATTAAATCCTTGCGAGCGCCATGTGCGATGGCACAGTCGCGTCACAAGTCAAACACCATAGCTTGTTGGTGCTAAGTGGTAAACTTAAATGGTGGTGAATGTGATGTGCAATAGCATGATCACATCACACATCAAACAAATTCCCTTGCAGATGGGGGAACGTAAGTGGTAAAATTTGCGAAGTGTGATCTATCGTGTGGCTTAAAATGTTGATAAGAGCGGTAAGGGAAATACAAATGGTTTGTGCGTTTTGCAATGCGGTTGGGTTATATGTGTGTCTCGCTAGATATCACACCGGCAGTGGAATAAGATAGGTGGAGAAAGCTTAAAGGTTAAGTCTAAAAACTTGCGATTGGATGCTGCGAGAAAAAGGTAAGTTAAATTGGTAGGTAAGGAAATAAATGTAGACTTATGGCTTTGTACTCTATTGATATTTTGCATGGATGCATAAAAATTCCTCCGGATTCTTGGATATGTGCTTGTCCTTCTCTGTTATCAAAATTGATGAAATTGTGGGTTACGTCACTAATTATTCATGGTGGTGGTTGGGAGTCAAACTACAACACTCCCCCTTAATCACAACTACCACCATCAGTAATTCGCAGACATTTTCTGATATACTCAAAACTTTTTTGTGCTAATGGCTTTCTGAGGATATCAGTGAATTGTTCCTCTAACCTACAATGCTGCAAAACAATCTCGCCATTGTTAGTTAATTCTCTTATAAAATGATATTTTACATCTATGTGCTTTGTTCTCTTATGGAAAATAGAATTTGTTGATAATACAATTGCTGAGCTATTATCGCAATAAATTGTGGTTCCTTTTTCTTGCTCATGACAGAAATCTCTCAGCTTCCTTCTCATCCGAATATCTTGAGAGATTGTTGTTGTTGCTGCTACATAATTTTCTTTTTCTGTTGATAAAGAAACTATTGGTTGCTTCTTGGAAGCCCATGAAATGGCTAGCGATCACAAATGAAACACATACCTAGATGTGCTCTTCCTATCATCTACACTTTAGCCCAATCACTATTAGTCTAACCACTCAATTTAAAATTATCAGTGGAGGAGTATAGAATACCATACTCCTTTGTTCCATTCACATACCTTAGAATTACTTTGGCTACTTGCCAATGTGTCTCCTTTGGTGTCTCTATGAATATGTAAATTAAACTTACAACATACATAATATCAGGCCTAGTTTCAGCCAAATAAAATAGACTAAAAACTTTTCTCTTGTACAATGTCAGTTCGACATTCTTCCTGCAATCTCCCTTGCTTAATTTTAACCCCATGACAGTTGGAGCTACTGATGCTTTGTTGTGCTACATGTTAAACCTCTTCAAAACTTCTGTAACATATTTTTCTTGGGAAATAAAAATTTCATTTTCATTTTTCTTTACTTCTATGCCCAAGAAGTATCTCAATAAACCCAAATGAGTCATTTCAAATTCACTTTTCATGATTGCTTTAAAATCAGCAATGAGAGAAAATTCATTCCCTGTGAAAATTAAATCATTACATATAAAACAACAATAAGGATCTCACCATTATTTTCTTTAATGTAGAGTGTGGGTTCACCATCACATTTTTCAAACCCATTGTCTATCAGGTAATCATCAATTATGTCGTACCATGCTCTTGGTGCTTGTTTCAGCCATAAAGAGCTTTCTTCAACTTGCATACTTTGTCCTCTTGGCCTTCAATCTCATAGCCAGGAGGTTGTTCAACATATACCTCCTCTTTCAACACTCCATTCAGGAATATTGATTTCATATCCATTTGATATAATTTTCACTTCTGTTGTGCTGTTATGGATGACATTGTTCGCATTTTCTCCATCCTTGCAACTTGTGCAATAGTTTCTTCATAATATCTTCCTTGTTGCTGCTTGTAGCCTTTCACAACAAGTCTTTCTTTATGCCTTTATATCTTGCCTTCAACATTACTTTTTCTCTTATAGACCCATTTACTCCAATGACATCTATACCTTGTGGGAGATCCACTAACTCCCATGTGTCATTCTTTTCTTTTGCACCAATCTCTTCATTCATTGCTTCAATCCATTTTTCTTCCTTGACTACTTCTTCAAAATGGATTGGGTAATAAACATGGTAAAAAAAAGAAAATAATGTGTTTAGACCATTATTATTATTAGCTTCTTGCTCATAAATTTCACTCAAATTCCTAAATCTTGGTCTTCTTGGTGTGCTTTGAGTTCCACTTGAACTCGAGGGAGTTTCAAATACCTATGGTGTCCTTGGAGAAGCACTTCCTTGATTTCTGAAGGCTATTCTGTTGCTTTCTTGTGGTGTGCTCTGCTGTTCTTGTGTAGGTGGAGGGGGAGCCATTGTAGAGGAATTATTTGCTGCAGTAAATTGCTCTTGTTCTTCGTGATACATACATGTCTTCACATTCACTGTTTTCTCTATGCTTCCATCACAAGCTTCTTCTTCAATAAATTGCACATATCTTTTAATTATAACTTTATTGATGGATGGATTATGGATTTTGTAGGCCTTTGATTCATCACTTTATCCAACAAATATACACTTCTCCCCCTTGTTCTCCAACTTATTTCTTAATTGATCTGAGACATGTGCATATGCCACACATCCAAATACTTTCATGTGAGTGACAAATTACTTTGTTCCACTCCATACTTCTTCTGGGACTCTGTTCATAACAACTTTGGTTGGGCATATATTCAAAATATATGTTGCAAAATTGACAGCTTTAGCTGAATACTCATTTGGCAAGTGTTTTTCCTTCAACATATTTCTGACCATGTCGATGATGGTCCCATTCTTCCTTTCGACAACACCATTTTACTATGGTGTATACCTTGTGGTAGAATTCTTGTGTATGCAATTCTCCCTATAGAAACGTAGGAAATATTTGGAGATATATATTCTCCACCTCTGTCAGTTCTTAGCACTTTTATGTAGTGCCCACTCTCCTTCTCAACAAGAACTTTGAAGTGGTAGAACTGTTCAAACACTTTACTCTTCTGTTTCAAGAAATAAACCCATGTCTTTATTGTATAATCATCTATACATGTCAAGACATATAGAATTTCAGCTAAAGATGGCATTTGCATTGGTCCACAGAAATCTGAGTGGACAATCTCTAAGGGTTCCTTTGCCCTTATTCTCTTTCCTCTTGGAAAGGCTTTTCTGTGTTGTTTGCCGAAGATGCAACCTTCACATAGTTTGTCGGGTTTCTCTATGGGTGGTAATCCTTTTACCATCCCTTTTCTATGCAGGAGGTTCAAACCTCCAAAGTTTAGATGTCCAAATCTCAAGTGCGATAACCAATTTTCGTCTTTCACTTCTTCTTGAAAGACCTCTTGCGTGACTACTGCTGCCACACGTTCTTCCTTCAAGTCTGTTCTAAGCTTGAGAGGAAACATCATATTCTTTGTAATATGCACCTTTGGAAAGACTCTTTTACTTGGATCTATGTCCATGATTGTAGAAACATCATTCTTACAAAATAAATTGTAGCCCTTGTTTACAAGTTGTTCGATGCTCAGAAGGACACATTTCAGGCTAGGTACATAATAGACATCTGGCACAAACTTATTTTCTCCCTTCCTTATCAGTACTGAAACTCTTCCTTTCTGCATGACAAACACTTTACGATCAATCCTTGTTGTCACTTCAGATTTCACATTCTCATCAAGATTGGAAAAAATGCTATGTTTCCATTCATGTGGTTACTACAATCTGAGTCTAAGAAGCATACATTACATGTTAAAATCACATTACTCTCGTTCTGATTTTGTTTTGCAAAATTTACATTTTGCCTATTATTCATGTCATTTTGTTTCTTTCTACATTCATTTTCATACTGCCCATACTTTCTACAATAATTACATTGGACTTCGGATTTGTCATACCTTTGTCCTTGTGCTTGACTCTGGCTTGAGCCTTCGCTTTGATTCTGATTGTTGTCCTTTCCACTTGTGTTTTCAAGGTTGTTTCTTCCACCTCTCTATGGGATTCTTCCTCTTCCTCGGTAGTTCGATCTTCCTTGACCTCTACCTCAACCAAAAGACATGTGTGTCTCGAAAACATGCTCCAATTAGGAGTTCATTGTTCTGTTTAGTCTATGTTCATCAGAGATCAGGGATGCAAAAAACTCATCCAATGAAAATTGTGAGAGATCCTTTGTCTCTTCTATTGCCACTACTATGGCATCAAATCTTGAGGGTAGACTTCTCAATATTTTCTCCACTATTATTCTTTCCTCAAGTGTCTCTCCATGAGAACTTATTTGGGTAACCAACCCAATCATGTGAGTGAAGAATGAGTCTATGTTATTACACTGTTTCATATAGAGGGTTTCAAAATCTCTCCTTAGCATTTGCAATTTTTCTATCTTCACTTTCTCCATGCCTTGATAGGTTGTCTTGATAATATCCCAAGCCTCCTTGGACTTTGTTGCTGCTAAAATCCTTGGGAAAATAATCTCGTGTACTGCTTGATAGAGATAGAGAGGACTTTGGAATCCTTCTTCCTATTATCTCTCAACAAGTCTCTTTTTGCTGCTGCCAAAGCAAGCAGCATTGATGCGTCTGCTGGTTCTTGGAAACCTTGTTCCACCAACTCCCATATATCTTGTGAAGAAAATATGGCCCTCATTGTAATGGCCCAATAATCATAATTCTTACCATTAAACTGTGCTAATTTTTGATTTGTCAGACTTGTTCCTGTTGCTTCCATTCTAAATATGTTAAAAAAACAATCTTCTTGACTGTATACAAGAGAAACCTTCTCACTACTGTAAAATATTTCTCACCATTGGAGACTTCTGCTTCTATAAACAAAGAATCTCGCAACTTCTTCAGCAAAGAGAGAAAACTCGTGCTTCTTTGACTGAGAGCCTAGACCTGTTCTGATACCATGTTGAAAAATATGGTATGCTCTGATACCATGTTGAAAAATATGGTATGCTCTGATACCATGTTGATAATATTAAACGAAACAATAACAGAGGAAATGTGTTTCCCCACAACATAGGGACTTCAAAATAATGTGGAAATTAAACATTCATACACAAGGACAACATAATACACAGTAGAGGAACAAAATTTTGTTTCTATTACATCACTTTATTACTAAAAACAAATGAAAATACATTAGCTATACAAGAATGGACGTATCCTGAAAACTTAAACCTAATCAATGTGATTCACTGCTAAACAAAAAACCCATACCTTCATTAAATCATCACCCGGGCCATATTTCTTCTTATACACGAAAACATGTAAAGACATGTTCAAAACTTAAAAGGGTGGATCTCAAATTTTATATGTTCTAGCTCTAAGTCCTCATCACATCCGATGCTTCATCACACATCGAAGATCGGCAAACTTAATTCTTAAATGGCGCCAATGCAGGTAAACTTAAATCCTTGCAGGCGCGATGTGCGATGGCATGGTCGCATCGTGAATCAAACAACATGGCTTGCTGATGCTAAGTGGTAAACTTAAATGGTTGCGAATGCGATGTATGATACCACGATCGCATCGCACGTCAAACAACTTCACTTGCGGATAGGAGAAGGTAAGTGGTAAACTTTGCGAAGTGCTCGCTGTGGTGTGGCTTAAAATGGTGATAAGAGCGGTAAGTGAAATACAAAGGGTTTGCAGGTTTTGCAATGTGGTTGGGTTATATGTGGGTCCCATTGGATATCGCATCAGCGGTGGAATAGGATAGGTGGCGAAAGCTTAAAGGTTATGGCTAAAAACTTGTGGTTTCACACTACGAGAAAAGCGTAAGTTAAATTGGCAGGTAAGGAAATAAATGCAGAGTTATGAATTTGTACTCTGTTGATATTTTGCGTGGATTGCATGAAAACGCCTATGCCTTCTTGTATCTGTGATTTTATTTCTCTATTGTCAAAATTGATGAAGCTGTGGGCTGCCCCAATGTTTATTCATGGCAGTGGTTGGGAATAAAATTCCAACAGCTTTAGCCTCACACCTCTGATTTATAATTTTTATAACCCAACCTTCTACTACATCAACCTCACTAGAATCCCATGGGAACTTTACATATTCTACCTGATGGAAGTGGAGTCCTTCTTATTAATTATGGAAAGACATTCACCTATTTGAAGGACCCGACATACATACCTTTCGTGGTCGTCGTTCGATCAGGCACTCCAAGTGAGCCAAATAATATAACAATAGGTACATGCTTTTATCTCTGTTACAAATATACGCATGACCTCTAATTTTTAGCTATTATGTTTCACTTTGCAGGAGATGCTGCATATCACCTACCGAAAAAAAATTCATTCATATGACTACACAAGGAACAACTGATATAGTTTTCATTACCTTCGAATCTGCAGGGGAGGTTGGTTCAGACACGGTATTCGAAAATATTCAGCCGCTGATTTTCATCAGAGCTTACGATCTCCACGGTAACAAGCTCTAATTTTCTCAGAAAGGATGTGCTTCAATGTAGATCCATTCTATATGATGTAGAACTGTTATATCTTTTGCTTTGTGTTAAGAAGTTTATATTTCTGTGTGGAGTGTAGTAGAGATAATCAGTCTATATCGAGAACAAGTATAATTGTTCTGTTGGTTTAGTCATATAGATATTTCATTTTCAATTAACTATTTATCTTTCTAAATTATTGAGACATGAGACTTAAAGATACTTTTAGAAAATGTAATGTAAAGCATGTGAATGTTAATAAAACTTAAATATACTTTTAACAAATGTAATGTAAAGCATGTGAATGTTAAAACATATTTTAAAAGATGTATTTGTTACGTTATCTCAACGATTATCTATTATTTATCTTGACTATTTAAGCATTAGGTTATCTTGAAGATTTTCTTATATTCGTTTTCTTAGATGACATGTTTTTATGATTGGTTTTTTTTTGTCTCAATTTTCATGAGTATGTTAAAAAAATGTTGGTTTTTTTTTTTTTTAAATTGATAGTAAGAGTGATTAATCATGTTTTTGATGATGTAACTTATAGATTTTCTAATGTATAAATGGATTCAATATTATTGAAAATTCATGAAGCATCAGAATTATGTAGATTAAACAATTTAAACTCAATTTTATAAAAATATTTGTCTAGATTTTGATTAAAATTTATCAGAAAAATTATCATAGTAACAAAATTTTGAAGCTCCACAAGTGCAACCCAGATTTGAAAAAAAATCCACCAAATTTTATGAGAAAAACTTAAATATTTTTCTTAAAAAAAAATACCCCTACTTTTCATGTTTTTCAATCATAATGAAAGCATAAGCCCCATAATCCATGCAGAGTGAATCATAAATTCTTGTAGAGTGAATGAGAAAGGTACCATGCCGGCTGTTAGGTCCAATACTACTCCCAAATATGCTCACCCAAATATGTGACTAAATAAGAGAAATAGTTTTATTCTTTCACAAAATAGATTGTTATGGCTGTCGAACACCTTAGAATTTTTGGTGTGTTTGTTTTAAAGTTGACCAAGTTTATTCCTTGCCAAATGTAACTTGATGAATTTGTAATTGATATTTTTCAGTTCAAAATGTAAGTTGATGAATTTCGATTTTTTTTTAATTGATGGGTTTGAGATGAATTTGCAATAGTTTCAAAAATAGAGTTGTTCACTCCGAGACTCAGAGATGGAAATCACATCTTCAATGATATATTCGTTGTATTTTCTATTCAATCTTCTTCATATACAAAGAGTTTGTTTACCTCTGCATTTGTGGAGAAGGTGTTGCATATATAATTTCTGGCCAATTTCTAGGCTTGTCGGCTATTCAATATTTCTCTATACAGAGTTTTCTTACATCTCCTTCACTTTTGGAAAAAGTGTTGCACATATTGTGTTGGAATTTAATTCCAACTGCAACATAAAACAGCTGGATAGAAAATCCGATTGTTGTAGATATTTTAGCAAGGTGGTTGCCTGAAAGTCATGCAATAAATTTGCAGAAGTTATTGAGCCTGCACACAGCCGTTTTTATTTTCCAAAAGCCATCACGTTAACTCCCACCGCTTGCATCATTAAATACGTTGATAAGATTCAAAGATATTTGTATTATTTTATTGTTTTAATTCATATATGTTTTTAACATATAAATGTAATGAACAATAGTTCTTTTTAATGTTAGAGAGTTTGAGAAATGAAAAAAGACAGAGAAGAAGGCAGAGCAGGAAAAACAGAGGAAAAACAGAGTCACTGTGTTTTGGAGCAGCAATGCATTCTACAGGCAGTTTCAGCAACTATCTGTGTGTTTCAGTAACAGACTATGTGGAGTTTCAGCAACTGTCTGCCTGTTGCTGAAACACGAATCTGTGTAAAAAACAGAATTTGTAAAAAAAGAGTATGGAGTTTTTTATTATTCCAGAACTGTCGTTCTGAAGAATTTTGTAATTTTTATTGTCATTTTTATGGTTAATAAAAATAGAGTTTTTCTCCATATCTTCTTTGTCGATATTTCTCTCATTTCTTTGTGTTGAGTTGAGGAACTTTGCTAGCTCTGTTTTGTTCGAAATTATCAGAAATTTTCATCATGGTATCGGAGCTAGTCTAGGCACTCAGTGAGACAAAAATAGAGTTTGTTTTTTTCACTGCAGGAGCTGTAAGAAGCTTAACTGAGAAAATTTCTCCAGCAGAGAAATTTCTTGCTTATTTTATTATACAGTCAATATCTTTTCTTGATTCTTACAGTTAAGATGGCAGATGCTGGAACTGGTTTGAAAAATTCCCAACTGCCACAGTTTAATGGGAAAAATCACAGTTATTGGTCCATAACTATGAGAGCATTATTTGCCTCTCAAGGAATATGGGAGTTAGTTGAAACTGGCTACCCTGAACCTGCAGATGCAGCAGCATTGGCTGCTTTGACAGTAGAAGAAAGAGACCTGTTGAAGAGCGACAGGAAGAAGGATGCCAAAGCCCTCTTTTTTCTCTTTCAATCAGTACATGAGAGCGTTTTTCCACGGATTGCAGCAGCATCAAAATCCAAAGAGGCATGGGATATTCTCAAAAATGCCTATCAAGGCATGGAGAAGGTGAAGACTGCAGAGTTGCAGATGTTGAGGAGAGACTTTGAAACACTCAGAATGAAGGAATATGATACAATAGACTCATTCTTCACTCAGGTTATTGGGTTGATAACTCAGATTAGATCACATGGTGAAATTCTTGAAGAAAGAAGGATTGTAGAGAATATCTTGAGAAGTTTACCCTCAAGGTTTGAAACTGTTGTGGTAGCAATAGAAGGATCTATCATAGTTCACAGTAGATGAACTTAGTGCTTCTCTTATGTCTCATGAACACAGACTGAGTAGAGGAACAAATTCCTCCTTTGAGAAAGCATTCAAGACTCAGATGTCATTCGGTCAAGGAAAAGGTCGAGGCAGAGCAAATAACAGAGGTCGTGGAAGAAGCCAAAACAAAGGAAGAAATAATCCTGGTAGCACAAGCAGAAGGAGCTGTAAACAGAACCAAGATGAAGGTTCAAGCAAACAACAAGCTCATGGACAAAGGTATGACAAATCCCAAGTCCAATGTCATTATTGTAAGAAATATGGGCACTATGCCAATGAATGTAGGAAAAAGCAAAATGACATGAATAGTAGGCAGAATGAAAATTTTGCAAATGAAGAAGATAAGAATCCAAATATTGTGCTATTCACATGTAACATTGCACAAGACAAACTTGAATATTTTTGGCTCTTAGACTCAGGTTGTAGTAATCACATGACTGGAAATATAGCAATGTTTTCCAATCCGGATGAAAATGTGAAATCTAAGGTAACAACAGGAACTGAGAGCATGATATCTGTCAAGGGTAAAGGTAGAGTCAGTATCCGAGCAAGAAATGGAGAACAGATGATTGTGTCAGAGGTATACTATGTACCTGGTCTGAAATGTAATCTTTTTATCATTGGACAACTCGTTGACAAAGGTTACAATGTGTTCTTCAAAGATGACATGTGTACAATCAAAGACATACCTCCAAGTAAGAATATCATTGCACAGGTGTAGATGACCAGCACTAGAATGTTTCCTCTCAAACTCAGGGCAGATTTGAAGGAAGGAAGAACTATTGCAGCTGTAACACAAGAAGTCTTTCAGGAACAAGTGAAAGATGAAAATTGGTTGTGGCACTTGAGATTTGGACATATCAATTTCGGAGGCTTGAATCTGTTGCACAGAAAGGGAATGGTAAAGGGATTGCCATTGATCGAGAAGCCAGACAGCCTTTGTGAAGGCTGCATCTTGGGAAAAGAACACAAAGAAAGCTTTCCAGCAGGAAAGAATATAAGGGCAAAAGCACCCTTGGAAATTGTTCACTCTGATGTGTGTGGACCAATGCAAATACCATCATTTGCTGGAAATAAATATGTTTTAAATTTCATTGATGATTACACCAGAAAGACATGGGTGTATGTGTTGAAACAGAAGAGTGAAGTGTTTGAGAAATTCCACCACTTCAAAACTCTTGTTGAGAAACAGTGTGGGCATTATATCAAAGTGCTCAGAACAGATAGAGGTGGAGAGTACATCTCCAAAGACTTTCTACGTTTTTGCAGAGAGAATGGCATACAAAAGCAGTTCACCGCGAGGTATACACCTCAACAAAATGGTGTTGCAGAAAGGAATAATAGGACCATTCTGGATATGGTTAGGAGTATGCTGAAGGCAAAACACTTGCCGCATGAGTATTGGGCAGAAGTTGTCACTTGCGCAATTTACATCTTGAACATATGCCCAACTAAAGTTGTCATGAACAAAATACCAGAAGAATCATGGAGTGGACAAAAGAAAACTGTCACTCACATGAGAGTATTCGGTTGTGTAGCATATTCACATGTACCAGATCAGCTAAGGAAGAAGCTTGACAGTAAGGGGGAGAAGTGTGTCTTTATTGGCTACTGTGATGAGTCAAAAGCATACAAACTCTATAATCCATCCACCAAAAAATTGATAGTAAGAAAATATGTGCAGGTCATTGAAGATGAAGCTTGGGATGGAAGCTTAGAGAAGACAGTGAATGTGAAGACAATTGTGTCTCACGAAGAAGAATAGGAAGGGACAACAACAAATAATCCTTCCTTGGTGGGTCCTCCTCCACCACATCAAGTACAACAAACCACACCAGAAGCTGGAATTAGAACAAATTTGAGAAGTCAAGGAAGTGCTCCTCCAAGCACACCACAGGGATCAGAAATATCCTCAAGTTCAAATGGAACTCCAAGCACACATAGAAGACCAAGATTCTGAAATCTGAGTGAGATTTATGAACAAGGAGAGGTAAGTAACAATACCAGTCTGAATTCATTATTCACTTTATATTGTCATGTTTATGACCCAATTCATTTTGAAGATGCTGTAAATGAAGATAAATGGATTGAAGCAATGAATGAAGAAATTGGTGCAATTAAGAAGAGTAAAACATGGGAGTTAGTGGACCTCCCTCAAGGCAAATATGACATTGGAGTTAAGTGGGTCTATAAGACCAAAAGCAATGCTGAAGGCAAGATCGATAGGCACAAAGAAAGACTTGCTGTGAAAGGCTACAAGTAGCAACAATGCAGAGACTATGATGAAACCTTTGCACCAGTAGCAAGGATGGAAACAGTCAGAACAGTGTTGTATATTGTGGCACAACACAAATGGAAGATTTATCAGATGAATGTTAAATCTGCATTCCTGAATGGAGTGTTAAAAGAAGAGGTTTATGTTGAACAACCTCCGGGCTATGAAGTTGAAGGCCAAGAGCATAAAGTCTGCAAATTGAAGAAGGCTCTTTATGGGCTGAAGAAAACTCCAAGAGCATGGTACAAAAAAATATATGCTTATCTGATTGAGAATGGGTTTGAGAAGTGTGATGGTGAACCCACACTCTATATAAAGGAGAATGACGGTAAGATTCTTATTATTTTTTTATATGTAGATGATTTAATTTTTACTAGCAATGATGCTTCTCTCATTGCTGATTTTAAAGAAGTCATGAAAAGTGAATTTGAAATGAATGACTTGGGTTTCTTAAGATATTTTCTTGGAATTGAAGTAGAACAAAGTGAAAATGGCGTTTTCATTTCCCAAGTTAAGTATGTAGAAGCAGTTTTGAAGAGATTTAACATGCAGAACAACAAGGTAGCTGTGACTCCAACGGTAATGGGGTTGAAATTGAGTAAAGAAGACAGCAGCAAGGATTTTGATCCAAAGTTGTACAAGAGCATAGTTGGCAGCCTCATGTACTTTACTGCAACTAGGCCGGACATAATGCATGCTGTGAGTTTAATCTCCAGATTTATGGAAAGACCGAAGTAGACTCATTGGCAGGCAGCCAAGAGGATTCTAAGGTATGTGAATGGAATGAAGGGGTTTGGTATTTTATACTCTTCTTCTGAAAGTTTCAAGTTGACAGGTTACACTGACAGTGATTGGGATGGAAGTGTTGATGCCAGGAAGAGCACATCGGGATATGTGTTTCACATGGGATCGGGAGCCATCTCATGGGCTTCCAAGAAGCAACCAATTGTGGCTTTGTCAACAACAGAGGCAGAGTATGTGGCAGCAACAGCAGTAGCATGCCAAGCAGTGTGGCTGAGAATATTTCTCAGAGATTTGTGTCATGAACAAGAAAAGGGCACAACCATTTACTATGACAATAGCTCGGCGATAGCATTGTCTAAAAACTTTGTTTTTCATAAAAGGACAAAGCACATAGACACCAAGTTTCACTTCATACGTCAATTTGTTAACACTGGTGAGATTGTTTTGCAGCACTGCAGAACAGAGGATCAGTTAGCTGAAATCTTGATAAAACCAATGGGAAAGAAAAGTTTTGATCATTTCAGAAAATGCCTGGGTATGCAGAAAAACCCAGCAGTAGAAACTAAGGGGGAGTGTTGGAATTTAATTCCAACTACAACATAAAAAAGCTGGACAGAAAATCCAATTGCTATAGATATTTCAGCAAGGTGGATGCCTAAAATTCATGAAATAAATTTGCAGAAGTTATTGAGCCTGCAGACAGCCGTTTTTATTTTCCAAAAGCCATCACGTTAACTCCCACCGCTTGCAGCATTCAATACGATGATAAGCTTCAAAGATATTTGTATTATTTTATTTTTTAAAGTCAAATATGTTTTTAACATATAAATGTAATGAACAACAGTTATTTTTTATGTTAGAGAGTTTGAGAAATAGAAAAAGACAGAGAAGAAGGCAGAGCAGGAAAAACAGAGGAAAAACAGAGTCACTATGTTTTGGAGCAGCAATGCATTCTACAGGCAGTTTCAGCAACTTTCTGTGTGTTTCAGCAACAGACTGTGTGGAGTTTCAGCAACTGTCTTCCTGTTGCTGAAACATGAATCTGTGTAAAAAATAGAACTTCTAAAAACAGAGTATGGAGTTTTTTATTATTCCAGAACTGTAGTTCTGAAGAAGTTTGTAATTTTTATTTTCATTTTTATGGTTAATAAAAACAGAGCTTTTCTCCATATCTTCTTTGTCCAGATTTCTCTCATTTCTTTATGTTAAGTTGAGGAACTTTGCTTCCTCTGTTTTGTTCGAAATTATCAGAAATTTTCATCATATTGTTTGTAGACAATTTACAGAACAACTCCATACCAACAATGTTAAACCAATTTTCTTTAATACATTGTATTCTATCTTATCACACATTATCCAATAATATCAATGATATTTTTCAATTTTAAATATCTACAATCAACATCTCAACTACGGGAAGTATTACAGTAATTTTCATTATCAACTTTATATGTGCCCATAGAAAGCAACGATTTTACTATACGTTTTTATTGTTGTTAATCCGAGGCGTTATTGTATGAATCTAGATATTGGAAAAAACAAGCTTAGAGTTGGTTTAGTGGCATAACTAAATAAATTTCTCATAAATTTTCCCGCAGAAAAAAACCAATTGAAATTTTTATTATTTGGTTATTGGATCAAAATCATACCTTGTTTGCCGGCACATTGTAAACATTCACCATTTTATTATAAAACACAACGAGTGTAATTGTGGATTGTTGTTTCAGAGCTTTTGCAATATTTATTTCAATTTCATTAAAACCTTACGTATGGCAGAAGTCCTTCCTTTCCAAGAATTTCATTGAACACAACCAATATTGTACAGGTAAATCAAATTCAAACACAATGCAATGCAACAGAGAAAAGACTATAGCTGACAGAATTGAAGTGGATTTTCATGGGAAAGTATTGGATGCTATGTAATATTATAGTTAGAATAAAATTCAATGATTTTGTGAGCAATGTAATGAGAGATTTGTAATATGATAGTTATATTTTCACAATTTCTATATTATAGATTAGTTTAGATTTATTTTAAACATGGTTTTATCAAGAAATTTATAGATATCAAATCTAATGAGGTTCAAACTTGTTATCAAGTTTTGCACTTAAAAAGAAATTTACACCCTAAGAGATTCCATCATCTAAGATTTTGATAAATCTAGGTTTAAGATAAATCAAAGTTGTTTTAAATTCTTTAAATTATTCTTATTTTTTCCTCTTTTTATTATAATATATTACAATATAAATTATTCTTATTTTTTCTTTTTTTTCTTGTAATATATTACAATCTAAAATATTCCTATTTTTTCCTTTTTTTTCTTATAATATACTACAATTGGGAAATTTAAATACTTTAAGGTGGATTAAATATTGCACCCATATTTTTTACTATAATAAAATTTACCTCACACAAACACATTGTGACTGTGATATATTGTAGCATTATTTTCCATTTAAAATATTATTATCATTAAACATTTGTTGCTACTTTATATATATATATATATATATATATATATATATATATATATATATATATATATATATATATATATAAAGCATGTAAATTATATATATTAAATATTTATTATTTTCTCTTTTATATATTTGAAATATTTATTAAAATTTACTTGGATAAAGTTTAAGTCACAAAAACATTTGAACTACAATATAAACTTAATTTATATATTTGAAATACTTACTAATTTTTCCTTGGATAAATTTTACCTCACATAAGTATCGTAAATGCCTAAGACTGCCACTCTGCACCAAACACTGTAGGCCGCCAAACTCCCTAGGATGCCACTCTAACATCGTGAGATCAAATGTTAGATGATTGAAGAATCGTGTGTGTTAGACGATTGAAGTATTGTGTGCCTTTGGAGTTTCAACTGAATGAAAAGACATACATATAACCAACCTTAGCATTGCATTTTCATTTGAAAACTCTTCTCCTAGGGTTTTTGAGACACTTGGATCCCTTCAAGAAGCTAACACAAGGATCCACAAATTTTCTACCTATGATTGTCTCAATGTCTTGACTCTTAAGAAAATTCTTGGAGACACTGTTCTCATTCGTTGTGCTCGATTGTTTTCTCTTTGTTGTAATGATCTTTGCACCTTTTTTGTGTGTAGGTTTGATGTCTGCTTTTTTGCAATCTATTAAAAGGAAGTGAAACATATCCACTTGGGAAGTTATGAACCTTTAAAATCTCACTGATACTTACCGTTAATTGGAGGATAAAGAGCCTTGGAGTTATTTGTTGCCTCAAGATTGTATAATGTCGAGTGAGTCATTCATTTCACATTTTTATCCAAGGCATTGTTTTCATAACTAAACTATATGCTTATTTTCCTTGATCTGGTATAATACTTTTTTCCTTCTTGCAGGAAATCTCCAACATGACTTGCCAGTGCAGAAAAAGCTAATCATGAGCATGTCACAACTACAGAGCTTGGATAATGAAAGAGTTGGTGGTTACAGTTGGGTTGGAGGGCTCCTTGTGATTTATGAGCTCTGAGAATAGGTTTTTAGTTTACAAGACACCTTAGAGCTCACACCTTACAATGCATCAAAAAATTTAGATGATGTATATTGGCATTGCCCTATATCAAATCATGATTCAGAGAATGAAACCAAAATTAAAATAAAAACATACAAAAAACTTTACTTTCATGGATGCACTTTGAATTTGGCAATAATAACAAATGAAAATAACTACTAATGGATGACCAATAGTCCTAAGTCTGCAATTTTAACATGTAAAAATAATATCAAGTGTTTTAGAACTTTGGTATGTTGAATTTATTTGTAAAAAGTTATAAGCTACCCCATTTCATGTGACACTGCCTAATAAACCGCAAAATCTTCTCAGTGGTTAATTTTGATAAGTTTTTTGAATTTTCTCAATTAACACCATTCTCTTTGAAAATACGCCTATAACTGCCAAGGCCAATTTCAACCAGCCATACCCCAACATCCTGAATAATTCTCCCACATGTCAAATTTGGTTTCCATGCTTAGGAGACTGAAAATAAAGCATGTCATAAATATTTTCTATAACCATCAAATACATTTCAAAGTAGAAAAATCAATCAAGCCTAAAAAAAATCATGTTCATCCTTCAAAAATTCCCCTTATTATAGCTCATCTATTAATGTAAAGTTATCTATAAAAGGAATTTTACAAGATCTATAAGAATTCCTTGTAATTCTATGCTATGTATAATCGAAAAAATGCAACTGTTATGATATTTAGAAATACCTTTCTCTTTTAATGATCATTATACTTGCTCTTTTAGTGATCGTTATACTTGGGAGCATTTTTTTTTCTTAAGATAAAAGTCTACCAGTGCATGCTCACACTTAGGTACCTTTCAATCATGAGATCCATTGCAGCTTCACCCATATTCAGTGTTTAATATATACCGCTCATAAGTTCACTCATCAATAATTGTAGCTCTTCTCTAAAAATTGTGGCATCACTAGCTACATGTGGTTGTTGGGCATTAAAGTGGGGATTTTTGTGAAGTTTGCTATGGTTTGGAAGAGATTACTTGGGCCAAAAACAACCTCCATAATACCTTCGATTTGACCTGAGTTGATGGCCATGCAACATTACTTTCTGTAGGTTAATATGATATTCAGCCATAAACTATTTCCCGCAAATATATACTTATGTTATTCAAATTATGTGTTCAGTTCTGATTTGTTAGGTCCCTATATTACCAGTTTAGTCCCCTTTTATTATTAATGTAGCCCCCTTATTGTTATTTTTGTACCCTTGTAACCCCAATATTGTTATTATTGTGCCCTTACATTATTATTTTTAGGTCGGCTAGGATTATATTGTGGCCCCATGGACTCCTATATATAGAAGGAGGTTTTGGTCATTTGTGTCATCCAAGAATTGTTCATTTATGTAATGTATTAGAGGTTGCCCTGTCAAAGTGGTTGATTTATAAGGCATTGATCTCTCTTTTCTTCTATTTTTGGAGCTGGTTTCATAACATTTGGTATCAGAGCTTTGGATTTTAGGGTATCACTACTCCAAATAGGTCATCGTGGAATTTTCATAATAATTTTTTTCTAAAAAGTTTCATAAGCTGAAATTTGTACAGCACGAGGCTGAATTATTGAGTAGCCTCTTATAAAAATTTCATATATTTGTTCACAATAATTTCAGAGATATGATCTCTAGAAGTTAGGTTTTTTTCAAGATCCCGAATTTCAACTAAAATAGGTCATCCTGGAATTTTCGCTATAACGTCTCGTATACAAAGTTTTAGAAGCTAAAATATTTACAATGCAAAGCCGAAATACTGAGGAAAATCCTACAAAAATTTTAGATCTTGGTGAACAATATTTTTGGAGATATGATTTGTGGAAGTTAGGATTGGTTGAGGCTCCCAAATTTCATCTCAAAGAGGTGACCGTGGGAAAAATGTCATAACTGTCTCTCTGAGTGTCAGATTGGAATTCTATAAAAATTATCCTCAAGTACACGAACTGTATTTTTCAGTATATCAATTTCAGAGCCAAAGGAGGAAACAATGAAACATGGAAATTCTTACAAGTTCGCTCTACTGAACAAGTCCATAATTAAGTCATCATGGGAGATTGGGCATAAATGTGTCTTGAAGAATCCAAATCAAGCCAGACCTGTGGAATTAAAAGGAAGATTCAGTGGGCTATGTCAGGGCCAACTTTCATATATTAAAGATTCTAAATCACAAATATAATTCAGTTTCAATATAGAGATCCGCAAAATCAAGAAAAAGGTGTGTAATTTTTTTTTTTTCTGAATTGCATAAGTCTTCTGTGAAACATTTGTTTGAAGTGATTCCAAGGGAATATTGAAGCATAGATATCGGTATTGGGTTCTAAAATTCCACCTAAAAATAATTCAACACTCAGTAAGACTTCAGAAGGCTTTACTATGACTCATGAAGAGGAAGAAGTGCTACATGACATATCAAAATTACAAGAGCAAGTGCACCAAATTTATCTCTCACAAAGAGAAAAAAAAAATGAAATGGAAGTTTTGAAGAAAGGCATGGAAGCTAAGATGGTTGGTTTGAAGAATGACGTGGAAGCTAAGATGGATGCTTTGAAGAATGGCATGGAAGCTAATATGGATGGCATGGAAGCTAATATGGATGACATGGAAGCTAAGATCAATGAAAAAATGAAAGAGAACATGGAAGACATGAATAATCTCTAAAAGTAGACATGGAAGGTTTTATGGCAAGGTTAATACAAGAAATTATTCGTAATGGTGGAAATATACTAGAGGAAACTCATGATGAGAACAAAATCAATGTTAACCGTGATTTCATAAACTCTAATGTTGGATTGAAGAACCACCATATTCCAAATATGCATATGAGGAAGTTTGATGGAAAGGATCCCGTAAGATGGATACTACAGATGGAGCAATATTTTGATCTCAATAATGTGCAAAAACACACAAAAGGTATGCATTGCAACTTTACATTTATAACAAAATACATGTTATGGTATCGACGACTTTGCTCCCGTAAAAAAACTATCACTTGGTCAATTTTTATGGAGGAAATGATAGCACATTATGAGGATACAAAGAGAAACACCTTCTTTAGACAATTGATAAATCTAAAACAAAAGGGATAAGTGGTAGAGCACATTGATGACTTCCAAAAATTGAATATAAGGGTAACTGATATTCCATAGGAAAACAAGATTGATGTATTCATAGGGACTTTAAAGGATAAAATCCAACATGAGGTTGGCATTTGGGAACCTGATTCATTAGAAAATTCATTCAGGTTGGAAAGAAATATTGAATGTAAAATTATAGCGACAAGGAAGCCTACCACTCACATATATAAAGATGGAAGGATTGCTACTCCTAGACTTCCACAACCTACAAGTTTGATACCACAACAATTGGAAGAAAAAAAAGAAAAAGGGCTTTGCTACATTTGTGATAGAAAATACACTAAAGGTCATAAGTGTGCTGAGAATAAATTATTTTACATAGATTGTGAAGAGGAAGAAGAAAATGAACAAGAATCTTCAAAATAAGAAGATATACACCAAGAGCCAACCCTAGAAGAGGAAGAAATGATTTTGACCATATCGTGTAATGCATTGGCAGGAATTACCACTCCTCAAACTCTCAATATAGAAGGAAACATCAAGAAGAAAAAGGGAATATTGTTGATTGATTTTGGTAGTACCCATAATTTTATTCATTGTAAGGTAGCCAAGGAATTGAATTTTTTCCTATACCCAGCACCAGAATGTCAAGTGATTTTTGTAAATGGACGAACTATAAATTTCTCTGGAAAATGCCATAATATCAAGCTAACCATGGGGGAATATGTATTGAATAATCCAATGCTTTCCATTCCTATGGGAGGTGCTGATGTTGTACTAGGAGTACAATGGTTACAATCTTTGGGGATGGTAGCTTTTAATTTTCAAGAACTTTTCTTGAATTTTTTTCAGAAGGAAAGGAAGTCGAATTACGGGGTATTGCAGGGAAGCCGGGAAAGATAATAAGCTATAATGTCATGACAAAGCTTCTAAAGAAAGAACAACGAGGCGTAATTGCACAATTATGCTCACTAGAAGTTCCAACATCAAAATCATCTATTTCTGCAGATCTCCAACAAGTCTTGGACAATCGTTCCAAGGTGTTTGAAACTCCCAAAGGACTCCCACCTATTCGTGATCATGATCATGCTATTCATTTGATTCCAGGAAGTGTTCCTCCAAACATCAGGCCTTATAGATATCCTTATGTCAAAAAGAGCGAAATTGAACGTATGATTGCAGAAATGTTAGAGGTGGGTATAATTCAACCTAGTCAAAGTTCTTTCTCTGCTCCTGTAGTATTGGTACACAAGAAGGATGGATCATGGCGCATGTGTCCAGATTATAGGGAGCTCAATAAGCTCACCATTAAAGATAAATTTCCCATTCCTGTGATTGATGAATTATTTGATGAATTACATGGAGCAATTTATTTTACCAAGTTGGATCTTCGTTCAGGATATCATCAAATTAGAATGAAGACTGAAGATATTCCAAAAACAGCATTTTGAACTCATGACGGTCATTATGAATTTTTGGTCATGCCTTTTGGCCTTACCAATGCACCTTCTACATTTCAAGGGTTGATGAATTCCATTTTCAAACCCTTCCTTAGGAAATTTGTGCTAGTATTTTTTGATGATATACTAATCTACAGCAGGTCTTGGAAGGATCATGTTGAACATGTTGACAGGGTGCTCAAACTATTGCAGGAGAAACAATTATATGCAAAAAAGTCCAAATGTTTCTTTGGAGTACAAGAGGTGGAATATCTAGGCCATATTGTATCTCACGAGGGTGTTAAAGTGGACCCTAACAAAATTAAAGCCATTAAGGAATGGAAAGTTCCCACAACCATAAAGCAGTTGCGAGGATTTCTCGGGTTAAGAGGGTATTATCGCAAGTTTGTTAAGAATTATGGGAGAATAGCAACACCTCTAACAACATTATTGAAGAAAGATGCATTTTCATGGACTCCTGAAGCAACTAAGGGCTTTGAACATCTTAAAGAGGCAATGTGCCTAGCACCTGTCTTAGCTACGCCAGACTTCACAAAAACCTTTATTGTGGAATGTGATGCCTCAGGAAATGGAATTGGTGCAGTTTTAATGCAGGAAGGAAGACCCATTGCTTTTGAAAGTCATTCAATCAAAGGAAAGTATTTACAGAAACCTATTTATGAGAAGGAAATGTTAGCAATACTGCATGCACTAAAGAAATGGAGAACTTACCTAATGGGAAGACACTTCAAGGTAAAAACTGATCATGATAGTCTTAAACACTTTTTGGAACAAAGACTATCTTCAGAAGAGCAGCAGAAATGGGTCACAAAGATGTTGGGTTATGACTTTGAAATAATCTACAAAAAAGGAAAGCTTAATGTTGTTGCAGATGCACTCTCAAGAAATAATGAAGAGGTGGAAGCATTGCTTTGTGCCATTTCTATTATCCAACCAGATTGGATAACCGAAGCAAGGGATGAATGGAAGAAGGACGAAGAAGTGTGGACACTCATTCAAGAGTTGTAGCAAGATCCTAGTACATATGATACATTTAGTTGGAAAAATGATTCCTTATGGTACAAAGATCGCTTATATTTTTGTAATAATTTCCAACTAAAACAAAATATTCTTTTGGAACCGTACACTTCTCCTTTAGGAGGACACTCACTATTTTTAAAAACTCACCGCAGGGTGAAGAAAGAATTTTTTCGTGATGGCCTTAAATCTTATATTGAAAATTTTGTGGCGGAATGTTTGATTTTCCAGCAAAATAAAGTTGAGAGAATTAAGACTCTGGGTCTTTTACAACCTTTATCCATTCCAAGTCAACGTTGGGAGGAGATTTCAATGGATTTTTATCGCAAGTTTACCTACGTCCGAAGGAAAGAGTGTCATCATGATGGTAGTTGATAGACTTACCAAGTATGCACAATTTTGCGCATTATCTCATCCATTTAAAAAAATTGCAGTATCTACTACATTTATGGACACAATTCAAAAGCTACATGGAAACCCAAAGATTATTGTGAGCGATAGAGATCCATTTTTACTGGAAGTGTTTGGACGGACTTAGTTTCTTGTTTGGGTACTCAATTAGCTGATAGCTCATCTTATCATCCTCAATCCGATGGTCAAAACGAGATATTAAATAATGTTTGGAAGGATATATTCATTTTTTTGTATCTGATAAAAAAAACACAATGGGTAAAGTGGTTACCTCTCGTTGAATGGTGGTATAACACTTCCTTCCATACGGTAGTAAAAATGACCCCATTTATGGAACTTTATTGATATCATCCACCGTCCATCACATCATCTTTCAGAGAAAAATCTAAGGTTCAAGCAGTGGAAGATCACATCAACAAGAAATAAGAAGTTCTCCAACTCTTAAAGGATAACCTAAATTTGGCACAAAATTGAATGAAACAAAAAGCAGATCAACATCACAATGAGAGAAGTTTTGATGTAGGCGACTGGGTATTTTAACGGCTACAACCATACAAAAAATGTCCCTGAAGTAAGCTAAGAAGGATAATAATTTATCGCCAAAGTACTATGGTCCTTACAAGGTGTTTCAAAATATTGGTACTATGGAATACAAATTGGAGCTTCATGCTTCTTCGTGAGTGCATCCAGTTTTCCACGTTTCATACTTAAAAAAGTTTATAGGTGAAAATATTCCAAATCAAACAATATTTCTAGATATTGAGGAGGAAGGAAAAATCATATTGGAACCTGAAGTGGTCACGTAAACAAGAACTTGACAGATACGAAATCGATCAATTTCAGAGTATCTCATCAAGTGGAATAACTTACCCACAGAAGGTTCTACATGGGAGGATGAGAATTTTATATAGAAGCACCCAGAGCTACTCAATTTTTGAGGAAAACCCTTTTTTTAAGGAGAGGGGCATGTTAGGTCCCTATATTACTAGTTTATTCCCTAATTGTTATTACTGTAGCCCGCTTATTATTATTGATGTACCCCTGTAACCCGAATATTGTTATTACTGTACCCTTACATTATTATTGTTAAGTTAGCTAGGATTATATTATGGCCCCATGGACTCCTATATATAGAAGGAGTTTTTGGTCATTTGTATCATCCAATAATTGTTCATTTATGTAATGTATTGGAGGTTTCCCCCTCAAAGTGGCTGATTTCTAAGGCCTTGATCTCTCTTTCCTTCTATTTTTTGAGTTGGTTTCATAACATGATTGAATATTTGGTATTTTTCTACTGTTGGATTTGACCTATATTGACACCCATTTTACATAATTTTTTACTGGGCTATGTGATGTTCAGCTACAAAAAATTCCCCACTAACATTTACTTTTGTTATTCGAAGTGTGTGTTCATTTCTAACTGAATTATCTGGTATTTACTTGTTGCTACTATTGTTCATCTCTTCGTTGCTATCGCTCTTAAAAACTATTTAATTTTTCTCCATTTAGTTTCATTGTTAATTTCCTAATTTAAGGTTTCTTTATTATCTAGATTTCGAGATCTATTTCTAAATTTCAAATTTCATAATTTTCATATTTCAATTCTCTTAGAAGGTTTCAGTAGCTAATAACAGTGGAAATATATCCCCAACTGATAGTGATTCATACCATATTTTACAGTTACAGTTCAAATTATAAAATTAGGTACATAAAAGCAAGCCAATGTAATTCGATGTTATTTATGTGTTCTCATGCCATAACGTTGGGTCCTTTTATCTGAAAAGAACAATTAGAGAACCATTTCTTGTGTTCAAATATATACTCCCTCATATGCATTGAACTACAGAGTCTAAAACTTTCGTTCAATTTCATTGTATATTTTCATTTCCCATGGAGGTCACAAATGGAGTCTTGATATTAAAAGACTCATCAAGTTCCAAGTCCAGATGGACTCTTGAATGTGAATTTCTTCTGAAGAAATAAAGTGGAGAAATAGCCTCCAATTACTGGACTTGCAAGTCAAAGTAATAGGATTGACTATCTATGGAGACACACAGAAAAAATATAAGAGAAAGCGCTCAGTTTGCTTATTTTTCTGACCTAAATTCCTAGTTGACTAACCAAAATTTTCAGTTGTCTAAAATCCGTGGTGTTATTTTGTAGGTAGTATCATTTATGTATTTCAAAAAAATTATATAAAAAATGCATCACGTGGACATTATAAACATTCATATTCAAGGATATTCTGTCTTTTTTTTTTAAATTGTGTTTTTATTTTCTAATTTAATAAAAATTCCCAAGTTTTTCTTAAGCACAAGTCAAATCTTTCTCTTTGGCCTCAAAAAGAATTATAGTTGGACAAACCTCTTGACAAGTTAAACTTCTCGAGAGATCGAATACTATGCAACTAAAAATAAAAATGTCTTAGATTCACAAAACTAACAATATAACACACAATATCAACCATTGAAACATCTGCAACTAAAAATACCCATTGCATTTTACGATGGTAAATAAGCAAATACTGGAAATTATACAGATTTATTGTACTTTCTGCATTCAAATCCTGGAAATTATACACATTTATTCAACTTTCTGACATGCAGAAACTTTGTTTGGCCTTTGTGTTTGAGTACGAAATTTAAATTTAGTTTGATAAGCAGAGAATGGAATAATATTTCATATACTAATGTAAATTTATATATAAAATAAACGCTACAAGATCTATAAGAATGCCTCTCCATAGCCATTTTATGCCATGTATAATTGAAAAATGCATCTCATATAATATTTAGAAATAGCCTGTCTTTTAGTGATCATTATATTTGGGAGAAATTTTTTTTCCTTAGCATAAAAAGTTATAAATGCATGTTCATAGTTATGTGCCTCTCACTCATGAGATCCATTGCAACTCCATCTGTATTCACTGGAATATGTGATGTTTAGCTACAAAACAATTCCCACTAACATTTACTTTTGCTATTCAAAGTGTGTCTTCAGTTCTAACTAAATTCTCTCATATTTCCATGTTATTACTATAGTTCAACTCTTTGATGTTAGTACTCTTAAAAACTAATGATTTTTTTTAAAGTTAGTTTCCTTGTTAATTTCCTAATTTAGGGTTACTTCAGTATCCATATTCTGAGATATATTTCTAGATTTCATATTTCAGAAATTTCATATTTCAATTCTCGAAGTAAGTTTCAGTAGCTAATAACAGTGGAAATAGATTCCCAACTCGTAGTTGATTCATACTAAAATTTTCAGTTATAGTTCATATTATAAAATTAGGTATACAAGAGCAAACCAATACACTTCAATTCTATTTCTCTGTTTTCTTGCCATGACATTGGGGATTTTATCTAAAAAGAACAATTATGAAAAAAATGTTTGTATTGAAATAAATACTTTCTCGTATGCATTGAACTATAGAATCCAAAAATTTTGTTCAATTTCATTGTATATTTTCAATTCCCATGGAAGTCACAAATGGAGTCTTGATATTACAAGACTCGTCAACTTCCAAGTCCAAGTGGACTCTTGAATGTGACTTTGCTATGAAGAAATTGAGAGGAGCCAGAGCCTCCAAGCAATGGAATTGCAAGTCAAACAAATTGGATTGACTCATCCAATAAGACTTGGTCATCTATCTATATAGACCTAAATTTCTATTCTACTAAGAAGAATTTTTAATTGTCTAAAATCCATGGCATTTTGTAGCAGGTAGTATCATTTACATACGTTAATAAAAGAATGTAAAATATTGCATCACATGGACATTATAAACTTTCATGTTCAAGAATATTTTATATTGTTTTTTACATTTAGTGTTTTTATTTTCTAATTTCATGTAAATTCCCAATTTTTTCTTCAGCATGAGTCATCTGTTTCTCTTTACCTCACAAAAAAATTGTAGCTGGACCAATCTCTTGACAATTTAAACTTCTCTGGAAATAGACTGTTATGGTATTTCCTGTTGGGTATGAAATATAAATTTAGTTTTATAAGTAAGAAATGGAAGAATAATACCATAAGAGGATGGAATCGCAAGTGATAATACACGAGATAAAAAGGAGGTCGAAAGAACTCTTGGGCAGCCATGCCAATTCAATTCAGGTCAAGGGTTTTTATAACTAATATACATCATGCTCTTGTTCAATTTAAGAGCTCCGAATAATTGTTTTTTCATTTGTGTGTTTTTTTTCCTATCCATGATGAACAATGTATAGTTAAATTGGAATATATATTGCCATGACACTTAGTTCTAATGATATTTGTTTAAGGAGAAAAATCCCCTCGATCCCTTTTCTTATTTATCTTTAAATCACCTACTTGAATTTTATGGTGACACCCTAACCGCTTCATAAGGAATGCTAGGCTCAGTCTGATTCCTCATAATATTTTAACTCTTGCCTACATGTGTCTCTTTTTTGGGGAGATGGAAAAGGCTTAGAATTTAAACTTTAAACATATCTCTACCACCCTTATTAGCCACCGACGTTCTCATGAAGGTTTGTAGAGTCCACACCACCCAACTGTCTATCTATCTCAATGTATTGACTCTTAAGGACATTCTTGGAGATATTTTTCCCATTGGTTCTGCTCCATTGTGTTCTATTTATTGCAAGGATCTTTCCACCTCTACTGGTTGAAGGTTTGATGCCTTCTTTTTTGCAATCTATTAAAAGGAAGTGAAACATATCCACCATGGGAAGTTGTGCACCTTTAAAATATCATGAAACTTAGCATTGCATGGACGATAAAGAGCCTTGATGACATTTATTTTTTACTTGTACGTTTGGGTATTTAAGGAACCCTGAATGGAGTTATTTTTTGCTTCAAGCTTGTATATTGTACAAGAATTGTCACTGGAGACCATACTAAGCATGTCCATGTCACAACTATAGATCTTGGGAAATGAAAGGGTTGGTGGTTACAGTTGGGTTGGAGGCATTCTCATGATTTCTGGGCTCCAAATATGGCTATTCGATTTACGAGAGGCCTTAGAGCTCACACCTTACAAGACGTCAACAAATTTAGATGACGTATACTGGTGTTGTAATGTATCAAAAAACTATTTTTTAGTATTAGTCTCTAGATATTTTTGGAGTTATGGTTTCTTAGACTTAGCTTGATAATTTTTTCCAGTATTGTAATTGTGATGTTGATTTTGATAAGAATAATTGTAACTTGTTTCCAATAAAATAGCATATTGGTTTTTATACAATACTTGTCATATGTTTATTGTATATATTATCTGACTTCATGGAAGCACTTCAAAAGATGTGTCCAATGAAAACATATTCAACATTCTCATTTGTGTCCTATGAGGGTGATCAAAAGACTATTTTCCAGGTCTTTATATTGTTCTTTGTCGTAGTAATAAATTTTTATTGACGATCTTGGGAATTATATCTATGTATAATTATATAATTTTGAAACATTCTAATTCTGTGAAAAGATTGCACCATTTTACAAGACACTTATATTGAAAAGAAAAGGGAAAATGATGCAGGCTTCAATGGATAGGAACATTCTTCAATGTCTGATGCTTCCATTGGTGTTTTGAAGAGGACTAAATCTAAGAACAAAAGAAGTCAATGCCACAAGAGAAATCCATCTGAAGCTGCTTCCAATCTGGAAAAACTAAGTAGGATACTTAACCCAAATCCACATATTTTCTCTTATTTACACATGGAGTAAAAGGTTAGTCTTGAGTTCTTTTTTGTAGGATTTACATTTATGCTAAGGGGAAGACATAATTAAGAAAAAATTTAATGTTTTTGATGTACATGCCAAAATATTTTTGAGAAGTTAGATGATATAAATAGGAGGGAAAGGAACATACTTTGAGATGACAACGGATGATGAATGCTAGAATCCTAATGGTATTTTCAGTGTCCTACAAGTTCAAATAACTTAAATCGATGGGACTAAGATGATAAATGTCATTGTATTTACTTCTTCGAGGAACATACTTCGACATTCATACATTTTGAGTTCCTGGAATATGGTCAGAGGGTAGTTTGGTGAGACACTTATGTCTTGGGTTGTTTTTAGTTTGTATGGATTACATGAAAGAGTAAAATAAAATGTTACTTCTGAGAATTCTGAGGTGTTATGCCTTTTTGTATTAGTGTCTAGAAAATATCTCATTTTGGTTTGGTAGGTTTGGGTTTAACATATTGTAGGCGCTACATCATGAAAATTATACAATTTTTCTATTCAAATCACTCTTTAAAAAGAATTGTTGGGTGGACATGCTCACCATGTACCTCATTATCCTAAATTTGAGTTCTAAGAATATTTAAACTCTTGCCTACATGTGTCTCCTTTTTGGGGAGATGAAAAAATATTAGCTTTTAAACTTTAAAAATATCTTACCGCCCATGCTAGCCACCCTTGTTCTCATGGATTTTTGTAGAGTATACACCACCAAACTATAACTCTTCAAGAGCCATTCTCACCAGGTGGCTCCTTATCATAAATCTTAGTCCTCACAAGATTTTAACTCTTACCTACCTATGTGTCTTTTTAGGGAGCTAGAAAAATCTTAGCGTTTAAAATTTAAACATATATCTACCACCCCTGTTAGCCATCCCTATTATAACTAAGGTTTGTAGAGTCTACACCACCCAACTCTTTGCCTATCTCAATGTCTTAACTCTTAAGAACATTCTTGGAGACAATTTTACCATTCGTTGTGCTCCATTGTTTTCCATTTTCTGTAAGGACATTTTCACCTCTGCTGGGTCTAGGTTTGATGCCTATCTTTTCGCAATATATTAAAAGGAAGTGAAACACATACACCATGGGAAGTTTTTTACCTTTAAAATAATCTGAAACTTACCATTTCTTCAAGGATAAAGAATCTTGGAGACAATTATTATTTTTTGTATATTTTTTTATGCTAGGAAGCCCTGAAAGGAGTTATTTGTTGCTTCAATATTCTATACTATCCAATGATTCATTCCTTTCACATTTGCAATCCAAGGTATTGTTTGCAGAAAGAAACTGTATGCCAGGCTTTCCATGATCTGGTATAATACTTTTTCCTTCTTGCAGGAAATCGCCCCACAAGACTTGTGACTATAGACGAGGATAAGCATGAAAATGTCACAACTAGAAATCTTGGATAGTGAAAGAGTTGGTGGTTTCAGTTGGGTTGGAGGTCTTCTCGTGATTTATGACCTCTGAAAACAGGTACTTACTTTACAAGAGGCCTTAGAGCTGACACCTTACAATGCATCAATAGATTTAGAATAGGTATATTGTTGTTTCCCTGTATCAAATCACGAGTTAGAAAATCAAACCAAAATTAAAATACATACATACAAAAAAATTTCCTTTCATAGAGATGAAAATTTGTAGAAACATTGAAAAAATACAACTGTTACTATATTTATAAATATAAAAATTATGGGATCACCTGTCATATGTATATTTTAAATATTACCCATCACCATGGAAGGACTTCAAAAGTTGTATCCAACGAAAATACCTTCAACATTCTCATTTTTGTCCTCAGAGGGTGATCAAAAGCCAATTTTCTAGGTCTTTATATTTTTCTTTTTTGTGGTAACTAATGTTGATTGAAGATCCTGGGCATTATCAATATATTAGTTTGAAACATTATAATGATGTGCATAGATTGCATATATTTTACAAGAAACTTCTATTGAAGAGAAAATGGAAAATGATGTAGGATTCAATGGACATGAACATTTTTCATTGTTTGTTGCTTCCATTCATTCTATGAAGATAACCAATTATAATAACAAAGGAAGTCAATTCCACAATAAAAAACCATCTAAAGACTTCCAATTTGGAGCAACTAAGTAGGATACTTACCCAAAATCCACAAAAATTTACCTATTCAAACAAAAAGTGAAAGGTTGTTCTTAAGTTATTTTTTGTAGGATGTACATTTATGGTGAGGGGAAACTAGAATTAAGAAAAAATTTATTGATTTTGATGCACAGTTCAAAATATTTTGGAGAGGCTGGATGATATAAATAAGTGGGAAAGGAACATACTTTGATATGATAATGGATGATGAGTTCCAAAGTGTTAATTGTATTTCTTGTGTCCCGCAAGTTTAAATAACTTAAATCAATTGGATTCATATGATAAATGTCATTTATTTTTCTTATTGGAGGAACATGCTTCTACATCCATACACTTTGAGTTCTTGGAATATGGTAAGAGGGCAGTTTGGTGAGACACTTCTATTGTGGTTTTTTTTTAATTTATATGGATTGCATGAAAGAGAAGAATAGAATGTTAATTTTGATAATTTTGAGGCATTCTTGAAAATTTAATGTGTGAAATGAAATGTATTCCTTTCTGTATTAGTATCGAGAAAATATTTCATTTTGATTGGGTTGTTTGGGTTTAAACTATTGTAGTAACTACATCATGAAAGATATAAAATTCGTTTATTCAAATCACTCTTTAGAAATTATTAGTAACTTTCTTCTTGAATATGAACACAATAATGTTATTTTTTCGTAATTCACAGTTGAGCATGCAAATTTTTTATTCGTGTTGGAATCATATGAGAAGAAATAATATGTTCGCATTCCACGAATGGAATGTGTATTCATTTCAATCATGTGGTCTCCACCATGGAAAAGAAACCATCGATTAATAACTTCAACTAAAACAATTTGGCGATGTAAAAAAGTTTCCATATTTCAAGGATTTTTAATATTGTTTATTATCTATTCCCTCGAGGTGAAATTAAATTTGTAGAATGCCTCATTTTTTCAATATAATTATCTTCACTGCAATAATTCAACACATGTTGGCTTATTGATCGGTCCAGGAAAATAATACCATAAATAAATAAGTGTTTTGGAAGAAAAGAGTTTAAGATATGACAACCAATAAAATTTATAGCTACACAACTTTTCTAAAATTTCACAATTAAACTCTTAAAAGTTGTTGGAAACATGTTTTTTGTTTTTTTTCGTTGCATTTTTTGGAGGCTAAATATGAATCCCTTGTAGATTGAGTTTTTATTAGTTCGTCCACCATTAAATAATAAGAAATGAAACTGCAATTTAGCATACAATTTTTTTCTTCTTCTTCAATTTATCAAATGATGTAACTCTAGTTTAACCTGTAGAAAATTTTACTTCTGCAATCTGGCTTATTTGTTTGTAGGATAGCTTGTTTGTTAAGATATAAGTTTAGATGTTTTTGCATATATCAAATATTTATTTTTTACATTACAATGATGTTGCTATTGTTTGGATTGGTCCATATTTTTTTAAGTGAGACACTATTACCTATATTAATGAAAAATTTCTTACTAATTTATTTAGGTAGGTATGGTGCCCCTATCTCCCATCTCCCTATAGAGTACTTTGGTCACATATTATTTCATTTATGTTATTAGTTCCTATTCTACTGCCTTACAATATTTTCTTTCCAACATCTAGTGCAATTTCTAGTTATATTTTTATTTTCAAAACCATCACATTTATAAAAAAAAAAAATTGAAAGAATATATAGTATAAAAAATGCCACATAATGAAAAGATTGAGAGTATAAATTTCCATGAGTAATATTTTGTCTTTCCTGGATATCATATTTTATTCACGTTCAAAATAAATTTCATCCTGCAACATAAAATCAACATCTTTGAAAATCACTATATTTAAATTATGTAGATGATTAATTTGTATCTCTATAATTTGATCAAAGAAAGTCTATGTTTAATTTGTATCTCTAAAATTTGATCAAACAAAGTCTATGTTTAATTTTTATCTCTATAATTTGATCAAACAAAGTCTATGTTAACAATATCATGCAAGTTTCTTTGCGCGTCATAGTTGTTGGAAAAACCCTAATGGATGGTTTTTCTAAAAGCTTTGTTTTCAATGTCCTAAACCCTAATTATTTCTCTTATTACCACCTATCTTTGGTCTCTACATGTTCCTCCATATACCTTTGGTATGGACCGATCATCTGAATGGATCCTGCAAAAATCACAAATAATCCTTCGTATCTACCTCACACTATGACAAAACGTTGGGATCGATTTCCCCCGAGATCAAAATGGGGTGCACATTATCTCAAAGAGATTCCCACCTGTCAACGTAAAAGTAGTGACACTCTGACTTTGTCACTGAAGAATAACTCAGTATGGTTTTCTCATAGGTTCCAAGAGTAGAAGTAGAAGGGTTGCTTCCCAACTATGGTAATTGGAAGGCAAAGAAAAAATGTGTCCAAAAACATGTAAAGGCACTAGAGGCTATGAAAGAACTAACCCTATGGGCGAACATAAAATTGGATAGAGTGGAATCCCTGTCTAGGAGAGCTTTAATAAATAAAATAAGTTGCATCAAAATGACGCATGAACATCTTCTATCATGGATAAGAGTGACATGGAAACCAATAGTAGGTTATATTTTGATTGTGAGTATGTTGGTTAAAAAATGGATCCACTTTCACTTTCTCTCATAGGATGATATTGAGCTAATCCTCTGTAATCCCTAGGATATATGCAAGGGTTCATTGCAGTTGTAATAATGACATCTTGCATTTTTTTCGAGAACTGAAAAAAAAAACACGAACTCACCTTTTGGTTATGTTTTAAAGCTTCCCTCTTGATCTATGGTCAAAGGAGGTACCCATGAAGGTGGAAATTCAGCAGGAAGGTTCATTTACCTCGATGAAGGTTCTCTCTTGGCGGCACACATATGTATGGCATGGGTCATAGTCGAGATGGAGACTGTAGAAGGATTACCAAGGTTTCCAAAATCAATTTTGGGCAAGAAGGAGATCATCCAGTCGCTAGACTACTGGAAGATCCCCTTTAGATGTATTAACTGTAGAAATGTTGGCCACTTAGAAAAATGTGGCTCCTCTTCATCGGGGTTTTGGTACCCATATCCATTAGAAGAATGTGGCGAGGTTGTCTCTACAGTCGATTCCTCAAAATTTGACTCCTCATACACCTTTGCAAGTCTCAAAAGAAAGGTCGAAGTCAGCATTCGAGGAGGCAAAGGAGTTTATTTTCAGCAAGGTGTCACACCAGCAACTGGGTCTTGATTACTCAAGGGGAATGAACCTTGTGATAGAGGACCATGTACAAGGCTATATAAAACGAATGATACCCGAGGAAAGTGCAAACCTTGCCTCTGTAAATATCGCTAATAAAGTTATTGAAGACATCTCATACAGTTGGGCACATGAGATTTCTCCTGTGCATAGTTACTCTTGTAATACGAATGAAGCCGATAAGTCTCTCCTTAAATTGAAGGGTCCTTCGATCACAAACACCCTGTCCTACTCCAAAATAATGATAATTTTGTCTCTTAACATCCTAGGGGTTGGTGGTCCTTCCAAATTTTCCTCCCTCAAAAGACTTATCGACATTGATCACTCATCCATCATCTGCCTTCTAGAAACTATGGTCTTGGGTGAAAAATCTAGGAAGTACTTAAATAAAACAGTCGTAAATTTCTACAACTCTAATAACCATTTAAATCATTTGACTATTTTTAACAAATAAAGCACAATTTTCTCATCAAATTCCATCCCATCCCATCCCTGCATTCCATTTACTGAAACATTTTGGCCTATATCTTCTGATATTTAGCACTATCAAAAGAGGACTTGGACCAGCTCTTAGGCACTGAGATTTAAGACTTTTCTACCTCCCGATATAGGGTATCCACTACGTAGGAAAAGCCTAATCTATGTAATAAGTGAACCACAAACATGTAAAATGTTAGAAAAATGTGGCTCCTCTGCATCGGGGTTCCGGTACCCATATCCATTAGAAAAACGTGACGAGGTTGTCTCTACAGTCGATTCCTCAAAATTTGACTCCTCATACACCTTTGCAAGTCTCAAAAGAAAGGTCAGAGTCAGCGTTCGAGGAGGCAAAGGAGTTTATTTTCAGCAAGGTGACACACCAACAACTGGGCCTTGATTACTCAAGGGGAATGAACCTTGTGATAGATGACCATGTACAAGGCTATATAAAATGAATGATACCCGAGGAAAGTGCAAATGTTGCCTCTATAAATATCGCTAATAAAGTTATTGAATACATCTCATACAGTTGGGCACATGAGATTTCTCCTGCGCACAGTTACTCTTGTGATACAAATCAAGCTGGTAAGTCTCTCCTTAAATTTAAGGGTCCTTCGATCACAAACACCCTGTCCTACTCCAAAATAATGATAATTTTGTCTCTCAACATCCTAGGGGTTGGTGGTCCTTCCAAATTTTCCTCCCTCAAAAGACTTATCAACATTGATCACTCATCCATCATCTGCCTTCTAGAAACTATGGTCTTGGGTGAAAAATCCAGAAAGTACTTAAATAAAACAGTCGTAAATTTCTACAACTCTAATAACCATTTAAATCATTTCACTATTTTTAACAAATAAAGCACAATTTTCTCGTCAAATTCCATCCCATCCCATCCCATCCCATCCCATCCCATCCCTGCCTTCCATTTACTGAAACATTTTGGCCTATATCTTCTGATATTTAGCACTATCAAAAGAGGACTTGGACCAGCTCTTAGGCACTGAGATTTAAGACTTTTCTACCTCCCGATATAGGGTATCCACTACGTAGGAAAAGCCTAATCTATGTAATAAGTGAACCACAACCATGTCCATGAATTCTAAAAATATATATAGAACATATACATATCAAGACCAGGGTGAGAGAAATGTGTATTATTTGTTTTCATTAGTTAATTTTGTAATCCATGGCAAGTGTTGTGAATGGCTTTGTGTCGTTGAGTTTAATTAGAAGGATCCATGCATGTTATATAAGATATATATAGAGAGAGATACGTTCATTCACAACACTAACCTTTCATTACAAAATTAATTGGTGACAACAAATAATACACATCTCTCTCACCATAGTCATGAATAGGTATATTTTAATCAACACAAAAGCGACGCACATTCTTCTTTACATTACACAAAAATATGAATTCCTCATCAAAATACAAATTTTGAAAAGACAATAAGAATTCATAGTCTATTCATGTATATATTGAGTTGCCTTCATTTAGGCTTCATAAAGTTCACACCAAAACTCCAATATGTACAAGCACACCATTTACCTAGCAATGTTGATGTATCATTTGTAACCATTCACACACTCAGCGATGTATCCAACCTTGCAGCTATTAAGGCAATACTATGCATCCAAGGTCACGACAATAGTTTGTCCAAACCTTCAATATTCAGTACAACAACTACCTGCATCAACAAGTCATCAGATACTCATATTCTTGTAAATAAATAACAGCCATTGGGCACATGGCCATAGAAGTATATATTGGTTATTGTAGGCTACTAAGAAAGAAACCAATGGTTCTGTTGTAGAAAAACTAAACGTTAAGTACATCATGTTAGTAATGCTTGTTACCACATAGACATTAATAGTTAATCAACCCATGCCATATGATGTCTCATGCATTCCTACTTGAATAGACGGGTGATTTTTCATGGAGTAATTATGATACAAGCATTACAAGTAATGGGAACTTATATAATGTACAAAATTTCACTAGAAATTGAGATTGGGACTTCAAATCTCTGCCTAATCTTGGATTAATTGATCTGCAATATTTTTTGCACTCAACCACCCCCGAGACATATTTAGATCCCGGGGAGGAGTGCTCAAGAGAAAATTACCAAACAATATGCTAACTTAGGCACTCCAAATATCTCACCATATCCACCCATTTAAACTATGCAACAATGCCTTTCGTGGCTCCAATATAAAATGTGATTCTATAGCTCTTTGAAAACAACTATTATCCCCATAATGAAGCATAAAAAACCACTAAGAACTCTTCTACAACCAAGAATCCAAAGGAAAAAGGGTCCCCACCCAAGCTAAGAGAATAAAGAACCCATACTCCTTCAATTGAACTATGCCTCCCACACTTTACTACATTGGACTCATAATTGTATCTAGGATTGTGGATTATTTTCCCTCTCCCATGCTGCAGTAGCATATTATGTGTGCCTCTAAGGTCTTTTCCACCACACCTTTGTCTGTCATAACATAGATTTATGCTCAATATTTTCTCTTGTTATTCCTCGACAACATTGTCCTTGTTTGAATTGATGTCCATGTTAATCACATTAGAGGGCCTCTTTGAAGCACTCTTCAACCTCTAATGTTTCCTACACATCCTCCCTTGAAATTTGCATGTTATCCCTCCTCCCCCCCCCCCCTCCCCTTGAATGATGTCTCCCCTTTTCCTTTCTTGATGCCTCCTCTCCAACTACTACTCCCATTTGAGGATTGGCTTCTCTCTTAGAATGTTGTCTCCTTCAAATTGTTGTGCCCCCCAAGGCATACTCCCATGCCTCATCTTTTAATGCCCCCTCTCGAGACTTGTTACCCAATCTATCTCCTTTTTATTTTGTTTGAAATGTCTTCCCTACACCATAAATTTATTTTATTTTGTGAATTTTAAGGGATTTCTCCAAATAAAACTCACAACGTCAAATAATATTTTCAATGTGCTTTCAGTGACTCAATCTTATCCCTTCCTCTTGGATATCAATGATTGTAAAATCCAGTACTTTTGATAAAATAGTAGACTGATTCTAATACTTACTATCTAAATCGGTTGGTAGTTGTGATTGTGTGCTTACAAAATAATTTTTCAACGAGTGGAATTTAATCAGGTTATCACATGGTGCTTTTGGGGCACATAGGTGTATGGTCCATATTTTTCCTGGTGAATCAATGATAGTTTCATATTATGGTTTGGTTATTTCGGGTGACCACACTTGTTCCCCTTGTCTCATTCTCATTTTCTTTTGTTGCACGACCTTTGGCTTGAGACTGAAATTCCTTGGAATAGTACCTTGGATTTGTGCATTTTCCCACAAAACGCACTCTAGTCCTTTAATACACTAACCCTCTCTTATTTCAGGTCACTAGAATTAGGTTTGGGCTACACAAGTTTTCCCACACTGCACCTTTTTGGTGATGCCTTGCTTAGATTTGTGATCATGCTTTCATTGGGAATTTTCTCTCTCTCTTTTTTAACACATTTGTGTTTTTTTGGTAGGCTACTCCTCTACACACCTAGTCAGAGGTCCATTGGCCATGATGGTTCTAAGTTCCTGATTAATTTGTGTCTCTTAATTGTTATATTCAGGTTTCATTATGGCCAGAATGGCTTGTCTCATCCACTATAGCATGAGAAAAATGTTAACCCATTTCTAAATGGTGAGTTTTCCCATCCCGTAGATGATAAATTTGACGATGGTGAGCGATTGGACATAGAAAGCGCAATTTCTTCTATTTGACTAAGTTTCAAACCTACATCTCCTTTTTTTCCCCGTGAAGTCATCACATTGAATAATATAGCTTCCTTCTTGCTCGAAGCTAGCATGGTGTTTAGATCATTCCCATACACTCCCAATTAGTGAGTTTCTTCATCCCCCAATTAAATAAAAAGGTAGAAAAAAAATCATTCATATTGTTTCATGATTTTCTCAATCCATCTCCCTATTTATAAATTCCATTAAACTGAGGCATTTCATACACATTAATCTAGTACCAATGATGTGTGTGCCCCAACCCATAATGGATATATTCATGTACTAGTTAAGTTGTGGTTGATTATTGCCACAGTTGTAGTGTGATGCACAGAGACTTGTCTCACGATATGGTGGTTGTTTAAAATGAAAAAAGCATGGTAAAAATAGCGAATCTAGAGCTCGGTAAGCCTTTTATAATTCAATTTCTATCAAAATGGATATTCACGAGGTGAGTGTTTTCATTGTGTTTTTTCTTTTTAAAAGCTAATATGGGGCGTTGTTTATTGCAACAACTGTGGTGTGGTAAACACAGACTTCTCTCACGACAAGTTGGCGGGAAAAAAAAACAAATAAGTCTTTTATAATTCAATTCCCTTCAAAATGGATATTCATCGGGTGAGTGTTTTATTGTGTATTTTTTTTCCAGATTTCCTTTTTGGTTTTTTCTCAACATTAATTTTTATCTTTCTCATAGGTTATCTTTCCTTTAAAAATTTTAAATTTGAATGATTAAATTTCCATTAATTTTCATTTATAAAATCATCAATTAGGTTTTTTATAATTCAATTCTTGTCAAAATGGATATTCACGAGGTGAGTGTTTTATTGTGTTCTTTTTTCTTTTTTCCCCAAATTTCCTCTTGTGTTTTTGTTGAAAAATAATTTTTCTCTTTCTCAAAGGTTTGTTTTCCATTCAAAATTTTAATTTTGAATGATTAAATTTCCATTGATTTTAATTTATAAAATCATCTTACTCATAATTATACTAGAGAGAATAACTTGAAAGAAGCTTGGCAAGATATGGTATGTGAGATCATTTTCTATTTCATTTATTTTAAGTTGAAAAATTCATTATAACTTGTTGACAATTGATAGAGAGGATGAGTTTAAAATTGATATAAGGATAATCATCTCTTATTTTTGTTTATTTCTCAAATATAGGTTAATTTAATATAATTTCTTCTTCTGCAATTATTGAGGGATGAAAAGGTTATGATTTCATTTTCATTTTAAATTTCACTAGAAAATTAAAATCAGGCCAAACAAGCCCCCTTTTTAAAATTACAAGTAGCATAAATCCATTATATCCCAAAGACAGAATTGTTGAAGCTGCACATTCAGTGTATGTTTTTGATTTTTTTCCAAACAATGAAGATTTACTTGTAATTTTTCTTTAAAAAGAATAACATTGATATACAAGGTTCTTTCGATAACTCAATTGTATCCCTTACTCTTGCATATCAATGATTGTAAAATCCAATCGTTTAGCTAGAAAAACCTCTTGTATATCAATGATTGTAAAAGCTAGTCTTTTTGCGAGAATAGTGGACTGATTATAATACTCATTATCTAAATGTGTTGGTGATTATGATGGTGTTATTACAAACAATTTTGTAGGCCTGAGTAATTTTAGAAAGCTATCCAAAATGTGCTTTAAACTTAATCGAAACATGTATTAGTAGAACCCCTAAGAGCTTATTTGACATATGTATTTATAGTACCACTGCCTATATATGAAATTTAGGAAACTTATTCTTCATCTCTAGTGAAGCTTTTTGTTTATGTTTTTCATACACTATAGGCTAGCCTAGCTATCGCAACCTAGTGGATTGGATATTTTTTATAGTTTTGAACGTATGGAGTAGAATTACTATATTCATTGAGGAATGAGAGTCAAATTTTGAGGTGGTGTCTGTAATTGCATGATATATTTACTGTGCTAGCATATGCTGAACACATTCTTCAAATGGGTAGTACTTCCTATATACAATTGTAACCATAATATAGATTAGGACTTCCATACTTTTTTAAACATAGATTATACATGAACTTCTTGTGTATTATCCGCATTTTTTATGAAATGAGTGGATCTACCATGAAAGAGTGCTTGAATTATTCATTGTGTTTTTTTTAGTTATTTTTCTCAGCTAGTTCATTTTTTTATTGTCACCCTATCTTCAATAATCAGGTCCCATGAAGAATATTGTTTAGTATGTTTCATTGAAATTTGTGGAGATTATTTTTTATGTAAATTCCAAGTGGTTATTTAACTTTGTTATCAAATTAATCCATTTAATTAACATTACTTTATAGTGACATCAATTGAATAATATTAAGACATTGAATCACTTGAAAAATATGGAGAGAATATACAAGGAAGGTGCTTATAAGAATGAATACACATTATTAAAACAACCATATAAATATGTTTTCTTCTTCTCTCTTCTTCTCATGGTGTATTATTGTATGGTTTCTTCTTGTGTTAAAATTTTTGTCATGAGAGATGGTCAACAATTTATCAGTAATATTCTCCATTGGTATGAACTCTCTATTTCTGATCCCAGAGACAAGAATTATGTGAGATGATGGCTATAAGTGACTTCTTTCTTCTATAATTATTGAGGTCTGAAAAGTGTATGGTCTCCATTTCAGTATAAATTTCACTAGAGATTTCGACTAAAACCAAAAAATCCCCCTTTTAAAGATTACATGTACCATAAATCCATTATATCCATGATTTATTTAGTGCTAAATGGATAGAAATTCTGCAGTTGCACATTCAATGTATGTTTTTTTCATTTTTTTCCCATCAATGAATACTTACTTGTAATCGTTCTTTAAGAAAAATACCTTTGTTAAATGAGACCTAAACTTTGTTTTCTTTTGTACAATTTAAGGGAATTATCCATAGAGTATGGCTCTCGCTTGATGTCCTTGGGTAGCAGGTATAAACATCCCAAGTATGTACACCTGCAAGAGTCATTTACAATTTAGGAAGATTTTATTAAGCTAGAAAATAAAATACATGTATTTGCATTATAGAGGATCCTTCGATGGGAACTACCTACAATTTCATATTTACATCAAGGAATAATGAAATATATTAAAATCCAATCCTTTAACAATTGATATAAAGACATTATTATCAGTATGTGTCACCTCCTCGAATAGGTTCTAGGTGCATGTACTCCAATCAGGCCTAATAGATTCATAGATACCTTTAGTTTTTCACTTTTTAATGAGAACCATAAGCTAGGGCCAACCACTTAAATTAAAATTGGATTTCTAAACCTATATGGTTCAAAAGTATATGATATATATTTAAGTTGTGGTTGTTGTGCATCTCCTCCTCCACCATATTCGCCTCCTGAAAACCCACCTTAAACTTATCCCATGAGCAAAGCTCTCGCAAAGCATAAAAATCATTGGCTTTGCAATTTATTGTAGCACAACTAAATCTCCTCTTCGTCTTATCAATGGAGCTCTAGACAATTGATCTCAAACACTTTGTTAAAAAAAACTAATAAATCAATAAAATTATATAAAATTTTCACTCCCATTTTTTCTGTCACTCTTTCCTATGATCCACCCTTAGGGCATTCTATTTGCAACATTTGGTACAATTTCTATTTTAAACATTTCATACCATAGTTATTCATAGTCATCCATGATCTACTAATCTCAATTGACTCATTTTTCACCTTCAATTGATTAATATATATTAACTACATTTACTAATATAATTGTGCTAGCAAAACCACATTTACCACTATTGTTGATATACGTCCATAGGCGTATATCACATCTACAACCACATTAATAAATGTGATTGATATACGCCGATAGGAAAATATCTACCACATTAATAATTATTATATGTATCTTATTAAAAGCTAACTATCTATCTCTCATGATTAATAACTATATAAATAATCACAACTATTTATTTTATATTTATATATTTATGGTTATTATATTGATATTATATCATATATTGATATAATACTATATTATATAATATTATATTCATATTCTAATTGTTATTGATCAAACTATAATATTATTAACAACAACATGAAATAATATTTTTTATGGTAAATAATTATGATATATGTATTAATGTAATTTTCAATATATTTTATATACATAATGAGAGCATATTCATAATATTAACTATATATATAGAATATATATTAAACTTATATATATAATAAAAACCCAATACTATTTTAATGAATTAACCCATGAGATTATTATTATAAACCAAAAGTAGGCATATAAATAAACTAAAGGGATTAAAATTATAAACTCAATACATTAATAAACCCAAGAGATTATTAATATTATAAATCCAAGTGATTGATGTTATAAACCTAGGGGATTAGTATTAAATATAATATAGTATTAATATTAAAAATAAAATAATATAATTTATAGAGAGTGTTACATATATGTAAACTAAAATCTCAATATTATAAAATGAAGGGATTAATATTATAAACCCAAAGGTTTAACATTATAAATCCAAGGAATTATTAATATTATAAACTGTTGGGATTAATATTCTAAAAAAAAAGGATTATTAGTATTAAAAACCCTTGGAATGAATATTATAAACCGAAGGGATTAATAAACATAAATAATTATTAATATAATAAATCGAAAGTATTGATATTATAAATGCTTTTGATTAATTTTTTGAACGGAAGGGATTATTATTATTATAAACCAAAATTATTAATCAACTCGAGGGATTGATATTATAACACCTTTTCATTAATAAACCCAAGGGATAATTAATATAACAAACCAAAAGTCTTAATATTATAAACATAATGAATTAATAAACCCAAGGTAGTACTAGTATTATAAAATGAATGGATTAATATTATAGACCTAAGGGATTATCAAAACCAAGGGATTAATATTAAAAATTATGGTTGATATTATCAAAAACCCACTAGGGTTAATTTTATAAACATTTTAAACCCAAGGAATTAATATCAGAAATCCAACGTATATAAACCCTAAAATAAACATGGTTAATTATGGTTTACCATGGTTGATTTTCATATTAAGATAATATTTGTCACAATGTGATGTTGGACCATGGTTCACCATGGTTGATTTTCATATTGAGACAATCTTGGTATATTGTGACATTGGACCATGGTTGACCATGATTCACCATTATTTATGATGGTTGACAATGGAAAAATATTGTTGACAATTGTTTACCATTGTTGAGGATGGGGCGATGGTTGAAAATGGTTGATTTCTATATTGAGATAATATTTGACACAATGTGACATTAGATAATTATTCACCATTGTTGGCCATGATTATAAACCCCCGAAATTTATATTAAACTCAAGGATTAATATTACAAACGCTATGAATAATATTATACCCTAAGTATATGAACCCTTAGATTAAGAAACCCAAGATATTGATATTATAAACCCAATGGAATAATAAACTCAAGAGGTTAAAACTAAATCCAAAGTGATTATAAACCTAAGGGAATAATATTAAACCAAGGGGATTAATATTATAAACCCAAGGTAAAAAAACCCTAAGATAAATATATAAACCCTAAAATAAACATGGTTAACTATGGTTTGCCACTGTTGATCTTCACATTGAGACAATGTTTCTGATAATGTGATGTTGGACCATGGTTGACCATGGTTGATTTTCATATTGAGACACTATTTGTCACAATTTGACATTGGAGGATGTTTAACCATGATTGACCATGGTCAAAGATGATTGACAATTGTTTACCATTGTTGAATATTTTTTACCATTGTTGACCATGGTTTATGATGGTTGACAATGGTTAATTTTCATATTAACACAATCTTTGTCACAATGAGATGTTGGAGCATGATTCATCAAGGTTGACCATGATTATAAATTCAATGGATTTCTATTAAACCCAAGGACTAATATTATAAAACCCATGAATAAAACCAATGGTTTACCATTATTGATCATGGTTGAATATGGTTGACCATGGTATATATTAATATTCAGACAATATTTATCATAATATGGCGTCGGACCATGGTTGACCATCATTATAAACCCAAGGGATTTATATTAAAACCTATCAATAATATTATAAACCATATGAAAAAAATTATAACCTATGTATATGAAACCTTGGATTAATAAACCGAAGGGATTGAAATGATAAACCCAAGGGAATAATAAACCTAAGGTGTTAATACTAAAATTTCAAGTGATTATAAACCCAAGTGGATAATATTATAGCCCAAGGGATTGATATTATATACCTAACATAAACAAACCCTAATATAGATACCCTATGTATATAAACCCTTATATTAATAAACCCAAGGGATTGATATTATAAACCTAAGGTGTTAATACTAAAATTTCAAGGTACTATAAACCCAAGTGAATAATATTAAAACCCAAGGGATTAGTATTATAAACCTAAGGTAACTAAACCCTAGGAAAAATATTTTAAACCCTAATATAGATATTCTACACCTTATAATTATCATGGTTGACCATTGTTGATTTTCATATTCAGACAATATTTGTCACAATGCGACATTACCTCGTGGCTGACCATGGTTGACCATGGTTGGTTTTCATATACAAGAAAAATTGTATCACAATGCAGCGTTCGACCATGGTTGATTTTAATATTGATAAAATATTCATCATAATGTGACGTTGGATTATTGTTAACCATGATTATAAACCAAGAAGATTCATAGTAGACCAAAGGATAAATATTATAAACCGTATGAATAATATTAAACCATAGGAATAAGAACCCTTTGATTAGTAAACTGAAGGGATTAATACTAAAAACCCAATAGAATAATATTAAACCAAAAAGATAAATATTATAAATCCAATGTATATAAAATGTAAGATAAATCTTATAAATCATAAAATAAAAATGGTTGACGAGGGTTTTCCATGCTTGATTGTCATATTCAGACAATATTTGGCACAATGTGATGTTGGACCAGGGTTGATTTTTATATTGACACAATATTTGTCACAATATGACACTAGACCATGGTTGGCCACTGTTGACCATGATTATAAACCAAAGGGATTTTTATTAAATCTCATGGGATTATAAACCCAAGTGAATAATAGTAAAATCCAAGGGATTAATATTGTAAACCTAAGGTAAATAAACCCTAAGATAAATATTTTAAATCCTAATATAGATATTGTAAACCTTAGAATTATCATGGTTGACCATTGTTGATTTTGATATTCAGATAACCAAGGGGATTAATACTATAAGCCCAAGGTAAATAAACCCGAAGATAATATTTATAAACCCTAAAATAAACATGGTTTACTATGGCTTAACATGATTGATTTTCATATTGAGAAAACCTTTGTCATAATGCAACATTGGACCATGGTTTTCCATGGTTGATTTTCATATTGAGACAATCTTTGTCAGAATGTGACATTAGAGGATGCTTAACTATGATTGACCATGGTCGATGACAATTTACAATGGTTTACCATTGGTGACCATGGTTGATGATTGTTGACAATGGTTCATTTTCATATTGAAACAATCTCTGTCATAATGAGATGTTGGACCGTGATTTATCAAGGTTGAACATGATGAACAACCCATGGTATTTGTATTAAACCCGAAGAATAATATTATAAAATCTATGAATAAACCCAATGATTAATTACTATTGATCATGGTTGACTATTTTTTACCATGGTTGATTTTCATATTGACACAATCTTTGTCATAATATGACGACATACCATGCTTGACGATGATTATAGAACCGAGGGATTTATATTAAAACCTATGAATAATATTATAAACCCTATGAATAATATTATACCCTATGTATATGAACCCTTAGATTAATAAACCTAAGGGATTTATATTATAAATCGAAGGGATAATAAACCCAAGGTGTTAATACTAAAATCTCAAGGGATTATAAACCCAAGTGAATAATATTAAAACCCAAGGGATTAATATTATAAGCCTGAGGTAAATAAACCCTAAGACAATTCTTTTAAACCCTAAGATAGATATTCTAAACCTTAGAATTATCATGGTTGACCATTGTTGATTTTCATATTCAGAAAATATTTGTCACAATGCGATGTTGCATCATGGTTCACCATGGTAGATTTTCATACGCAGGCAATATTTTATCACAATGCAACTTTCGACCATGGTTGATTTTCATATTGAAAAAAATTGTCACAATGTGATGTTGGACTATTGTTGACCATGATTATAAACTAAGTGGATTCATATTAGACCAAATGATAAACATGATAAAACCTATGAGTAATATTAAAACATAGGAATAAGAACCCTTAGATTAATAAACCCAAGGGATTAATACTAAAACCCATGGGAATAATATTAAACTCAAGGGATAAATATTATAAATCCAATGTATACAAACCCTAAGATAAATATTATAAATCATAAAATAAACATGGTTGACGTGGGTTTATCATGCTTGATTGTCATATTGAGACAATATTTTCCACAATGTGACATTGGACCATGGTTGATTTTTATATTGACACAATATTTGTAACAATGTGACACTGGACCATGCTTGGCCGCCGTTGACCATGATTATAAATCCAAGGGATTATAAACCCTATGAATAATATTATACCCTAGTAATACATTCCCTTTGATTAATTATAAACCCATCATAATCATAAACCCAAGGGATTAATTCTAACACCCCAATATTTTATAAACCCAAGAGAAGAATATTAGACCCAAGGCAGTAATATTATAAACCTAAAGTATATAAACCCTAAAATAAATATTATAAATGCTAAAATAAATATGGTTGACTAAAATAATTATGTTTGAATATGGCTTACTTTGGTTGACCATGGTTAACTATGGTTGACTATGGTTGGGAGTAATATTAAACCCAAGGAATGAATATTATCAACCCAATATAATTATTTAAATCCATGGGATTTGTATTAGACCAAAGGATTAATATTATGAACCCTATGAATAATAGTCAACGTTAGAAATATGAACGCTAAGATAAATAAAACCAAAGGATTGATATTATAAATCCACGGGAATAGTAAATCCAAGAGATCAACACAAAAAATCCAAGGGAATAATACTACACCCACATAAATTTTTTTATAAACTGACGGTATATATAACCTAAGATAAGTATTATAAACCCTAAAATGTGTATGGTTGACCATGGTTGATTTCCATATTGAGACAATTTTTTCACGATGTGATGCTGCAACATGGTTCACCATGGTTAACCATGATTTATTTTCATATGCAGATAATCTTTCGTCACAATGAAATGTTGGAGCAAGATTTATTTTTATTTTGAAAAAATATTTGCTACAATGTGACGTTGGGCCGTTATTGACCATGTTTATAAACTAAGGGGATCTATATTATGCCCAAATATTAATATTAAAAACACTTTAAATAATATTAATCTATAGGAATAAGAACCCTTAGATTAATACATCTAAGGGATTGATACTAGAAACCAAAGGGATTAATACTAAAAACTGAAGGGAATAATACTAAAACGTGGAGATAAATATTATACCCAAGGTATATAAACCCTAGATAAATATGATAAACCCTAAAATAGACATTGATGACCATGTTTTACCATTTTTTATTTTCATATTGGGAGATTCTTTGGTACAATGCGATGTTGGACCAAATGGTAGACCATGGTTGATTTTTATATCGAGACAATCTGTGTCACAATGTGGAACTCAACCATGGTTGGTCATCATTGACCATAATTACATAACAAAGGGATTTTTATTAAACTGTAGGATTAATATTATAAACCCTATGAATAATATTATACCCTAGGAATACAAACCCTTAGATTAATAAGCCTAAGGGATTGACATTCTAAACACAAGGGAATCATAAACCGAAGGGATTAATTCTAAAACCCCAATATTTTATAAAAAGAAGAGAACAATATTAGAAATAAGGGATTAATATTATTTAAACCCACTATATATAAAACCTAAAATAAACAATATAAAAATTAAATTATTGAAAAAATATAAAGATTAAACCTAATTTAATTTTAATGCTAGCTCGATGACCATAGTTTACGATGCTTTATTTTCATGTTGAGACAATATTTGGCACAATGCGGCATTGGACCATGGTTGACCATGGTATGCCATGGTTGATTCTCATACTGAGAGAATATTTGTTACAATATGACATTGCACCATGGTTGAGCATGACTATAAACCCACAGGATTTATGAGAAACCCTAGGATTAATATGATAAACTCTATAAATAATATTATGATAACTAATATGAATAATACTAATATAAATATGAATATGAATAATATTAATATAATAATATGAATAATATTAATAATAATAATCTAATAATATTAATAATATTATATATAATAATATTGATATAATAATATGAATAATATTATAATAAATGTGGTTGACTATGGTTCACCATATTGGGCCATTCCAACTTAGGTATACCCTAGTTAGCCATTATGAATGAGTATACCAAGTGGTTTCTACTGTGGGAGGGATGAAAATGGTTGACCAAGGATGACCATGGTTGATTAAGGTTAACCATGGTTGAGTATGGCTAATTAAGGTTTTGTATCATTCAACATAGTTAAGAATGAGTGACGATGATTGACTATGTTGGCAATGTTTGGAAATGGTTGATTAAAATGATTAAATTGTAAATATTGTTAATATTACTTATTGATATTAATCTTAATACTATTTCTATTAACAATATTACTTTTAATATAATTAATACTATCAATAATATGGTTACAAAGAACATATATTTTTTAATTTCAATTTTATAAAGGGCTTTACAAGCCCTCAAATTCTTTTTTATTTAAAGAAAAGAGAATTATAATAACTTAAACATTTTTTGTATTTATTTCTATTATATTATATTTATTTATTCAACATAGGTGAGAATGAGTGACAATGAATGACTCTGTTGTCAATGTTTGGCCATGGTTGATTAAAATGATTAAAATGTAAATAATATTTATATTTCTTATTGATATTAATATTAATACTATTTATATTAAAAATATTAATTTTAATATCATTAATACTATTAATGATATGGTTACACAGATTATCCCTCATTTATTTAGTGTTATAGGGATAGAATTGTTGAAGTTGCACATTAAATGTATGTTTTTGCCATTTTTTTTCAATAATGGAGATCTACTTATAATTTTTCCTTAAAAATGATATCTCTATTAAATGACACCATAAATTTTTTTCTTTTGTGCATTTTAAGGGATTTCTCCAAATAAAACTCACAACATCAAATAATACTATCAATGTGCTTTCAGTGACTCAATTTTATCCCTTCCTCTTGGATATCAATTATTGTAAAATCCACTACTTTTGATGGAATAGTAGACTGATTCTAATACTTATTATCTAAATCAGTTGGTAGTTGTGATCGTGTGCTTACAAAATATTTTTTCAACCAGTGGAATTTTAGCAGGTTATCACATGGATATGACATGGCACTTTTGGGGCACATATGTGTATGGTCCATTTCTGTCATGTTGAATAAATGATGGTTTCATCTTACGGCTTGCCCATTTTGGGTGACCACCCTTGTTACCCTTGTTTCATTCTCATTTTATTTTGTTGCAGGACCTTTGGCCTGACCCTAAAATTCCTTGGCGTATAACCCTGAATTTGTGAATTTTCCGACCAGAGGTACTCTAGTTCTTTAACATGCTAACCCTCTCTCCTTTCAGGTCACTATAATTAGGTTTGGGCTACACAATTATTCCCAGAGAGAACCTTTTTGGTGATGCCTCACTTAGATTTGTCATCATGTTTTCATTGGGACTTTTCTCTCTCTCTCTTTTAGCTAATTTGTGTTTTTTGGTAGGCGACTCCTCTACACACCTAGTCAGAGGTCCATTGGCCACGACAGTTCTAAGTTCCTAATTTATTTTGCATCGCTTGATTGATATATTCAGGTTTCATTATGGCTAGAATGTCTTGTCTCATGCACTATAACATGAGAATAATGTTAACCCATTTCAAAATGGTGAGTTTTCCCATCTTGTAGATAATAAATATGACGATAGTGAGAGATTGGACATAGAAATCCCAATTTCTTCCATTTGACTAAGTGTCAAACCTCCATCTCCTTCATTTTTCCCTGTGAAGTCATCACATTGAATAATATATCGTCCTTCTTTATTGAAGCTAGCATGGTGTTTAGATCATTCCCATACACTCCCAATTAGTGAGTTTCTTCATCCCCCAATTAAATAGAAAGGTAGACAAAAATTTCCTCATATTATTTCATGAGTTTCTCAATCCATCTCCCAATTTATAAATTCCATTAAATTGAGGCATTCCATACACATTCATCTAGTACCAATGATGTGTGTGGCCCAACCCATAATGGATATATTCATGTAGTAGTTAAGTTGTGGTTGATTATTGCCACAATTCTGGTGTGATGCACAGAGACTTGTCTCACTACATGGTGGTTGGTTAAAATGACAAAATCATGGTAAAAATAGTAGATCTAGAGCTTGGTAAGCCTTTTATAATTCAATTTCTATCAAAATGGTTATTCACGAGATGAGAGTTTTCATTGTGATTTTTCTTTTTCAAATTTAATATGGGGGTTTGGTTATTGCAACAATTGTGGTGTGATGCACATGGACTTGTCTCACGACAAGCTGGTGGGAAAAAAAAACAAATAAATCTTTTATGATTCAATTCCCTTCAAAATGGATATTCAACGGGTGAGTGTTTTATTCTGTTGTTTTTTTTCCAAATTTCTTTTTTTGTTTTTTCTCAACATTAATTTTTCTCTTTCTCATAGGTTATATTTCCATTCAAAGTTTTAAATTTTAAGGATTAAATTTCCATTGATTTTGATTTATTAAATCATCAATTAATTTTTTATAATTCGATTCCTGTCAAAATGGATATTCACCAGGTGAGTGTTTTATTGTTTTCTTTTTTCTCTTTTTTCCAAATTTCTTTTTGTGTTTTTTTTTAACATTAATTTTTCTCTTTCTCAAAGGTTAGTTTTCCATTCAAAATTTTAAATTTGAATGATTAACTTTCCATTGATTTTCATTTATAAAATCATCTTACTCATAATTTTACTAGAGAGCTTAACTTGAAAGAAGCTTAGAAATATATGGTATGTGAGATAATTTTATATGTCATTTATTTTAAGTTTAAAAATTAAAGGGGATGGGGAGAATGAAGCGCTCTGCTAGGGTTTCCAAATATCTCGTTCTGCAGGAACCCTAATCTCCCCTGCAACCCTGTCAAACCCTGACGGCACCCTCTTCTGCTCGCAGCTGCGCATAGTACGCGGTGATCGATCAGGAAATGGGGGGGGCGGTCAGCCTTCCCCTGCTAACGACCAAGAAACGCTAAAAGAATCTAACAAGCAGATGAAGGATTTGGCCACAGCGCAGGAAACGGTGGATAACAAGCAATCGACCTCTGAACCACAAATGGAGGTGCCGCAGGTCACGTCTTCAACCTGCAAACCAATAGCTCCAGAAAGACCCAAAATCAATCTGCCAAGTCATCGGATTAATGCAAGGATTCAGTACATGAGGGACCATGCTCTCATAGGAAAATTCATATGGTTTTGGCCAACTGAGAAGGCCCTACAAGGATGGATTGCATCCAAATGGAAGCCAAAAGGGCATGTTAGTTTGCAACTGGGTCCAAAGGGTTTCTTCACTACCGATTTCAACTACATTGAGGATAGAAATAGGGTTATGGATGGCAGCCCCTATTTCTTTAACTCAGCAGGGCTATACCTTCGCAACTGGGTCGAAAGGTTCAACCCAGATCAAGAAAATTTTAACTGGGCTCCGGTCTGGATTCCACTTTATTCGCTGCCTCTAGAATACTGGGATGAGGAATCTCTGCAAGCGATTGGGATAGGCTTGGGAGAATTCATAAAAATAGCAGAAGAAACGAAGCTTCGAAGATACACCTCCTACGCTCGCATCTGTGTGTACATGCAGCTGGACAGAGCACTCCCAGATGCGGTAAGTCTATTTCATGATGACTACGAATGGATTCAACCATTGGATTATCAACATGTTCCTTTTCGTTGCAGAAGATGTCATGCTCATGGGCATCTCTTCAGAGATTTCCCTCTTGTTTCCCAATCTAAGAGTCAAAGCGCTGGAGACAAAGAAGATATGGATGGGTTCACCAAGGTTCCATCCAGGAGAAGAAACAACAAGAAATCTTCCCAACCCGGGCCTAAACCTGGCTCCTCCACTTCTGTTCCCTCCACGAGTAACAGTTTCACCACTCTAGGCCAGTCTAACACCCCGAATGAAGACTCTCCTACTACGCCACCATCTTCGGCCCTTTCTTACACCCCCTCATCTCTTCTCAACCCTTCTGCCTCAGATCCCGCTCAAGGTTCTCTGCCTTCCAATTCTCTCCCAGATCTCGACCCCTCTTCTAAGTAGAAGCAGGTGACTTGGAACCCCAATACCATGGACTTAGATGCTCAATCTCTCCACCCCAATCTAGACAGTAAAGACTCACAGGAAAGCATGCAGATCTCTCTTATGGATGAGGACTCTGAGGGCTTCGATGTAGGGAACCTGGATCTAATCAGTCTGGAAGACGCTTGCCGAAAGAAAGAATTCGACAAGATCCTACCCCACCAAATCGAGTCCCTCGAGGTAGTTCTAACCAAGGCTCATCAGCACAAAAAATTGGGAATACAACCAGGTAGCCATTGGGATAGCCTGAAGGTGTTGAAGGAAAATAAAAAGCGAGGTAGAATACCAGAATGGCGGCGCACCATCCAGATTGGGGCGATGCTGGTGGAATCAGGGAGATATCCCAAGTTAACCCGGTTCTATAAACCACTTGTAAGAAGTTCTCCATGAAGTTAGTCTCATGGAATGTAAGAGGGCTCAATGCCCCTAGAAAGTTTAGGATGATTAAATCCACGATTCAGAAGGAGAAACCTCAAATCCTCTTTCTCCAGGAAACTAAATGCAATAGTAATCTGCTAGGATCCATTTTGTCAAAGGCTTGGCCTAGCAGTAGCTCGGTAGCAGTAGATGCCTCTGGATCCTTTGGAGGTCTGGCCATTGCTTGGGATATCCACACCATGCAACTTTCTGACTTTCATGCAGTGCACACCCTCATTCAAGCCACTTTCCACCCCATCGCACTAATATACATGGGCATCTGTCCAATGTCTATTTTCCACAGGAGCAGAATAGCAAGGCCGCGCTCTTGGAGACCATGGCGCACCTCAACACAAATAGATCCCACCCTCTTTGGATTGTTGGAGGAAATTTCAATATGATCCTAAGATCGGATGATAAAACTGGAGGATGCTCTAGAACAGACCTGGAAAGTAGTCATTTCAAGAACTTCATCAATAATAACTGGCTTATTGACATCCCCTTTTCCAACGGCATCTTCACTTGGAGCAATAGACGCGTAGGAGGGCAGCAGATCGCTTCAAAGTTGGACAGATTTCTAATCTCATATAACGCTATACACATGGGGGGAGACATCACAAGCTCAATTCTGCCCTTTGCTGGATCGTATCACTAACCTATTTTGCTTCAATGGAAAAATATAGGGTCCCAGCTAAAAAGGCCTTTTAGATTCGAAGCTTTCTGGCTGACTCATCCTTCCTTCAAGGATCTAATACATGCTACATGGAGAAACTTCTAACCGCCTAAGGGTTTAAAAATGTATCAGTTCCAGCAAAAGCTAAAATTCCTTAAAGGACAAATTAAACACTGGAATCGGTCCACCTTTGGCAACATCTTCCAGGAAAAGAAGATACTTGAGCAAAAAATGAATGAGGTGCAACAAGAAATCATCTCCAAGGGATGAACAGAGGAACTCGCCAACAAGGAGCAAGATCTCCAAAATCAGCTAGAGGAACGATACAAACATGAAGAGATCCTTTGGAGGCAGAAATCTAGAATACGATGGCTAAAGGAAGGAGAAAGGAACACCAAGTTCTTCCACGCCTCTACCATAAAACGCAGGATGCAAAACAAGATCAGCCATATAATCAATCAGCAAGGGGAAAAGATGGAGAAACATGAGGAAATGGAGCAGGAACTGATTGACTACTTCAAGAGCATACAGCAAGAGCCTCAAATTAACAGACAGACTGCTATCAATCAGATCAAACAACTCATCCCCAAATTGGTTACTGCTGAGCATAACCAAATGCTACTCCGTCCAGTCTCCCCCCAGGAAGTGGATGAAGCTATGGCGTATTTCAAGGATGGTAAGGCCCCGGGACCCGATGGTTTTACTTCTAATTTCTTCCATCATTTCTGGGACCTCATCAAATCTGAAGTCTGGCAGCTGGTTGAGGAGTCAAGAACCATGCACTGGATTCTGCCCTCCCTCAACACCACCTTCATCGTACTTGTACCCAAGGAGGATCAGCCTAGCAAACCAGATAAATTCAGGCTTATTTCTCTCTGCAACTTTATATACAAAATCATCTATAAAGTTATTGCTAGCAGGCTCAAGCCGCTCCTCCCGCTCCTCATCTCTCCGGAGCAGATGGGATATGTTGAAAGGCGCCAAATTCTGGACAGCATAATTTTAACCCATGAAATTATGCACTCTCTAAAGGTTTGCAAAAAGCCAGGTATGCTTCTCAAGATCGATCTTTCAAAAGCATTTGACAAACTGAATTGGAACTATATTCAAGAGATCTTAAATGCTTTTGTTTTTGATCAGATGTGGATTAGATGGATTATGAGTCTCATTTCCTCCCCCTCCTTCTCCATTCTTGTCAATGGGGTTCCTTCCCCCCCTTTTTATCCCTCTCGAGGGATTAGGCAGGGGGATCCTCTCTCCCCCTTCCTCTTCATCCTCATGGTTGAAGGCCTTGGGCGTTTAATTCACAAGGAAGTTCATTCTCACAAGTTATGCGACATCTCCCTCCATGGTGCCCCTGTCACCACCCACCAGCAATTTGTGGATGAAAACATGCTCTTTGGCCACCCCTCGGTTCAGGAAGCTCGCACCTTCAAAGACATCCTCCACCTTTTCTCTTCTGCCTCTGGTCTCTCCATCAATGATTCTAAATCCCAGGTGTTCTTCTTCGATACACCTCCCCTCACTCAAGCCAACATTTCCCATATCCTTGGTTTCTCCATCGCCTCCCTCCCTGATAAATATCTGGGTGCCCCCCTCACAGACTCAGCCATCAGAAATTCCTCCTGGATCAAGCTACTAGATAAATTGGAAGCCAGGCTTGCCTCTTGGACCTTTAGAGCTCTAAATTTACCTAGTAGGCTTATCCTTATCAAAGCGGTGCTCCAATCGATACCCCTTTACCTCTTCTATGTTTTAGCTGCTCCTAAGTGGGTCCTCAAGCAAATCAGATCTCTGCAATGAAAATTTCTTTGGGGCTCCTCTGGCCGAAATCGAAAGTGGGATCTGGTGAGCTGGGACACGGTCTAATCTCCCAAGGACTCTGGGGGTCTCAACCTCCGCGATCCCAAACACAGCAATGAGGTTATGGCTGCCCGTATTTGGTGGAACTGAATGTCCAAACCTCAGACTCCTTGGGCCAAACTGTGGACTGCTAAATATGCTAATAGCAGACCCTCGGCTGATCTGATCAGAATGGTTCCTGAAAAAACTGGCTCCCTCATTTGGAATGCGGCCAAACAACACTACCTGCTCATTCAACAAAATTGCTTCTGGGAAATTCGCAATGGCAGCTCTGCGAGATTTTTGCATGACTCTTGGCAGCAAATTCCATCTCTCATTGAGATCCTCCCCAGCATCAACTTGGGAGGTAACAACTCTACTCGTGATGTTAAGGTCTGTCAGCAATGGACGACCACCAATAACAATGGTTTTAGACAATGGAAGCTTCCTCAGATAATAGCGCCTCACGCGCATGATCTTGATTTGGATACTCTCAGTAATGAGCTTCACAGGTGGCAAATCAGAAGCTCTGAAGAACCTGACATTCTTAGGTGGGGTTACTCCACCAAAGGAATGTACACTACGAAAGAAGCCTACTCTCTTATGCATCCTATGCCTCTCCCCCGTGATCCTCTTTGGGCGTTGATCTGGAGCAAGTTCACTTGGCCCAAGATCTCCACATTCTTATGGCTTCTCAGCCACAAAAGAATTCTCACTTGGGACAATCTCGTCAAACGAGGTTTCACTGGGCCTTTCCAATGCCCCAATTGCCTTCAAAATGTTGAAACCATCCAACATATCCTCTTGCTTTGCCCTCTGGCTAGCTCCTTCTGGGAAAATGCAGCTTTCTCTGTCAGAAGAACAAACCCACAGGGGACATCACCATCATTCTTCGCACTTGGCCTCGAAGCCCCTTCTCTTCTCCCCTCCTCAACGCCCTCTGGCTTCTTCTTCCTGGTCTTGTGTTCCGGTCTCTGTGGAAAGAAGGAAATAAACGCATCTTCAAAAATCAAGTCTCCTCCCTTGACTCTCTTTGGATGTCTTTCTGTAATAACCTTCATGAATCCCTAGCCCTCCACTCCTGGAATGAAGATGACTACCCAAAAATCCCCAAAGAAATCTCCATCTGGCAAAACTGGAAGCTCCAGATTGCGTTTCTTCCTTTTCTCAAAATTCGTTCCTCTCATGATCCACCCTTGCATTGGTCCCCTCCTCCGGATGGTGTTTTCAAACTTAACTTCGACGGAGCCTCCAGAGGGAATCCTGGTCCTGCTGGCTTTGGGGGTATTTTCAGAAATTCCAGAGGTGAAACACAATTCATCTTTTATGGTTCCACTAGATGGGACACTAATAACTCTGCTGAATTGGAAGGATTATGGCAAGGCCTCTGTATCACTCATCATTATAACCTCTTCCCTATCATTACAAAGGGAGACTCTCAAGTTCTCATCAATGTTTCCCAGCGACTTCTTTGGGGTACTAATCTAGAGAAAGTGTCTCACAGTTGGCATCTAGCAGCCAGAATCAGCAGGTTAAGCATATGGCTCATGCAACACAGGGCGATCTCCTTCAAGCACATAAAGAGGGAAGGCAATAAAGTTGCAAACCTCTTGGCCAATCTTGGAACGGACAACACCAACACTCTCATTCATGGCTCCCTCAACATTATCCATGATGAAGCAATGCTACAGAACTGCACTATGTTGGTGCATCAAGACCATCCCACGCTGGATCCGGTTGTTTAATGCACCGGACGGGAGGTGCCACCTTGCGAACTTCCCCATGGAGATGGCCAGGGCAGCCCACATGGCTCCCGACATTCACATTAACTTAGCTCTTAATGCTCCTGCTCGCGCGAAGTTCATTATCCTTGGTCTGCTCAATTCAGATGCGATTATGGCAGTGTTGCAAGATATGGAAGGTCATTCGCATGGCTCAGATGACGCCACTGGTTCGGTGAGCTCGCCCACCCCGCTGCTCGGTATTTTCACTCCTGGCTCGCTCTAGGCCAGCGTGAAGACTTCTACAGGGAGGCGTTGCTCTCTAAAGGCCTGCATTGAACTGCTCCCAGGTATTCATTACTCACAGAGTCCACATTGTCTGTATAATTTTCTCTGCGGTGCTGGCACTGACCTGCATGGTGAGCTTCTTGGTGGTTTCTCCGCTCCTCCTGTCATTTTCCGCTTCGCCCATCCCTCTGCTCATTCCATCGATCCCCACGCTTTCACCGCCTCCCCTCTGCCTCCGCTCACCTCTGTCATTCCTCTAGAGATATGCCGCGTCTTCGTGAGAGGATGAGAAGTCGACGAGGCCTCAACCGAGGTCTCAGTCGCCCTCCTCCCAGCTCTTTCTCCACCGATGAATCTCTGGACCTTTCTCCAAATCTGCGCGGTGACAGAGGACGTGGACACCATCGTGCTAGAGATACCGTTTCGGCTCCCATGAATGACGCCTAGCCTTCTCCCTCCCATGCTCACGTTCTCGGCAGCAGCTCTACTCAGTCTGTCCCTCCTGCCCCTCTTCGCCCCACCATCAGGCAGACCTCGCAGCGTGCGGAGCTCAGATTTGATCCCACAGCCTCCAATTCTTTTCTCACGGCCTTCATAACGATTACTCTGCGTGAGGAAATTCCCAACTATCCGGCACCCCAACTGGCTTCCGTGCACCTCTCTCCGGGTTCTGGCCCCCTCAGCACAGAAGCTATACCTATCATCTCCCCTCTTTCACCTCAGGGAGCAGCAAAGATTCACTAGAGCACCCTCTGGTAGCATGGATACGACTGACTCTGACAAGGAGAACAGCAATGAGGATTTTGGTTGCAGGGTCATTGAGGAACCACCTTCACCGACTCATGGCTAGCCTCAGCAATGCTTTCCAGGTTTTTCGTTCCAGTTTCATAGACAATGCTAGTTTTTGTAGCTTTGCAGGCCAGTTGGAAAAGTGGTTTCTGAACTATGGCTTCTCTTTTTATGTTTATTTAGTTTCTATGTATTCCAAACCGGTTTCCCTCAGGAGGGCGGTTAGGACTCGTTGTTTAATAGGACTGGTTTCCCAATATGGGCAGTCCAGGCACTCTTTGAACAGTTTGACTTTAGATAGAGCAACCTCTTATATATCAATGATTGTAAAAGCTAGTCTTTTTGTGAGAATATTGGACTGATTATAATACTCATTATCTAAATCAGTTGGTACTTGTGATGGTGTGCTTACAAATGATTTTGTAGTCTTGACGAATTTTAGAAGGCTCTCCAAAATGTGATTTAAACTTGATTGAAACATGTATTAATATAACCACTCAAACATTATTCGACATATCTATATATAGTACCATTGCCTACATATGAAATTCAAGAAACTAATTCTCCTTCTCTAGTGAAGCTTTGTGTTTATGTTTTTTGTACACTATAGGCTAGCCTAGCTATCACAACCTAGTGGATTGGATAATTTTTATTGTTTTGAACATATGGAGTAGAATTTTTATATTCATTGAGGAATGAGAGGGAAATTTTGATGTGGTGTCTATAATTGCGAGCTATCTTTACTATACCAGAATATGTTTAACACATTCTTCAAATGGGTAGTACTGCCTATATACAACTGTAACCGTAATATAGATTATGAATTCCATACTTTGTTAAACATAGCTTACACCTGAACTTCTTGTGTATTATCATCATTTTTTATGAGATGAGTGCATCTACCGTGAAAGATTGCTTGAATTCTTCATTGTATTTGTTTGAGTTATTTTTCTCAGCTAGTTAATTTTTTTTTTGGTCAATCTATCCTCAATAAGAAGGTCCCATGAAGAATATTGTTTAGTATATTTCATTGAAATTTGTGGAGATTATTTTTTATGTATATTTGAAGTGGTTAGTTAAATTTGTTATAAAATTAAGACATTTAATTAAAATTACTTCATAGTGACATCTGTTGACTAATATGAAGACATTGAATCACTTGAAAAATATGGAGTGAATTTACAAGGAAGGTGCTTATAAGGATGCATACAGATTAATAAAAAAACCATATAAACATGGTTTATTCTCCTCTGTTCCTCTCATGGTGTATTATTGTATGGATTCTTCTTGTGTTATAATGTTCATCATGAGAGATGATCAAAAATTTATCAGTAAGATTCACCAATGGGATGCACTCTCTATTTATGATCCCGGGGGCAATGAATTATGTGAAATGATGGCAATAGGTGACTTATTTCTTCTGCAATTATTGAGGTATGAAAAGTGTATGGTCTCCTTTTCAGTATAAATTTCACTAGAGATTTAAAATAAAACCAAACAAGCCCCCTTTTAAAGATTACTAGTACCATAAATCCATTATATCCATGATTTATTTAATGCTACAAGGATAGAATTGTTGCAACTGCACATTTAATGTATGTTTTTTTTGTTTTTTCCCAACAATCAATATTTATTTGTAATCATTCTTTAAAAATCATACCTTTGTTAAATGAGACCAAAATTGTGTTTTATTTTCTACAATTTAAGGGAATTCTCCATAGAGTATGGCTCTCGCTTGATGTCCTTCGGTAGCCGGTATAAACATTCCAAGTATGTACCCCTGCAAGAGTCACTTACAATTTAGGAAGATTTTATTAAGCTAGAAAATCAAATACATGTATTTGTGCTATAGAGGATCCTTCGATGCGAGCTACCTACACTTTCATGTTTACATCAAGGAATCATGAGATATATTAAAATCCAAGCCTTTAATAGTCAATACAAATGCATTAATATCAATAGGTGTCACCTTCTTGAATAGGTTTTATGTGCAGGTACTCCAATCAGGACTAATAGAGTCATAGTTACCTTTATTTTTGAAATTTTTAATGAGAACCATAAGCCAGGGCCAACCACTTAGAGGAACTTTGGGTTGCATGACCTTTGGCCAAATTTCTTCCATTTGACTAAGTGTCAAACCTCCATCTCCTTCATTTTTTCCCTGTGAAGTCATCACATTGAATAATATAGCTTCCTTCTTGCTTGAAGCTATCATGGTGTTTAGATCATTCCCATACACTCCAAATTAGTGATTTGCTTCATCCCCAAATTAATAGATAGGTAGAAAAAAATGAATTCATATTTTTTCATGAGTTTCTCAATCCATCTCTATATTTATAAATTCCATTCAATTGAGGCATTCCATACACATTAATCAAGTACCAGTGATGTGCGTGTCCCAACACGTAATGGATATATTCATGTACTAGTTAAGTTGTGGTTGATTATTGCCACATTTATGGTGTGATGCACAGAGACTTGCCTCGTGACATGGTGGTTGGTTAAAATGAAAAAATCATGGTAAAAGTACCATATATAGAGCTCGGTAAGACTTTTATAATTCAATTTCTATCAAAATGGATATTCACAAGGTGAGTGTTTTCATTGTGTTTTTTATTTTTCAAAGTTAAGATGGGGGGTTGGTTATTGCAACAATTGTGGTGTGATGCACAAGGACTTGTCTCATGACAAGTTGGTGGGAAAAAAAACAAATAAGTCTTTTATGAATCAATTCCGTTCAAAATGGATATTCATCGGGTGAGTGTTTTATTTTATTTTATTTTTCCAAATTTCATTTTTTTTTTTGCTTAACATTATTTTTTCTCTTTCTCATAGGTTATATTTCCATTCAAAGTTTTAAATTTGAATGATTAAATTTCCATTGATTTTCATTTATAAAATCATCAATTAAGTTTTTTATAATTCAATTCCTATCAAAATGGATGTTCATGAGGTGAGTGTTTTAATGTGTTCTTTTTTCTTTTTTTTTCCAAATTTTTTTTCAGTGTTTTTGTTGAACATTAATTTTTCTCTTTCTCAAAGGTTAGTTTTCCATTCAAAATTTTAAATTTGAATGACTAAATTTCCATTGATTTTCATTTATAAAATCATATTACTCATAATTATACTAGAGAGATTAACTTGAAAGAAGCTTGGAAATATATGGTATGTGAGATAATTTTCTATTTCATTTATTTTAAGTTTAAAATTTCATTATAACTGGTTGAAAATTGATAGAAAGGATGAGTTGAAAATTGATATAAGGATAATCATCCCTTATTTTTGTTTATTTTTCAAATATAGCTTAATTTAATATAATTTTTGTTTTCTGCAATTATTGAGGTATGAAAAGGGTATGGTCTCCTTTTCAGTATAAATTTCACTAGAAAATTAAAATCAAGCCAAACAAGCCCCCTTTTAAAAAGTACATGTAGCATAAATCCATTATATCGATGATTTATTTAGTTTTACAAGGATAGAATTCTTGCAGCTGCACATTCAGTGTATGTTTTTTATTTTTTTCCAAACAATGAAGATTTACATGTAATTGTTCTTTAAAAAGCATAACATTGATATACAAGGTGATTTCGGTAACTCAATCGTATCCCTTACTCTTGGATATCAAATATTGTAAAATCCAGTCCTTTAGCCAGAACGACCTCTTGTATATCAATGATTGTAAAAGATAGTATTTTTGCAAGAATAATGGATCGATCATAATACTCATTATCTGAATCAGTTGGTACTTGTGATGGTATGCTTACAAACGATTGTGTAGGCTTGAGGAATTTTAGAAGGCTATCCAAAATGTGATTTAAACTTGATCAAAACATGTATTAATAGAGCCACTCGGAGGTTATTCTACATATGTATTTATAGTACCACTGCCTACATATGAAATTCAAGAAACTAATTGTCCTTCTCTAGTGAAGCTTTGTGTTTATGTTTTTTGTACACTATAGGCTAGCCTAGCTATTGCAACCCAGTGGATTGGATAATTTTTATTGTTTTGAATGTATGGAGTAGAATTCTTATATTCATTGAGGAATGAGAGGGAAATTTTGATGTGGTGTCTATAACTACAAACTATCTTTATTGTACTGGCATATGTTTAATCCATTCTTTAAATGGGTAGTACTGCCTATATACAACTGTAATCGTAATATAGATTAGGAATTCCATACTTTGTTAAACATAGCTTACACAAGAACTTCTTGTGTATTATCCTCATTTTTTATGAAATTAGTGGATCTCCCGTGAAAGAGTGCTTGAATTCTTCATTGTATTTTTTTTATTTATTTTTCTTAGCTAGTTCATTTTTTTTATTGTCACCCTATCCTCAATAATCAAGTCCCATGAAGAAGATTGTTTAGTATGTTTCATTGAAATTTGTAGAGATTATTTTTTTATGTAAATTCCAAGAGGTTAGTTAACTTTGTTATCAAATTAAGCCATTTAATTAAAATTAATTCATAGTGACATCACTTGAGTAATATAAAGACATTGAATCACTTGAAAATATGGAGTGAATATACAAGGAAGGTGCTTATACGAATGAATACACATTAATAAAAAACCATATAAACATGGTTTCTTCTTCTCTCTTCCTCTCATGGTGTATTATTGTATGGTTTCTTCTTGTGTTACAATCTTCATCATCAGAGATGATTAACAATTTATCAGTAAGATTCACCAATGGTATGCACTCTCTATTTTTTATCCTGGAGACAAAGAATTATGTGAAATGATGGCTATAGGTGACTTATTTCTTCTGCAATTATTGAGGTATGAAAAGTGTATGGTTTACTTTTAAGTAGACATTTCACTGGAGATTTCAAATAAAACCAAGCTAGCCCCCCTTTAAAGATTACAAGTACCATAAATCCATAATATCCATGATTTATTTAGTGCTACAAGGATAGAACTGTTGCAACTGCACATTCAATGTATGTTTTTTATATTTTTTTCCCAACAATGAATATTTACTTATAATCGCTCTTTAAAAAGTATATCTTTGTTAAATGAGACCAAATTTTTTTTTTTATATTGTGAAATGTAAGGGAATTCTCCATAGAGTATGACTCTCACTTGATGTCCTTGGATAGCAGGTATAAACATCCCAAGTATGTACCCCAACAAGAGTCATTTACAATTCAGGAAGATTTTATTAAGCTAGAAAAGAAAATACATGTATTTGCGTTACAGAGGATCCTTCGATGGGAGCTACCTACACTTTCATATTTACATCGAGGAATAATGAAATATATTAAAATCCAAGCCTTTAGTAGTCGATATGAATAATTAATATCAATAGGTGTCACCTCCTCAAATAGGTTTTAGGTGGAGCTACTCCAATCAAGCCAAATAGATTCATATATACCTATATTTTTGCACTTTTTAATGAGAACCATAGGCCAGGACCAACCAATTAGAGGAAATTTCGATTGGTAAACCCAGATAGTTCAAAAGTATATGATGTATATGTGAGTTTTGGTTGTTGTGCATCTCCTCCTCCACCATATTCACCTCCTACAATCCCATCGCCTAGCTCGATTATTTATTTAGTGGAAGTCTTCGTTGTAAACTCATCTTAAACTTATCCCATGAACAAAGATCTCCCAAAACATAAAAAGCATTGTTTTTTTAGTTGATTGTAGCACAACTAAATCTCCTCTTTATCTTCTCAATGGAGCTCGGGATAACTGATTTCAACCTCTTTGTAAAAAAAAACTAATAAATAAATAAAATTATATAAAATTTTCACTCCTATTTTTTTTCTCACTCTTTCCTATGCTACATCCTTAGGGCATGCTATTTGCAACATTTTGTACAATTTCTATTTTAAACATTTCTGACCATAGTCATTCATAATCATCAATGATCTAATAATCTCAATTGACTCGTTTTGCACCTTCAATTGATTAATATATATTAACTACATTTACTAATATAATTGTGCTAGCAGAACCACATTTACCAATGTGGTTGATATACGCCGATAGGCATAGATCTACCACATTAATAATTTATATATATATATCTTATTAAAAGCTAACTATTTCTCTCTCGTGATTAATAACGATATAAATAATCACAACTATTTATTGTATATTTATATATTTATGGTTATTATATTAATATTATATTATATATTAATATAATACTATATTATTATATATAATTATATTCATATTCTAATTTTTATTTATCAAACTATAATATAATTAACATACAACATGAAATAATATTTTTTGTGGTAAATAATTATTATATATTATCAATGTAATTTTCAATATATTTTATATACATAATGAGAGCATATTGATAATATTAACTATAAATATAAAATATAATAAAAACCCAATACTATTTGTATGAATTAACCCATGAGATTAGTATTATATACCAATAGTAGGTATATAAATAAACTAAAGGGATTAAAATTATAAATCCAAGTGATTAACATTATAAACCTAGGGGGTTAGTATTAAATATAATATAGTATTAATATTAAAAATAAAATAATATTACTTATAGAGAGTGTTAAATATATATAAAATAAAGTCTGAATATTATAAAATGAAGGGATTAATATTATAAACCCAAAGGATTAGCATTATAAATCCAAGGGATTATTTTTTTTTTTGTGAGTGAGAGGAATCGGCAACGACAGATGGCTTTCACATGCCACGTGCAGGGTCAAACCCCTCAGCTACCACTATAACCTCCCAGGGACCGTCGAGCCTACAAAAACGAGACCCGATTTATATGAGGCTCGAACTCGTGACCTACTTAATAGGACAAATGCCTTAACAGCGTGTCCGCAGGCCACTAGACCTGCCCACTGCGGGCATAAATCCAATGGATTATTAAGAGTATAAACTTTTGAGATTAATATTCTAAACAAAAGAGATTATTAGTATTACAAACCCCTGGAATTAATATTATAAACTGAAGGGATTAATAAATAGAAAGAATTATTAATACAATAAATCGAAAGTATTAATATTATAAACCCTTTTGATTAATTTTTTGAAATAGAAGGGATTATTAATATTATAAACCAAAATTATTAATCAACACAAGGGATTAATATTATAACTCCTTGGGATTAATAAACCCAAGGGATAATTAATATAAAAAACCCAAAGGATTAATATTATAAACATAATGAATTAATAAACCCAAGGTATTATTAGTATTATAAACTGAATGGATTAATATTATAAGCCCAAGGGATTATCAAAACCAAGGTATTAATATTAAAAATTAGGATTGATATTATAAAAAACCCACTAGGGTTAATTTTATAAACATTATAAACCCAAGGAATTAATATTATAAATCCAACGTATATAAACCCTAAGATAAATATTATAAACCCTAAAATAAACATGGTTAAATGTGGTTTACCATTGTTGATTTTCATATTAAGCTAATATTTGTCACAATGCGATGTTGGAACATGGTTCACTATGGTTGATTTTCATATTGATACTATCTTGGTATATTGCGACATTGGACCTTGTTGACCATGATTCACCATTGTTTATGATGTTTGAAAATGGAAAAATATTGTTGGAAATTGTTTACCATTGTTAATGATGGGTTGTGATGGTTGAAAATGGTTGATTTTTATATTGAGATAATATTTGACACAATGTGATATTTGTAACACCTCCAGCTTAAGGAAAATATTTTTTTTTTTTTTCTTTCGATCCATCGGGATTTCCTCTCTATTCAACTAGTTATTGGAATAATGATTCCAAAATTTCAACTCTACTTCCCCTTTTGATATAATTTCCTATAATCATCTAGTATTTCCATCTTCATAAAACATTAGACACTTCACCTATATTCCTTTCAACAATATATATATATCTATATATAAATAAATAAATATATATATATATATATATATATATATATATACAACCTTTTATAATAATAAGAAGGGTGGTTCTCCTTTTTTCCTTTTTCATAATATAACATAAGCTATGTGGATATACTTCCCTTTTTCTAACTTCTACTAACACTGATACATTCAACCCATATATATTTGGATTCACTATATATTACGCCCATATATCTATATATCCATATATATAGAGCTAACCTCATTTTGTTAATATCCTTAATCACCATATATAGGTATATGTGGAGGTTATTGTATATAAATATACCACATACCCTATGTGCAAGTTATATAATTAATATATATATAAGTCCACCTTTAGTATAACTGAGATTACCTATTTATCTTTTGGCAATATGAGTTCAATGAGCATGTATATATATATATTGCATCTATATCTATATATATATAACACATATATGGCCAAAACAATTTTTATTTTTTTTTAAATAATTTAAAACGCCACAATGTAGTGCCTATCATTAAATTAATCCCTCTAACGGTTTTGTTGGGGCCTTGCGCCTATTTAACCCAGACATATAAAAGCATACGTTACCATTTAAACATTACACCGCCTACCTTTATTTTAACGCCTTACCAATATCCATGGAACTATATATATATATATATTTTTTTTGTGCGCGTAAGTATCCCATACTCCCGCCTACCGAGCACGAATTCTTGATGTAATTATCTCTTCTTATGCGAACCATCGTTTTTCGGATTTTCTAACCCTAACGTGTTGGGTTTTTGTATTGTTTGTTTGCACACCAGTGGCCGGATTCTTCACGGCGGGTTCATTATTATTTGTTCCTACTTCTGCAGACCACATCCATTTGAATGATATTCCGGTATGTAGACGTGGAAACCAGATACTAACTGAGATCACTTTCGACGGGTTACCAAAATGTCGGTTCATCATGATTTCTTACTGCTTCTGGAGCGTATTATTCACGTTACCATATGGTTTAATGTATGATCTTGGCTCTGCAGACCGAGCTGGCGTTTCCCTCCAGAGAAGAAAGTACCGATTGCCGGCGCGTCTCGCTTCATACTGAGCGTGAGTTTGACGGGTGGCCTGCTGGTTGACAGGTCGGTTCATCCAAGTACTGGGAGGACCGATTTCTACCTCAGAGAATGGCAATACTAGGTTTAATACTCTATTCGTTTGCAGGCAGGACGTAGCTACTCCATACCCCACACTGCGCGCCTCACTGTTGCCTGGTACGAGCCTGTCATCGTAGCCGCGTTATCTCTATCAACCTGGGGATTTCCTGATCTTCCTATACCAGTGCAATTAGGGTTACAAGAATTTCTTTTAAGTCGATTCTCCTGTGCGGGTTGTTCATCCTATCTTTCCCTCTTATTTCTGGAGGTAGCGCCGATGCATTTTCCCCCTCTCTTCACCAGTGATTGAGGGTATGCTCGGGTTCGCTTGCAGTTAAGACTCCTCTCTTCTGGTGTGTGGTTTGGTCTTCATACAGGGTTTCAGTACTATAACCCATGATTCTTTCACCTCTCTGAACCCTTTTAAATGTTATTTCCCTTACGTTCTTAGATTGATTTATTTTCTTCATGATTTAGCCGCGAACCCACTCTCTTATTCTCTTCAAATTTTGTTTTGCAGAGCGGTCGACTCAGCGGCATCTCAGGCGAGAGTCCTAGCCGGACCTCCGGCCCTTATTACGTGTTGAATTACTCTTCAGCGACGCTGTTGTTAATATACACATACACTGGAGTTCGTGTTATCCAAATTTTTGTAAATTGTTTTGATGTAACCTTAGCTGGCTAGCTGGGTTTCTTCGCCTCCAGACCGAGTACATAGGTGGTCTCATTTCTTTACAAAATGTACGCATGTCTCTGGTTTTCTGTGGTAAGTCTCAATACAATTCCCTGTATCTCATTTTGTTTGGAAGAGCCGCTATGGGTTAGAGAAGTTTACCAACGACAGTGTTCTTCGCGAACGGAGGTAAGCCTGGCGTTTTCTGTGGTGTTTTAACGTTTTTTTTTTTCATACTGCATGTTAAATAACTCCACTGGTTTCGCGTTGGTTTTAATACACAATGTGAATGATGCCGTCGGCTTTTTACCCATTACACGCGGTCTTGTAATCCAAATTTCGTTTGGTGAAGACTGGGTGAGCCTTCGCGCAGTCTAACAATGATTAGGGTTACACTCTTATTTACCAGAAATAAAATCATGTACCCTTTACCTCTGCTCGTGTTATTTCATATTAACCAACGTCTTTACAGTTCGAAGACTCGTTGACTGCGTCTGATGGTACAGTGTATTACTTCCTCACCACTCACAAATGCAGTTTGGCGATACATGCTTCTTATATACATTACCTTTGAACTTGCTATTAACCTAAGCGATAGTTTATTTCTCGGTATTTTTTATTTTACTAACATATATATATGTATTGCAAGAAATAATGATACGAGTTATAATTACTTCTCAGCATAAATATGACTGTGGAAATGAGCTATTTGGTTTGCGCTCGGCAATTATATAGTCGGTTTTGTGATACATATCCACATTATTTTACCTTGCAGTACGCTCGTTTCGCTCGCTATAGAGATTATCTATATGTTTCATTGATAATTTTAGAGATTATCCATATGTTTCATTGATACCTTTTTGATGTACTCTTTTTGAAATATATATTCCTATATATATATTGTTCGCACTTGGTTTCCTTCTTACCTATATCGTTTAGCTATAGGGTTTGCATTTATTTTGTCTTCGGAACATACAAAATTCATATATATATATCTATGGTTCATTTGTAATTGAGGTTGACAAGAATGGAATTGTATGATGCCCGAACCTTATTAATATATGTACCAAGTGTATTAAATGCATATATATATATATAAGTAGCCGAAAGTTCCATTTATGTGATACATTAATCATAGATCACTCTTTTTGCCCTAATGTTTATTTCAAGGGTTAGAGATGGAGTTATACAACAAAATATTCTATCATTGTTATGGTTGCTACAACCCCGCTATAGTATACAGATATTTTGTGTTTAACAAGAATTCAACATACATATGCAAGCATACTTGCTTGTAAATTCTATTTTTCTTTTAAGGTATAACTATGTGTATTCAATGGTGCTTGAATAGAGAACCTTAATTATAAGGTAATTATTTTGTTATGCTACAAGTTTTCAATGAGTAAAAAGATATTTAGATATGAAATCTATACCCATATAAATGGTATAATGCTCATATAGAATTGAATTACTCTTTTTCTAGCACCCTTATAAATGTTAGAATGCTCATATATGCAGTCTATAAATGTTATAAATGTTAAAATGCTCATATCTGCAATCTATATTCTAACATCTTGCTTTCTTCCTTTCTGCTGCATACCATGTATATTTCAATGCTACTATAATTTTTCTCTAGCATACACATAAGCAAATCATATCATTTTTGTGTCTACAAGGAACATAACAAAATTAATCACTTATAGAGGCCAAGTAACTTCAGATTTAAACCGACCTTGGTTTAGAGTTTCTGGAGTTTCTACTCTATAGATTTCTAGTCTACAACTAACCAGATTCTGGAAGGTATTTGCCTTGTGATGGACTTTGTTAAATGTAGTACTACAATAATCAAGCAATTTTTCTTAAGTTTTATATGTAGCTAATTCATACCATCATAACATAGAGTAACTGGAATTTTCAGCACATACCAAAATCTGCAATTGACCAACCTCCCAATCTTAGAATCCTCTTTATCTCCCAGGATTCACCCCCAAGCAGAGATCACCTCCTAGAACAGATCCACCTCTGATCTGCCTAGGAGCAGCTTATTTAAGCTCATATTTCCCCACAGCATGTTTCTAATTCTGCGTCCAGAATAGCAGGATGCTTTCTTTCCTGTTTAGCCTAGGCTTCCCATTTTGGGACTCTTTAAAGCTGCTTTAAGCTTTTCCTCAGCATTTCCAGCTTTTTTCTCACCTCTTCCCAACTACTCCTCTTCATTGGGGAAATTTAAATTCCTCCTCAAATCTAAATTAATTTCTTTCAAGGATTTTTGAAAGATTTTGGGGATTTGTTGCCTTATCCATCCTCATGGATTTGGAAAGTGATCTCAAATTCTCATCTTGGTCAAAATGCACCATCATTTTATTTATTTCCTCAAATAAAATATGCAATTACATTCACACCACACTTACCCCTTGGGGTCCACCCCCTTAGGATTTAAGTTCAAATGTCTAACTTTTAAAAAAATTCAACACACAAATTGGGGGTGTTACATATTCCCCCTCTGAAATTAAACACCGTCCTCGGTGTTGTTATTCAACTACTAGAGTTCATTTAAACAGAAATGGATATTTCTCCATCATTTCAGTTTTCCTTTCCCAGGTGGCTTCTTCAGCAGTAAAGTGCTTCCACTGCACTTTTACTCTGGCCACTGTTCTGTTTCTCAATTCAATTTCTTCCCGCTCCAATATTTGAAGCGATTCTGGCAGAAACTCCCCTTCTGGTTCCACCTGTACAACATTCCAATCAACTATGTGAGAAGCATCATGCACATATCTTTTTAATAATGAAACATGAAACACATTATGCACTCTAACATGGGGTGGTAAGGCCATCTTGTAAGCCACTGGTCCCACCCTTTCTAACACTTCAAAAGGCCCACAATATCTAGGTGCAAGTTTTGCACAACTTCCAGCATAAAGTGTGCTCTTTTTGGGTTTGATGCGTAAATACACATGATCTCCCACTTTGAATTCTCGGTGCACTCTTTTCTTATCCGCATAACTTTTCTGGCGATATTGCGCTGTCTTGATATTTTTCTGTATTTGTTTAACAATTCTTTCCATCTCTTGTAGTGCATCTGGTCCCAACACCAGTTTATCCTCTGGTTGACTCCAGCTCAAGGGAGTACGGCACTTTCTTCCATAGAGTGCCTCAAACGGACTCATCTTAATAGAGGATTGGTAACTATTATTATAGGCAAACTGATCTAAATGCAGATACTCTTCCCATTTTGATGGCCTATCCATCACGTACATTCTCAGCATATCCTCTCAAATTTGATTTGTCCTTTCTATTTTTCCATCAGTATGAGGGTGATAGGCAGTACTAAAATTCAGCTTAGTACCCATTCCTGCAAACAATCCCTTCCAAAACGCTGCTGTAAACTTAGCATCCCGATCTGAGACAATTACCTTGGGAACTCCATGAAGCCTTACTATCTCCTTTAGGAAAACATTGGCTACTTGAGCTGTTCCAAAGGTAGACTTTACTGGTATAAAGTGAGCAGCTTTTGTGAGAGTGTCTACTACTACCATTATAGAATCATGTTGATATTTAGTCTTAGGTAATCCTGTTATAAAATCCAGGGAAACTGTGTCCCATTTCCATTCTACAATCGGTAAAGGGTTTAAAAGACCTGCTGGATGTTGGTGCTCAACTTTGACTAGCTGACATTCCATACATCTACTTAAATACTCTGCCACATCTCTCTTCATTCCTGGCCAGAACAACTTCTTCTTCAAGGATGTTAACATCTTTTGGTATCCTAGATGTCCTGCATAGGGCTGTTTGTGATATTCATCTAAAATTTCTCTTTTTAATGACTCTATATATGGAATATACAACCTGTCTTTGTAATAGAGTAGCCCTCTTTGGTTTTTAGTGAAATCAGTTTTATCCTTTCTCTGTAGTTTCACCAAGAGTGCTTCATAGTGGGGATCTTGATTTGCTGCTTTTCCTACCAATTCCTCTATCTCCATCTGAGCACTACTCCCAATGCTGCTTAAATGTTGACAAGCATTTCTACTTAATGCATCAGCAACTTTATTCTCTTTCCCCTTGATATGCTTGATGTCCATATCAAATTCACTTAAAAAGGACAGCCACCTAGCTTGTCTTGCATTCAGGTCAGTTTGAGAAAAGAAATATTTAAGACTAATATGATCAGTCATCAATGTGAACTTTTTCCCCAGCAGATAGTGCCTCCACATTTTTAAAGCATGGATAACAGCTGCAAATTCCAAATCATATGCACTATAATTCTGTTCATGTATTTTCAGTTTCCTAGATTCATAAGCGATGACTGAATTTTCTTGCAACAGGACTCCTCCTAGCCCTTCTCTGCAAGCATCTGTACATACAACAAAATCTTTATCAGGATCAGCAATTTTTAATATAGGGGCTGAAATAAGTTTTTGTTTCAATTGCTCGAAACTGTTTTGACATTTCTCAGTCCACACGAACTTAACACCCTTCCTTTGTAATGAGGTTATGGGATTTGCTACAGCAGAAAATATCTCCACAAATCTACGATAATAGCCTGCAATTCCCATAAATGATCTTACTGCTGAGACATCAGTGGGGACTGGCCATTCTTTAATGGCTTTTATATTTTCAGGGTCAACTGCCAACCCTTTTTCAGAAATAATATGACCCAGATATTGAATTTTGTCTTTATAAAATTCACATTTGCTGAACTTGGCATATACCTGGTTTTCCTTTAACGTCTGCAACACTATTCTCAGATGTTCATTATCTTCCTCTTCATTTCTGGAGTAGACTAAAATATCATCTATGAACACCAGAACAAACTTATCCAAATACTTATTTAACACACTGTTCATCAAGCACATAAAGGTGGCAGGGGCATTGGTCAGTCCAAAAGGTAGGACTACAAATTCGTAGTGTCCATACCTGGTTCGAAAAGTTGTCTTGCTAATATCTTCTTCTTTGATTCTAAGCTGGTGATATCCAGTCCTTAATTCAATCTTTGTAAAGACTGAAGCTCCTCTCACTTGATCGAAAAGATCATCAATTCTAGGAAGCGAATATCTATTCTTAATGGTCAACTTGTTCAGTTGACGATCGTCAATGCACATCCTAAAAGTTCCATCTTTCTTTTTCACAAATAAAACCGGGGCTCCCCAAGGAGACACACTTGGTCTGATATACCCTTTATCTAACAATTCTTGTAGCTGCATCTTCAGCTCCATAAGTTCAGGAGGGCTCATCCGATAAGGTGCTCGGGAAACAGGTGTTGCTCCTGGTACCAGATCGATTGAAAAATCAATCTCTCTTTTGGGGGGGAGATGAGGGATTTCCTTGGGAAAGACTTCCTTAAATTCTCTGATGACTGGTATAGCATCCAATAACTCTTCCTCAGTTTGTTGTTCTATTTCTTCTACATGCACTGCATAGACTTGGTAACCTTTTCTAGCTGTTCTTTTCAATTGTAAGGCTGATATTTGTCTTACTGAAATGGATTTTGGTTTCCCTTTTAGTGTAAAAGGTTTCCCTTCCTCATCCACACAATGCATGGTTTTATCCCAGCAGTTCATTAGAGTTTTCTTCTTTTCCAGCCAATCCATTCCTATCAGCAGATCATAGGATCCTAATGGAAATATGTTTAGATTTATTTCTGTTGTAGAGACATTCAATTGTATTGCTGTTTTAGGCATTTTATGTGTGACTTTTCTCTTAGTTCCAGTGGCCAGCTGTACCAACCATGACTGTTGAAACTTTTCAGGTTTAATTTTACATTTTTCTACAATTCCAGGACTAATGTAACTCAAAGAAGCACCTGGATCAATCAAAACAGTAACAGGTAGGTCAGAAATCTTACCCTCCATTTCCACCATGGTTGCTTGATGTTCTGCTTGCCGATTTTCCAAAGTTGCACTGATAGTTGGTATATTTCTGGCTATGTCATTTATTGTTGTTGCCTCTCGCTCTCTGCTGATCATATGTATATTTCGATGGGGGCAGTCTCTCATCATATGGGGTTCTCCACAGCCCCAACATTTCAAAGGTTCCTTCATTCTGACTGTCCCTTCCTTTCTATTGTTCCCTTCTACTGGTTTTGAAGCCACTTGGGACTGAGCAGTTTGACTTTCTTTTGGTTTACTGAATTTTTTCCGCTGATGATCTCTACCAAAGTTTCTTAGATATGCTGGTTTTGGTCTTTTACCTTTGAACTCACCCTTGTTCAGCCAGCTCTTCCCTTGTTCAGCTTTACCTTTGAACTGCTGATAGCATAATATTGCTTTTCTAACAGCTTCATCCATTGTTTTTGGGTTGTCAAACTCAATTTTCTCCTTGTAGACAGTAGGCAAACAATTTAAAAACCTTTGCACCTTTGCTTTTTCTTCCCTAATGTAAGGAACATACCTCAGTAAATTAGTAAACTTAGTGACAAACTCATCAATAGTGAGCTGTCCTAGTCTAAGTTCATGGAATTCTTTTGCTTTATCATCATAATAACGTTCATTCAAATAACGAATTTTGAATTTAGTCTGAAAATCTTCCCAAGTAACTGTCTTTTCATCAATGGCATGTACCATTTTTGTATCTTCCCACCACAGTGTAGCTTTTCCTTGTAGCTGGTACACATCTAATCTAGCCTTCAGATTGCTTTCATATTCATAAACTTGGAAATACTTGATCATGTTCAGCAACCAAGCTTCAACATCCTCTTCCTTCTCCCCATCATAGGAGGGAGGTTTGATATTTCTAAACTCTCCCTGTAATTCTCTTTTCTGTTTATGTTACTGTCTAGCAGCATCATCATCATCAGACTCATCCATATTTCTCTTTCCGGAACCTTCACCTTCCTGGCTGTTCCGGGAAGTTAGCTCTCTGATGAGCTTTTCCTGCTCCTTACTGGTTGATGACAACATGTCATTCTGGCTTCTCAGTTCAGCCAATTCTCGTTGTAGCCTGTGCAACATAGCCATTACCGGGGCATTGGGATCTGGAGTAGCAAACTCATCACGCAGATCCACATAAATTCCTTCACCTTCAGCCATTTCAACTGTACACACTCACCACACAGATTAGCAAAATTTTATAAAAATTTCAGAAAAACAAAATATGTAATAATTAGTGAGCACAATAACAACAGCCCAGTTTTTTCACTTGGGCTCCGATACCATTTGTAACACCTCCAGCTTAAGGAAATTTTTTTATTTTTTTTTTCTTTCGATCCACCGGGATTTCCTCTCGATTCACCTATTTATTGGAATAATGATTCCAAAATTTCAACTCTACTTCCCCTTTTGATATAATTTCCTATAATCATCTAGTATTTCCATCTTCATAAAACATTAGACACTTCACCTATATACCTTTCAACAATATATATATATATATTTATATATAAATATATATATATATATATACACAACCTTTTATAATAATAAGAAGGGTGGTTCTCCTTTTTTCCTTTTTCATAATATAACATAAGCTATGTGGATATACTTCCCTTTTTCTAACTTCTACTAACACTGATACATTCAACCCATATATATTTGGATTCACTATATATTATGCCCATATATCTATATATCCATATATATAGAGCTAACCTCATTTTTTTAATATCCTTAATCACCATATATAGGTATATGTGGAGGTTATTGTATATAAATATACCACATACCCTATGTGCAAGTTATATAATTAATATATATATAAGTCCACCTTTAGTATAACTGAGCTTACCTATTTATCTTTTGGCAATATGAGTTCAATGAGCATGTATATATATATATTGCATCTATATCTATATATATATAACACATATATGGCCAAAACATTTTTTTCTTTTTTTAAATAATTTAAAACGCCACAATGTAGTGCCTATCATTAAATTAATCCCTCTAACGGTTTTGTTGGGGCCTTGCGCCTATACAACCCAGACATATAAAAGCATACGTTACCATTTAAACATTACACTGCCTACCTTTATTTTAACGCCTTACCAATATCCATGGAACTATATATTTTTTTTTTTTTGTGCGTGTAAGTATCCCATACTCCCGCCTACCGAGCACGAATTCTTGATGTAATTATCTCTTCTTATGCGAACCCTCGTTTTTTTGGATTTTCTAACCCTAACGTGCTGGGTTTTTGTATTGTTTGTTTGCACGCCAGTGGCCGGATTCTTCACGGCGGGTTCATTATTATTTGTTCCTACTTTTGCAGACCGCATCCATTTGAATGATATTCCGGTATGTAGACGTGGAAACCAGATACTAACTGAGATCACTTTCGACGGGTTACCAAAATGTCGGTTCATCATGATTGCTTACTGCTTCTGGAGCGTATTATTCACGTTACCCTATGGTTTAACGTATGATCTTGGCTCTGCAGACCGAGCTGGAGTTTCCCTCCAGAGAAGAAAGTACCGATTGCCGGCGCGTCTCGCTTCATACTGAGTGTGAGTTTGACTGGTGGCCTGCTGGTTGACAGGTCGGTTCATCCAAGTACTGGGAGGACCGATTTCTGCCACGGAGAATGACAATCCTAGGTTTAATACTCTATTCGTTTGCAGGCAGGACGTAGCTACTCCATACCCCACACTGCGCGCCTCACTATTGCCTGGTACGAGCCTGTCATCGTAGCCGCGTTATCTCTATCAACCTGGGGATTTCCTGATCTTCCTGTACCAGTGCAATTAGGGTTACAAGAATTTCTTTTAAGTCGATTCTCCTGTGCGGGTTGTTCATCCTATCTTTCCCTCTTATTTCTGGAGGTAGCACCGATGCATTTAACATTCCACTGCCTACCTATGTTACTCTATGTTATGATGGTATGAATTAGCTACATATAAAACTTAAGAAAAATTGCTTGATTATTGTAGTACTACATTTAACAGAGTCCATCACAAGGCAAATACCTTCCAGAATCTGCAATTGACCAACCTCCCAACCTTAGAATCCTCTTTATCTCCCAGGATTCACCCCCGAGAAGAGATCACTTCCTAGAACAGATCCACCTCTGATCTGCCTAGGAGCAACTTATTTAAGCTCATATTTCCCCACAGCATGTTTCTAAATCTGCGTCCAGAATAGCAGGATGCTTTCTTTCCTGTTTAGCCTAGGCTTCCCATTTTGGGACTCTTTAAAGCTGCTTTAAGCTTTTCCTCAGCTTTTCTAGCTTTTTTCTCACCTCTTCCCAACTACTCCTCTTCATTGGGGAAATTTAGATTCCTCCTCAAATCTGAATTAATTTCTTTCAAGGATTTTTGAAAGATTTTGGGGATTTGTTGCCTTATCCATCCTCATGGATTTGGAAAGTGATCTCAAATTCTCATCTTGGTGAAAATGCACCATCATTTTATTTATTTCCTCAAATAAAATATGCAATTACATTCACACCACACTTATCCCTTGGGGTCCACCCCCTTAGGATTTAAGTTCAAATGTCTAACTTTTAAAAAAATTCAACACACAAATTGGGGGTGTTACAATATTAGATAATGGTCCACCATTTTTTACCATGATTATAAACCCCGCAGATTTATATTAAACTCAAGGATTAATATTATAAATGCTATGGATAATATTATACACTAAGTATATGAACCCTTAGATTAATAAATCCAAGATATTTATATATAAACCCAATGGAATAACAAAATAAAGAGTTTAATACTAAAATTCAAAGTAATTATAAACCCAAGGGAATAATATTAAACCAAGGGGATTAATATTATAAACCCAAGGTAAAAAATAACCCTAAGATAAATACTATAAACCCTAAAATAAACATGGTAAATATGGCTTACCACGGTTGATTTTCACATTGATACAATCTTTGTGATAATGTGACATTGGAGCATGGTTGACCATGGTTTATTTTCATATTGAGAAAATATTTTCACAATCTAACATTGGAGGATGCTTAACCATGATTGACCATGGTCAAAGATGATTGACAATTTTTTACCATTGTTGACCATGGTTTATGATGGTTGACAATGGTTCATTTTCATAGTAACACAATCTTTGTCACAATGAGATGTTTGACCATGATTCATCAAGGTTGACCATGATTATAAAAGCAAGGGACTTCTATTAAACCCAAGGACTAATATTATAAACTCTATGAATAAAACCAATGGTTTACCATTGTTGATCATGCTTGACTATGGCTGACCATGGTTTATTTTCATATTGAGACAACATTTGTAATAATATTACGTCGGACCATGGTTGACCATGATTATAAACCCAAGGGATTTATATTAAAACCTATGAATAATATTAAAGACCATATGAATAACATTATACCCTATGTATCTGAACCCTTATATTAATAAACCCTAGGGATTGAAATGATAAACCCAAGGGAATAATAAACCTAAGCTATTAATATTAAAATTTCAAGGGATTATAAACCCAAGTGAATAATATTATAGCCCAAGGGATTAATATTATAAACATAAGCTAAATAAACCCTAAGATAGATACCCTATGTATATTAACCCTTATCTTAATAAACCCAAGGGATTGATATTATAAACCTAAGTTGTTAAGACTAAAATATCAAGGGATTATAAACCCAAGTGAATAATATTAACCCAAGGGATTATTATAAACATAAGGTAAATAAACCCTAGGAAAAATATTTTAAACACTAATATAGATATTGTAAACCTTAGAATTATCATGGTTGACCATTGTTGATTTTCATATTCAGACAATATTACTCACAATGCGACATTGCCTCGTGCTTGACCATGGTTGACCATGGTGGATTTTCATATGCAGAAAATATTTTATCACAATGCAATCTTCGACCATGGTTGATTTTAATATTGATAAAATATTTTTCATAATGTGACATTGGACTATTGTTAACCATGATTATAAACCAATAATATTCATATCATAGCAAAGGATAAATATTATAAACCATATGAAGAATATTAAACCATAGCAATAAGAACCCTTAGATTAGTAAACCCAAGGGATTAATACTAAAAACCCAATAGAATAATATCAAACCCAACGAATAAATATTATAAATCCAATGTATATAAACCCTAAGATAAAGCTCATAAATCATAAAATAAAAATGGTTGACGAGGGTTTACCATGCTTGATTGTCATACTCAGACAATATTTGCCACAATGTGACATTGGACCATGGCTGATCTTTATATTGACGCAATCTTTGTCACAATGTGAAAATGGACCATGGTTGACCATTGTTGACCATGATTATAAAACCAAGGCATTTTTATTAAATCTCAGGGGATTATAAACCGAGGTGAATAACATTAAAACACAAGGGATTAATATTATAAACCTAAGGTAAATAAACCCTAAGATAAATATTTTAAACCCTAATATAGATATTGTAAACCTTAGAACTATCATGGTTGACCATTGTTAATTTTTATATTCAAATAACCAAGGGGATTAGTATTATAAGCCGAAGGTAAATAAAACCTAAGATAATTATTATAAACCCTAAAATAAACATGGTTTACTATGGTTTACCATGATTAATTTTCATATTCAGACAAACTTTGTCATAATGCAACGTTGGACAATGGTTGACCATGGTTGATTTTCATTTTGAGACAATATTTGTCAGAATGTGACATTAGAGGATGCTTAACCATGATAGACCATGGTTGATGACAATTTCCAATGGTTTACCATTGTTTACCATGGTTGATGATTGTTCACAATGGTTCATTTTCATATTAAGACAATCTTTGTCACAATGATATGTTGGACCATGATTGATAAAGGTTGACCATGACAATCAACCCAAGGTATTTCTATTAAACCCAAGGAATAATATTATAAAATATATGAATAAACCCAATGGTTAATCATTGTTGATCATGGTTGACTATTTTTTACCATGGTTGATTTTCGTATTCACACAATCTTTGTCATAATATGACACCATACCATGTTTGAGGATTTTTTTTTTTCTAAATAAAACTGATCTATTAACAAGTGCGTAAAGTTACAATACGACCGAGGTCAAAAACAACTGCCTTTGGGATGGCAGATCTAACAGAAAGAAACAGGAAAAGAGACTGCCCATTGACAGCGGGACCGGCCTGGTGGAGAGAACCAAGAGCCATGCAAGGGTTCAGTACCAAAGACATACTGAGTGTATACATGACAAAGCAGGGACAAGTCCAAAAACCCCTTAACCATATGAACATAGATAAAAGCCCAGGAATGGGCCAAAAGAAAGAGAAAAGCACCATATTAAACAAACTATTCATCAGGCGGAACTTCCTCAACCCGTCACCAACCAAAAGCTTGCATATCCCTTGCCAGCGCCTCTTTAGAAACCGAGGGCCTCTGTTCCGCAGTCTCTATAACTTCTACAAGCACACTGAAAGCAAGAACATTCGAGGGTTGAAAAGGCACGTTGACAACTCCACTCTGAATATTGGAACCATGAGTAGCGTGCTGAGCTAGGCTAGGTGGTTGAACATTGGACTCCCCCGGCTGGGCCTCCTCCTAAAAAATGACAGAGAAATGAACCAAAATTCTTGGACGGTTCAGGGCGCTCTCAAAGATGAAACGTGCGCTACCAGTGGTGGCTGGAGGAACAAAGGCTGTAGGAAGGGAACGCCCTCTCCCACTGCGGGTTCGCAGATAACAACCTGGACTCCTGCCGCTCGAGCTAGGTGGCACCTCAGACGAGTGGCTGGTAGATGCCGTGGGAGGGAGGCCCCTGGTGCTACCCCTTCAGCTCCTCATTCGATGGTGTAACCGAGGCATGGAGGAAGCAAGCGAGGTCGAGGTGACAATCGATCTGGAGCAAGTCTCCCAATGAGCTTCCCAATCAACAACAAACTCAGCGACTAGGAAGTGATGGGAAGCATGAACATGAAAATCGATAATTGACACCAGAACGACAAGATAATCGACATCAAACTCCAGAAAACTAGAGTGGATATGCAACGGACCAGAATGTAAGAGCGAGACCTCACTACCAAGGGAGTTGTGCAACTGAACCTCGGCATAGAATGCCTTGCCTCCCTGCTCTTTAACCTCTCCAATATTGCTACGAAAAACCTGTCCAATAATGGACTCATTGTTGAAGGAGGCGGACTCCCGCATGCCAAAGCATGCGAAGGCGAAATTCCAAGCAGAAACCATAGTGTGAACTATCAGCTCCCGAGAGGCCGTGCCTTTGAGCTTAGCGCTAAATAAATGCCAAGATCTAGCATGTGATGGCGTGTTAATATGCTCATCCTGGGTGGGCATGTGTCGATCCACCTTGCCCAGCCCCTGTCCTATCAACATAAACTCCTTACAGAACACCCGCATTCGGGACATGTTTGACGATTATTATAGACGCAAGTGATTTATATTAAAACCTATGAATAATATTATAAACCCTATGAATAATATTATACCCTATGTATATGAACCCTTAGATTAATAAACCTAATGTATCTATTTTATAAACCAAAAGGAATAAGAAACCCAAGGTGTTAATACTAAAATCTCAAGGGATTATAAACCCAAGTGAGTAATATTAACACCCAAGGGATTAATGTTATAAGCCTAAGGTAAATAAACCCTAAAACAATTATTTTAAACCCTAACATAGATATTTTAAACCTTAGAATTATCATGGTTGACCATTGTTGATTTTCATGTTTAGACAATATTTGTCACAATGCGATGTTGCATCATGGTTGACCTAGTTGATTTTCATATGCAGGAAATATTTTATCACAAGGCAACTTTCGACCACGGTTGATTTTCATATTGAAAAATATTTTTCACAATGTGATGTTGAACTGTTGTTGACCATGATTATAAACTAAGGGGATTCATATTAGACCAAAGGATAAGCATTATAAACCCTATGAGTAATGTTAAACCATAGGAATAAGAACCCTTAGATTAATAAACCCAAGGAATTAATACTGAAAACCTAAGGGAATAATATTAAACTCAAGGGATAAATATTATAAATCCAATGTATATAAACCCTAATATAAATATTATAAATCATAAAATAAACATGGTTGACGTGGGTTTACCATGATTGATTTTCATATTGCAAAAATATTTTCCACAATGTGACATTGGACCATGGTTGATTTTTATATTAACAAAATCTTTGTAACAATGTGACACTAGACCATGCTTGGCCACAATTGAACATGATTATAAACCCAAGGGATTTTTATTAAGCCCTAGGATTAATATTATACCCTAGTAATATGTGCCCTATGATTAATTATAAACCAAATATAATCATAAACCCAAGGGATTAATTCTAACACCCCAATATTTTATAAACCCAAGAGAATAATATTAGACCCAAGGGAGTAATATTATAAACCTAAGGTATATAAACCCTAAAATAAATATTATAAATGCTAAAATAAACATCGTTGACTAAAATAAATATGTTTGACTATGGTTTAATTTTGTTGACCATGGTTGAATATAATTGACTATGGTTGGAAGTCATATTAAACCCAAGGAATGAATATTATCAACCCTATATAATTATTTAATTCCATCGGATTTGTATTAGACCAAAGGACTAATATTATGAAACCTATGAATAATAGTAAATGCTAGAAATATGAACCATGAGATAAATTAAACCTAAGGATTGATATTATAAATCCATGGGAATAGTAAACCCAAGAGATCAATACTAAAAACCCAAGGGAATAATATTACACCCAAGGGAAAAATATTATAAACCGAAGGTATATAAAACCTATAAACCTATTATTATGGTTGACCATGGTTGATTTCCATATTGAGACAACTTTTTCACAAAGTGATGTTGCAACATGGTTCACCATGGTTAACCATGATTTATTTTCATATGCAGATAATATTTTGTCACAATGAAATGTTGGACCAAGATTTATTTTTATTTCGAAAAAATATTTTCTACAATGTGACATTGGACCGTTGTTGACCATGTTTATAAACCAAGGGGATCTATATTAGTCCTAATGATTAATATTAAAAAAACTCTAAATAATATTAATCCCTAGGAATAAAAAAAAATAGATTAATAAATCTAAGGGATTGATATTAGAAACCAAAGGGATTAATACTAAAAACCCACGGGATTATAAACCCAAGGTAATAATACTAAAATGGGGAGATAAATATTATAAACCCAAGGTATATAACCCTAGATAAATATGATAAAACCTAAAATAGACATGGATGACCATGGTTTACCATTCTTGATTTTCATATTGGGAGAGTCTTTGGTAGAATGCGATGTTGGACCACATGGTAGACCATGGTTGATTTTTATATCGAGACAATATTTGTCACAATGTGGCACTTGACCATGGTTGGCCATCGTTGACCACGATTATATAACCAAGGGATTTTTATTAAAAAATAGGATTAAGATTATAAACCCTGTGAATAATATTCTACCCTAGGAAAATGAACCCTTAGATTAATAAGCCTAATGGATTGATATTCTAAACCCAACGGAATCATAAACCGAAGGGATTAATTATAAAGCCCGAATATTTTATAAATGGAAGAGAATAGTATTAGAACGAAGGGATTAATATTATTTAAACCCATGGTATATAAAACCTAAAATAAACAATATAAAAATGAAATTATTGTAAGAATATAAACATTAAACCTAATTTAAATTTAATGCTAGCTTGATGACCATAGTTTACCATGCTTTATTTTCATATTAAGACAATATTTTGCACAATGTGGCATTGAACCATGGTTGATCATGACTATAAACCCACGGGATATATGTGAAACCCTAGGATTAATATGATAGACTCTATAAATAATATTATAATAAATAATATGAATAATATAAATATAAATATTAATATGAGTAATATTAATATAATTATATGAATAATATTAATAATATTATATATAATAATATTGATATAATAATATCAATAATATATAATAAATGTGGTTGACTATGGTTGACCATGTTGGGCAATTGCAACTTGGGTAGACCCTAGTTAGCCATTATGAATGACTATACCAAGGGGTTTCTAGTGTGCAAGGGATGACAATGGTTGACCAAGGATGACCATGTTTGAGTAAGGTTAACCATGGTTGAGTATGGCTAAGTAAGGTTTTGTATCGTTCAACATAGGTGAGAATGAGTGACAATGATTGACTATGTTGTCAATGTTTGGCCATGGTTGATTAAAATGATTAAATTGTTAATCTTATTAATATCACTTATTGATATTAATATTAGTACTATTTCTATTAACAATATTAATTTTAATATAATTAATACTATTAATAATATGGTTACAAAGAATATTTTTTTTTTAATTTCAATTTTATTAAAGTACAAGCCCTCAAATTCTTTTTTATTTTAAAGAAAATAGAATTATAATAAATTAAAAAATTATTATACTTATTTATATAGTATTATATTTATTTATTCAACATAGGTGAGAATGAGTGACAATGATTGACTGTGTTGTCAATGTTTGGCCATGGTTGATTAAAATGATTAAAATGTAAATATTATTTATATTACTTACTCATATCAATATTAATACTATTTATATTAACAATATTAATTTTAATATAATTAATACTATTAATGATATCGTTACAAAGAATATCCCTGATTTATTTAAATGTATGTTTTTGCCATTTTTTTTTCAATAATGGAGATGTACCTGTAATTTTTCCTTAAAAATGATAACTCTATTAAATGACACCATAAATTTATTTTCTTTTTCGCATTCTAAGAGATTTCTCCAAATAAAACTCACAACATCAAATAATACTGTCAATGTGCTTTCAATGACTCAATTTTATCCCTTCCTCTTGGATATCAATTATTGTAAAAGCCAATACTTTTGATGGGACAGTAGACTAATTCTAATAATTATTATCTAAATCAGTTGGTAGTTGTGATTGTGTGCTTACAAAAGATTTTTTCAACCAGTGGAATTTTAGCAGGTTATCACATGGATTTCACATCGCGCTTGTGGGGCACATATTTGTATGGTCCATATTTGTCCTGTTGAATCAATGATGGTTTCATCCTATGGCTTGGTGATTTTGGGTGACCACCCTTGTTACCCTCGTTTCATTCTCATTTGATTTTTTTGCAGGACCTTTGGCCCTAGACTAAAATTCCTTGGTGTAAAACCCTGGATTTGTGCATTTTCCCAACAGAGGCACTCTAGTCCTTTAACACACTAACACTCTCTTCTTTTAGGTCAATATAATGACGTTTGGACTACACAAGTATTCCCACACTGAACCTTTTTGGGGATGCCTCTCTTAGATTTGTGATCATTTTTGCATTGGGAGTTTTCTCTCTCTCTTTTTTAACTCATTTGTGTTTTTTCTTTGGTAGGCAACTCATCTACACACCTAGTCAGAGGTCCATTGGCCACAACGGTTCTAAGTTCCTAATTTATTTTTCATCGCTTAATTGTTATATCTGGGTTTCATTATCGCTAGAATGGCTTGTCTCATGCAATATAGCATGAGAATAATGTTATCCCATTTCGAAATGGTGATTTTTCCCATCCTTTAGATGATAAATTTGACAATAGTGAGCGATTCGACATACAAAGCCAAATCTCTTCCATTTGAATAAGTGTAAAACCTCCATCTCCTTCCTTTTTTCCCTGTGAAGTCATCACATTGAATAATATAGCTTCTTTCTTGCTCCAAGCTAGCATGGTGCTTAGATAATTCCCATACACTCCGAATTAGTGAGTTGCTTCATCCCCAAATTAAATAGAAAGGTAGACAAAACTTCATTCATATTTTTTCATGAGTTTCTCAATCCATCTCGCAATTTATAAAATGCATTAAATTGAGGCATTCCATACACATTAATCTAGTACCAATGATGTGTGTGGCCAAACCCATAATGGATATATTCATGTACAAGTTAAGTTGTGGTTGATTATTGCCACAGTTGTGGTGTGATGCAAAAAGACTTGTCTCGTGACGTGTTGTTGGTTAAAAATAAAAAATCATGGTAAAAATTGCAGATCTAGAGCTCGGTGAGCCTTTTATAATTCAATTTCTATCAAAATGGATATTCACGAGGTGAGTGTTTTCATTGTGTTTTTCCTTTTACAAAGTTAAGATGGGGGGTTGGTTATTGCAACAATTGTGGTGTGATGCACACGGACATGTCTCACGACAACCTGGTGGGAAAAAAAAAATATGTCTTTCATAATTCAATTCCCTTCAAAATGTATATTCATCGTGTGAGTGTTTTATTGTGTTTTTTTTTCAAAATTTCCTTTTTTGTTTTTGCTCAACATTAATTTTTCTCTTTCTCATAGGTTATCTTTCCATTCAAAATTTTAAATTTGAATGATTAAATTTCCATTGATCTTCATTTATAAAATCATCAATTAAGTTTTTTATAATTCAAATTGTGTCAAAATGGATATTCACGAGGTAAGTGATTTATTGTGTTCTTTTTTCTTTTTTTTCAAAATTTCCTTTTTTGTTTTTGTTGAACATTAATTTTTCTCTTTTTGAAAGGTTAGTTTTCCATTCAAAATTTTAAATTTGAATGATTAACTTTCCATTGATTTTCATTTATAAAATCATCCTACTCATAATTATATTAGAGAGCTTAACTTGAAATAATGTTGGAAAGAAATGGTATGTGAGATCATTTTCTATTTCATTTATTTTAAGTTCAAAAATTACTTATAATTGGTTGACAATTGATAGAAAGCATGAGTTGAAAATTTATATAAGGATAATCATCCTTTATTTTTGTTTATTTTTCAAATATAGGTTAATTTAATATAATTTCTTCTTCTGCAATTCTTGAGATATGAAAAGGGTATGGTTTTCTTTTTAGTATAAATTTCACTAGAAAAATAAAATCAGGCCAAACAAGCCCCCTTTTAAAAATTACAAGTAGCGTAAATCTATTATATCCCTCATTTATTTAGTTTTACAAGGATATAATTGTTGCAGTTGCACATTCAGTGTATGTTTCTGAATTTTTTACAAACAATGAAGATTTACTTGTATTTGTTCTTTAGAAAACATAACATTGATATATAAGGTTCTTTCGGTAACTCAATTGTATCCCTTACTCTTGGATATCAATGATTGTAAAATCCAATCCTTTAGCTAGAACAACCTCTTGTATATCAATGGTTTTAAAAGCTAGTCTTTTTGCACGAATAATGGATTGATTATAATACTCATTATCTAAATGAGTTAGTACTTGTGATGGTGTTCTTAGAAACGGTTTTGTAGGCCTCAGGAATTTTAGAAGGCTATCCAAAATGTGATTTAAACTTAATAAAAACATGTATTAATAGAACCACTCAAAGCTTATTCTACATATGTATGTATAGTACCATTGCCTACATATGAAATTCAAAAAACTTATTCTCCTTCTATAGCGAAGCTTTGTCTTTATATTTTTCGTACACTATAGGCTAGCCTAGCTATCGCGACCTAGTGGATAGAATAATTTTTATTGTTTGGAATGTATGGAGTAGAATGCTTATATTCATTGAGGAATGAGAGTGAAATTTTGATGTGGTGTTTGTAATTGCAAGATATATTTACTGTACAGGCATATGTTTAACACATCCTTGAAATGGTTAGTACTGCCTATATAAAATTGTAATCGTAATATAGATTATGACTTCCATACTTTGTTAAACATAGCTTGCACCTGAACTTCTTGTGTACTATCCTCATGTTTTATGAAATGAGTGGATCTACTGTGAAAGAGTGCTTGAATTATTTATTTTATTTTTTTTAGTTATTTTTCTCAGCTAGTTCATTTTTTTTATTGTCACCCTATCCTCAATAATCAGGTCCCATGAAGAAGATTGTTTAGTATGTTTCATTGAAATTTGTGGAGATTCTTTTTCATGTAAATTCCAAGCGGTTAGTTAACTTTGTTATCAAATTAAGCCATTTAATTAAAATTACTTCACATTGACATCACTTTACTAATATGAAGACATTGAATCACCTGAAAAATATGGAGTGAACATACAAGGAAGGTTCTTATAACAATGAATACACATTAATAAAAAAAACCATATAGACATGTTTTCTTCTTTTATATTCCTCTCATAGTGTATTATTGTGTGGTTTCTTATTGTGTTACAATTTTCATCATGAGAGGTGAACAACATCTTATCAGTAAGATTCACCAATGGTATGCACTCTCTATTTCTGATCTCAAAGACAAATAATTATGTGAAATGATGGCTATAGGTGACTTATTTTTTCTGAAATTATTGAGGGATGAAAAATGTATGGTCTCCTTTTCAGTATAAGTTTCACTGGACATTTCAAATAAAAGAAAAAAATCCCCCTTTTAAAGATTACAAGTACCATAAATCTATTATATTCATGATTTAATTAGTGCTACAAGGATAGAATTGTTGCAACTACATATTCAATGTATGTTTTTTCCATTTTTTTCCCAAAAATGAATATTTACTTGTAATCGTTCTTTAAAAATCATAGCTTTTTTAAATGAGACCAAAACTTTATTTTTTTTTCTGCAATATAAGGGAATTCTCCATAGAGTATGGCTCTCACTTGATTTCCTTGGGTAGTAGGTATAAACACCCCAAGTATGTACCCCTGCAAGCATCATTTAAAATTTAGGAAGATTTTATTAAGCTAGAAAATAAAATACATGTATTTGCGCTATAGAGGATCCTTCGATGGGAGCTACCTACACTTTCATATTTACATCAACGAATCATGAAATATATTAAAATCCAAGCCTTTAATAGTTGATATAAATACATTTATATCAATAGCTGACGCCTCCTCGAATAGGTTTTAGGTGGAGGTAATCCAATCAAGCCTAATAGAGTCATAGATACCTTTATTTTTTCACTTCTTAATGAGAACCATAAGCTAGGGCCAACCTGTTAGAGGAACTTTGGGTTCCTAAACCCAGATATTTCAAAAGTACATGATGTATATTTGAGTTTTGGTTGTTGTGCAGCTCCTCCTCAACCATATTCGCCTCCTGCAAGCCCACCACCTAGCTCTATTATTTATTTAGTGGAAGTATTTGTTGTAAACTCACCTTATAATTATCCCATGAACAAAGTGCTCCCAAAACATCAAAAAACATTGGTTTTGCAGTTGATTTTAGCACAACTAAATCTCCTCGTATCTTCTCAATGGAGCTTGGGATAACTGATTTCAAACTCTTTGTTAAAAAAAACTAATAAATAAATAAAATTATATAAAATTTTCACTCCTATTTTTTTTGTCACTCTTTCATATGCTCCAGCCTTAGGGCGTTCTCTTTGCAACATTTGGTACGATTTCTAGTTTAAAAAATTCCAACCATAGGCAGTCAATGATCTACTAATCGCAATTGACTCATTTTTCACCTTGAATTGATTAATACATATTAACTACATTTAATAATATGGTTGATATGCGTTGATAGGTGTATAGCACATCCAAAAATAAGCATATATCTACCACGTTAATCATTATTGTATATATCTTATTAAAAGCTAACTATTTCTCTCTCATGATTAATAACTACATAAATAGTCACAACTATTTATTGTATGTTTATATATTTATAGTTATTATATTGATATTATATTATATATTGATATCATACTATATTATTATATAATATTACTTTCATATTCTAATTGTTATTTATCAAACTATAATATAATATTATATATTTATTAATAGAATTTTCAATATATTTTATATACATAATGAGAGCATATTGATAATATTAACTATATATAGAATATCTATTAAAGTTATATATATCATAAAAAATCAATACCATTTTAATGAATGAACCCATGACATTATTATTATAAACCAAAAGTAGGTATATAAATAAACTAAAGGGATTAAAGTTATAAATTCAAGGCACTAATAAACCCAAGAGATTATTAATATTATAAATCCAAGGGATTAATGTTATAAACCTAGGGGGTTAGTATTAAATATAATATATTATTAATATTAAAAATAAAATAATATTACTTATAGAGAGTGTAACATATATATAAACTAAAGTCTCAATATTATAAAATGAAGGGATTAATATTATAAACCCAAAGGATTAACATTATAAATCCAAGGGATTATTAATATTATAAAATTTTGGGATTAATATTCTTAACAAAAGAGATTATTAGTATTACAAATCCTTGGAATTAATTATAAACCGAAGGGATTAATAAACCGAAATAATTATTAATATAATAAATTGAAAGTATTAATATTATAAACCCTTTTAATTAATTTTTTTAATGGAAGGGATTCTTAATATTATAAACCAAAATGATTAATCAACCCAAGGGATTAATATTATAACTCATTGGGATTAATAAACCCAAGGGATAATTAATATAACAAACCCAAGGGATAATAAATATAGCAAACCCAAAGGACTAATATTATAAACATAATGAATTAATAAACCCAAGGTATTCTTAGTAGTATAAACCGAATGGATTAATATTATAAACCCAAGGTATTATCAAAACCAAGGGATTAATATTAAAAATTAGGATTTATATTATAAAAAACCCACTAGGGTTAATTTTATAAACAATATTAAGCTAATATTTGTCACAATGCGATGTTGGACCACGGTTCACTATGGTTGATTTTCATATTGAGACAATCTTGGTATATTGTGACATTGGACCATGCTTGACCATGATTCACCATTTTTTATGATGGTTCACAATGGAAAAATATTGTTGACAATTGTTTACCATTGTTGATGATGGGTTGCAATGGTTGAAAATGGTTGATTTCTATATTGAGATAATATTTGACACAATGTGACATTAGATAATGGTTCACCATTGTTGACCATGATTATGAACCCCGCAGATTCATGTTAAACTCAAGGATTAATATTATAAACTCTATGAATAATATTATACCCTAAGTATATGAACCCTTATATTAATAAACCCAAGATATTGATATTATAAACGTAATGGAATAATAACCTCTAGAGGTTAATACTAAAATTGAAAGTGATTATTGACCCAAGGGAATAATATTAAACCAAGGGGATTAATATTATAAACCCAACGTAAAAAACCTAAGATAAATATTATAAAACCTAAAATAAACATGGTTAGCTATGGTTTACAACAGTTTATTTTCACATTGATACAATCTTTGTGATAATGCGACATTGGACCATGGTTGACCACGCTTGATTTTCATATTGAGAAAATATTTGTCACAATGTGACATTGGAGGATGCTTAACCATGATTGACCATGGTAAAAGATGATTGACAATGGTTTACCATTGTTGAATATTTTTTACCATTATTGACCATGGTTTATGATGGTTGACAATGGTTCATTTTCATATTAACACAATCTTTGTCACAATGAGATGTTGGACCATGATTCATCAAGGTTGACCATCATTATAAACCCAAGTAATATCTGTTAAACCCAAGGACTAATATTATAAACACTATGAATAAAACCAATGGTTTACCATTGTCGATCCTAGTTGACTATGGTTGGCCATGGTTTATTTTCAAATTGAGACAGTATTTGTCATAATATGACATTGGACCATGGTTGACCATGATTATAAACCCAATGTATTTATATTAAAACCTATGAATAATATTTTTTTTTTCTAAGTTAAACTATTATTGTTATATCATACACAGAAAAAATTTACATGTCTCTTCCTCTGGCCTTGGCGAGCCAATTCCGGAGGGAAGTATCAAAATTTTGATGCTAGAGAACGGACTGCCCTAGATGAGGAAACCAGTCCACCAGAAGCACACAATTTTTTTTCCCTGAATGGGAAACCAACGTGCACAATATTGAAGTTTGAACTAAAGTCTAAAAGCATAGTCATCCAAAACATGTAAAAACTAGAGAGTGTTTCAAAAAAGTTGCTAAAAAGAAAGGGATACCTACAAATGAGGCTGGTGAGGACCATCATTCTTCTTGCTGGAGATGGGTTCTTCCTCCTTTATCTTGCAGACATAGAAGGAGTCATCATCCTCTTTTCATGTTGCGTGGATGGTGGCCGGAATCCGTGGCGAACAAGGAGTGTTAAGCTGATTGGAGGTGGCCTCCATCTAACTGTTGTCTATCACCTTGTCCTCAACATCACTTTTAGAGCTTTTCCCACCACTGGAACCCGAGTTAATACTAGTACAGTGGCCGCTTCTGGAGGCATTTTTCATAGGGATAGCCTTCATCTTTTGAGGGATGAAGGTTGGCTGAGGCGGGATGCTAGACTTACATGGACGTTTCTTGGGTCGACTGCTAGAGGAGGCAGGAGGGGAAACATGGAGCTGTAGAGATAATTCGGTAGAGAGATTAATAGGGTCCTCCCAGCCAACAGAGTGATTCAGTTTTGTTGCCATGACCTGTGAAAGTGGTGGTCTAGATGGAAGACCTCAACCTCCTGCCCTGCAACAGCACATACGATGACGCCGAGGCCTGTTAGGAAAAGGAGCGGAAGTGCAGGACCAGGAGAGAGTGCTTGAAAACATCGAAGAGGAGTTGCCTCTACCAGAGAATGCCAAGGGGAGACTATGACAGGGCAGCAATGGGCCAAGAGCCAGAGGTTGAGAGGTCGAACGAGAAGCATGCAGAGAAAGCAGAAGTGAGAGATGAATGGAGACCAAATGGACGTGGGAGGCGGGCTTAATAGCCATGGTGTATGAATTGAGAGCTCTTAATGCTCTGCAGCTGGAGGACATAGAATTGAAGATGGTGGAATCTCAATTCATGTCAAACCTGCGACATTTAACACTGGACGGTCGCCCATGTCTGAGCGCATGGGATGGACAGATGTCCCTCCACATGGCTTCCAAGTGGGCTCCCAAATTTCTATATAGCACCTGCATCCGGGTAAAGCTATGAATAAGATTATAAACCATATGAATAACATTATACCCTATGTATATGAACCCTTAGATTAATAAACCCAAGGGATTGAAATGATAAACCCAATGGAATAATAAACCTAAGGTTTTAATACTAATATTTCAAGGGATTAAAAACCCAAGGGAATAATATTATAGCCCAAGGGATTAATATTATAAACCTAAGCTAAATAAACCCTAAGATAGATACCCTATGTAAATGAGCCATTATATTAATAAACCGAGGGGATTGATATTATAAACCTAGGGCGTTAGTTCTAAAATCTCAAGGGATTATAAACCCATGTGAATAATATTAAAACCCGAGGGATTAATATTATAAACCTAAGGTAAATAAACCATACGAAAAATATTTTAAACCCTAATATAGATATTTTAAACCTTAGAATTATCATGCCTAACCATTGTTGATTTTCATATTCAGAAAATATTTGTCATGATGCGACATTGCCTCGTGGTTGACAATGGTTGGCCATGGTAGATTTTCATATGCAGGAAATATTTTATCACAATGCAATGTTCGACCATGGTTGATTTTATTATTGATAAAATATTCGTGATAATGTGATGTTGGACTATTGTTAACTATGATTATAAACCAAGAAGATTCATAGTAGAGCAAAGGATAAATATTATAAACCATATGAATAATATTAAACCATATAAATAAGAACCCTTAGATTACTAAACCCAAGGGATTAATACTGAAAACCCAATAGAATAATATTAAATGGAATGGATAAATATTATAAATCCAATGTATATAAACCCTAAGATAAATCTTATAAATCATAAAATAAAAATGGTTAATGAGGGTTTACCATGCTTGATTTTCATATTGAGAAAATATTTTCCACAATGTGATGTTGGACCATGGTTGATTTTTATATTGGCACAATCTTTGTCACAATGTGACACTGGAACATGGCTGGCTACTATTGACCATGATTTTTTTTTTCTAAGTTGAGCTAATTCTATTTATGTATAAGTAGTAGTAAAAAACTGCCGCAGTTCAGCTGCATTAGCCTGAAACTGGGCTTGAAAGTCTAACAAAATGCAGAAAGGAAGCTGCCGATATAGGGAAACCAGCTTTTTTGAAACAGTCTTGCCGCCCTTATGATGGGAAACCGGCTGAATTGTTATAGTTGCATAGACACTGTGACAAAAAGCTAGAACTGTAATGAAAGAGAACCTGTAGACTGCTAAGTACATAGTAGAACTAACATCATTACAAAAAGAAGCTATGTCTAAGACCATACTGTTTTCAGTTGGAAGTGACTGGAGACTGTGGCTCCTCCAGAATTGGGTAGCCGTAGTAGTTCTCCGGTTCATCCACATTAGCATCAGTAACATTCTGAATCATTGCGCCTTGGGCCTCCGAGGTTTCCACCTGCAAGGGAGATGAAGCACAGGGGGGGAAGGCAGCGACATCAGGCGTGGCTAGGTTTTCAGGAGGCGTGGCAGTCGAGGTGGAGCGAGGCGCAACAGTGGAGGAATGGGGGCCAGGAGGGGCTGCAGAGGGGGCATTTGCAAAAGCAGAGCTGACAGAGGCATCTTCACACAAAGTAATGGTGATATAAGCAGTAATCGAGGGGCGGGTGAGGGTGCCATCAAACCTCAATTCTGCGCGTTGGGTGGACTGCCGGATGAAAGGTCTACTGGTGGGCAGGGGGACGTAAACAAAATCAAAAGGGATTTCAGTGGCAGGCCTACTGGAGGAGGGTCGCTCTCCAGCGGAACCACCCCGAGAGTTGCCTCTGCGAGCTGTCATACGAGGCCTGAGACGAGGCATGGCAGTCTCTTTGTCGGGAGTCTTCGGAGCGGCCTCAGCAGAAGAGCAAGAAGTGAACGGAGGCGGGCCACCAGAGTGCAGGACGTCGGGCTGGTTATAGAGCAGCTGAGGGCCAGCATTCCGTCCTGTGCAAAACCTGCTATTCGAGAAATGAACACCCTGAGAGAATTCGATACAGCTTAATAGAGAGCAGCGCCGGCATGTGGCTGTGCGAGCACTTGGCTCAGCACAGTGGGCATGGCACTCACCGGCGAGAGGCACCATACAGTCGTGGAGGGAGGCGATGAACGCTTCGGACAGAGGATCGAACAGAATGTCAATGGCCATAATGCCCAGAACCGTCGAGGCGAGGCTATAGAAGTGCCGGCTCAAATGAGCATTGAAGAGGGTGGCCGGCGCATTGAAGGCGCGTTGAGAGAAGCCATGGGGATCCATTTGGCTACCACGCTCATCAGGCTTTGGGAAGAGGATCACACACGTATCCTCTGTCCCCATGAAGCTGTCATACATCCGCATCCGGAATACTATTGACCATGATTATAAACCCAAGGTATTTTTATTAAATCTTAGGGGATTATAAACCCAAGTGAATAATATTAAAACCCAAGGGATTAATATTATAAACCTAAGGTAAATAAACCCTAAGATAAATATTTTAAACCCTAATATAGATATTGTAAACCTTAGAATTATTATAGTTGACCATTGTTGATTTTGATATTCCGACAACCAAGGGGATTAATATTATAAGCCCAAGGTAAATAAACCCTAGGATAATTATTATAAACCCTAAAATAAACATGGTTTACTATGATTTACCACGATTGATTTTTATATTGAGACAACGTTTATCATAATGTGAAGTTGGACCATGGTTTACCATGGTTGATTTTCATATTGAGACAATCTATGTTAGAATGTAACATTAGAGGATGCTTAACCATGATTGACCATGGTTGATGAATATTGCCAATGGTTTACCATTGTTGACTATGGTTTACCATTTTTTACCATGGTTGATGATTGCTGACAATGGTTCATTTTCATATTGAGACAATCTTTGTCACAATGAGATGTTGGACCATGATTGATCAAGGTTGACCATGATGATCAACCCAAGGTATTTTTATTTAAACCCGAGGAATATTATTATAAACTCTATGAATAAACCCAATGGTTAATCATTATTGATCATGGTTGACTATTTTTTACCATGGTCAATTTTGATATTGATACAATATTTGTATATGATGCCATACCATGCTTGACAATTATTATAGACCCAAGGGATTTATATTAACCCCTATGAATAATATTATAACCTATGTATATGAACCCTTAGATTAATAAACCTAAGGGATTGATATTATAAACTGAATGGAATAATAAACCCAAGGTGTTAATACTAAAATCTCAAGGGATTATAAGCTCGAGTGAATAATATTAAAACCCAAGGGATTAATATTATAAGCCTAAGGTAAATAAACCCTAAGACAATTATATTAAACCCTAAGATAGATATGTTAAACCTTAGAATTATCATGGTTAAACATTGTCGATTTTCATATTCAGACAATATTTTTCACAATGTGATGTTGCATCATGGTTTACCATGGTTGATTTTCATATTCAAGCAATATTTTATCACAATGCAACTTTTGACCATGGTTGATTTTCATATTGAAAACTATTTGTCACAATGAGACATTGGACTATTGTTGACCATGACTATAAACTAAGGGGATTCATATTAGACCAAAGGATAAACACTATAAACCCTATGAACCCTTAGATTAATAAACCCAAGGGATTAATACTAAAAACACAAGGGAATAATAGTAAACTCCAGGGATAAATATTATAGATCCAATGTATATAAAACCTAAGATAAATATTATAAATCATAAAATACGCATGGTTTATGTCAGTTTACCATGCTTGATTGTCATATTGAGACAATATTTTCCACAATGCGACAGTGGACAATGGTTTTTTTTTATATTGACACAATCTTTCTAACAATATGACACTCGACCATGCTTGGCCATCGTTGACCATGATTATAAACCCAATGGATTTTTATTAAACCCTAGGATTAATATTATAAACCCTATGAATAATATTATACCCTAGTAATATGTGCCCTTTCTATTAATTATAAACCCAACATAATCATAAAACCAAGGGATTAATTCTAACACCCCAATATTTTATAAACCTAAAAGAATAATATTAGACCAAAGGGAGTAATATTATAAACCTAAGGTATAGAAACGCTAAAATAAATATTATAAAAGATAAAATAAACATGGTTTACTAAAATAAATATGTTTTACTATGGTTGACTTTGGTTGACCATCGTTGACTATGGTTGGCAGTAATATTAAACACAAGGAATGAATATTATCAACCCAATCTAATTATTTAATTCCATGTGATTTGTTTTAAACCAAAGGGTTAATATTATGAATGCTATGAATAATAGTAAATGCTATAAATATGAACCCTCAGATAAATAAAACCAAAGGATTGATGTTATAAATCCATGGGAATAGTAAACCCAAGAGATCAATATTAAAAACCCAAGGGAATAGTATTACACCCAAGGGGAAAATATTATAAAACGAAGGTATATAAAACCTAAGATAAATATTATAAACCCTAAAATGTTTATTGTTGACCATGGCTGACTTCCATATTGAGAAAAAAAAATTCACAATGTGATGTTGTAACATGGTTCACCATGGTTAACCATGATTTATTTTCAGATGCAGATGATCTTTTGTCACAATGAAATGTTGGACCAAGATTTATTTTTATTTTGAAACAATATTTGCTACAATGTGACGTTGGACTATTGTTGACCATGTTTATAAACCAAGGGGATCTATATTAGGCCCAATGATTAATATTAAAAACACTCTAAATATGATCTGAAATTGTGAGAACAAAGTATTTCTCATACAGAGATTGACTGTAGGGGCATTTACTGGATATTTCACCTTTCAAAGAAAGGATGAATCCGGAGGCTACCTAGCCCTTCTACAGACTCTGCCTAAAGAAATAAAATGTAATCACTAAGATCCGATCAATGAAAGTATTTTTTTTAAGTGCAAAGTATTCATTGATCCAGCTTTAATGTGTGAATAGGCAAGTATACATATTCTGCAAATGAAGTGTAATGGTTTTAAGATGAAGTAATAAGTTTTGTTCTCTGTTTAAACCTGCTTGGTAAAAGTTTTCTTATAAAAATTTACTATTTAAAGGAGCATAATATGAAATAATGCAGCAAAAATATACATTATGACAACAAATAATTGTTTAAGCAGTTCACCCCTCTCTTGGGCTACCTCTGATGGGTCCAAAAGCCTCTAATTAGGCTTTTACCTTTTTGATTAAATGCTCAAAATGTGAATACAACTGTATAGAAGCCTCAAATGGAAAAATACACTACAAATTAAGATTTAGAAGGCTGAAATCGGTATAAAATGACTAAACAAGCACCTCCATTGGATGAAGATAGTCCAAAACAGCTCTTCTTTCCTTAGGCCCTTGTGGCTCCACGACCAAAAATGCTGGCAAATTCTCTGATAAAGCACCCTGATGGCTCTAAAAACACTCCCAAAATCTCTAGAATGATCCAATACCCCGGAATCAAAAAAAATTTCGTATCAAAAGGCCTTTCCTAGCCAAAGTTATGGCTCTTTTACTCCAACTGCCAGTTTGGCCTAGAATAACTCCAGCTAAGTCTGGCTAACTGCCAGATCGCCTGACAATTATGGAGACTGTCGCCTAAATAGGTGGAATCCACCATTATTTATGCCAAAATGAGGGGGGGCTAATGCATAACACAATGTGACCGCACCAAACGGAACTTGGTTGAACAACTTGGCGTTAATTGCGTGGAACTTTAATTAACAAACCATATTATTAAATCTCCTCCGCTCCTGGCACTAGTCCACAGGACCACGACCCCACCACCTGCGTGCCATAAAAACACTCAAACTTAAAAAAAAAATTGTGCCACTTGATAACACGAACCACTGCCGTAGCCCGTTGGTCAGGCCCATCCGTTGTGTTCGCCCCGACCCGGGGTCGAACCCTGCTGCGCCATACAAAAGTTTTAAATAACAACACAATTTCGGAATTGACCCTTGGGGCCACGTGGCGGCCTCTGGGTTGGCCACGTGGCACCCTTTGATTGGCTGCATTTGGAATATTCCATAGAATATTCCCAGAATATTCTATGGAATATTATTTTTTTAATAAAAATATTTTTTTATAAAGTCAAATTTTGGCCATTTTATAACTGAAATTGAGAAAATTCAAAGTTGAATAACTTTCTCATACGGCGTCGGTTTTTAGTGCCGTTTACGTCTACAGGATCGTTTTTCCAAGCTCTTTCCAGTAGATTTGGTTTGGACCAATTCTGAACAACTTAATTTTTGAGCATTTTTCTACAAGAGACTTGATCTCCTGATCACACCTCCCAAATGGGAAGCTTTTGGACCCTCAAAAGATTTCAATTAACTATTAATAAGGTGAGGATACAGCCTCCTCACCTGTTCCAACTCCATCCACTTTTCTTTGCTTGGTTTACTGCCTTTTAAACCAGCCCTTAGATAATCAACATCTCCCCTCCTTGAAGTGCATGTCCTTCTGTCAAGGATTGCATCTTCTTTCAACTCATGCAAAAATTCTGGCGAGAAATCTTCTATGGATGGTAGCTGAACATGATTTTCAGAATCATCAATAAGAGGAGGTTTATACAAACATAAATTTTCCACATTAACAACGGAATACATTTGCATGTATGAAGGAAAATCTAGTTGAAAAGCATTATTTCCAACTTGTTTAAGGATTTTGAATGGACCATAACGAATAGGATTCAGCTTTTTACCTTCTCCTTGCATTATATCCTTACTTATATGCAACCATACCTCATCTCCTTCCTGAAACTTGTAATCAATTCTATGTTTGTCATGCCTTTCTTTGTACTTGCCTTGACTCTTTTCAAGATGTTCTTGAACTTGCTGATGAATGAGCTGAATTCTTTCAATGAACATGCGAGCTTTGTCAATGTCACTATGCCCATCAATGGCAATATCCTTCTCAAGAATTAAGTCTAATGGTGACTTAGGCAAATATCCAAAACAAGCTTCAAATGGCGAAGTATTTGTAGAAGAGTGCTTGGCCCGGTTGTAAGCATGCTGAATGTAATGCAAATGCTCATCCCAAAGCTTGGGATGCTTGCTGCAATACCCTCTCAAAAGATGCACAATGGTTCTGTTCACTGACTCTGTTTGGCCATCTGTTTGTGGATGGAAAGCAGTACTCTTCTTCAACTTGGTGTCCATCATCTTCCATAGATTGGACCAAAAATTCCCAACAAATCTGGAATCCCTGTCACTAACAATAGAAGTAGGCAAGCCATAATGAACCCATACATGTTGAAAATATAAATCAACAGTTTGTTCAGCAGTTATAGTTTTCTTACATGGCATAAGAATACACATCTTGCTGAAACGATCAACTACTACGAAAAGATAATCATGCTGCTTTCTAGATAATGGTAACCCCCCAACAAAATCCATAGAAACACTTTCCCATGGTCTAGAAGGTATCGGCAATGGCATATACAATCCAAGCTTCCTATTGCTAGGCTTTCCTGTAGCACATAATGAACAACCTCTAATGAAACGTGTAACACTATTTACCATGCGAGGCCAATAACAATACCTCTGCAGACTCGTGCCACCATTTTTCTTACACCGAAATGACCAGCAATAAGAGAAGAATGAGCTTCTCTCATCATGCTTAATCTCTCTCCCTGTGGTATACATAACTTTCCCAAGTGAAACAGCAAATTGTTATGCAAATGATAGTCATTCTCCTCAACATGATTCCCTTTACTCAAGTTAGCATACACCTCTTTAAAATCTTCATCTGATGCATACTGTTCTATATAGCTTTCATGCACAATAGAATCATTCTTAAGCAAAATACTAGCACTAATAATAGGCCTTGAAAGCATATCAGCAACTTTATTGTGAATACCTTTCTTGTACCTTATTACCAAGTGAAATTGTTGTAGGAAACCCATCCATCTGAAATGTCGTGACTGCTGCAATTTACTTTGCGACTGCAAATATTGTAAAGGATGATGGTCGATATGCACAATTGTTTCTTTGCCCATCAAATAGTGCTTCCAATTTTTGACTCTTTGTACCAACGCATAAAATTCCTTATCATATGTAGGATAATTCACAACAGCACCATTAAATGTCTCAGAATGAAAAGCGATAGGCTTACCATGCTGTAAGAGAACTGCACCCATGGCATAATCACTAGCATCTATCTGAATCTCGAATGGCTATCTCAAATCTGGTAATGCAAGAACCGGAGCTGAACTGATATTTTCTTTCAAAGATTCGAAAGCTTTTTGTTGCTTACTTCCCCATTGGAAAGCACGCTTCACACTTGTCACTGCATGCATAGGAGCTGCTATGGTAGAAAGGTTAGCAATAAACTTTCTCCAATACTGAGCTGCACCCAAAAAAATTCTTACCTTTGTAATGGACTTGGGAGTAGGAAAATTCACAATAGCTTCTACTTTTGAAGGATCAATTCTCAAAGCGCCTCCACCTACTATGTGTCCCAAATAAACCAAAGAAGTCTTTCCAAATTCACACTTTGACATCTTAAGAAATAACTAATTTTTCTTCAAAACATCAAGTACTTTGCTGACATGCATGACATGATCTTCTCTTGTCTTGCTGAAAATCAAGATGTCATCTAAGTAGACAATAACAAAATCATCAAGAAAAGGACGTAAGACATCATCCATTACCCGCATGAAAGTTGCAGGTGCATTGCATAAACCAAACAACATCACAAGCCACTCAAAGAGTCCTTGTTTGGTTTTGAAAGCTGTCTTCCAAATGTCGCTTTCTTCAATTCTCACTTGATGATAACCACTTCTTAAGTCTAACTTAGTGAAATATCTTGCATCTTTCAGCTGATCTAACAAATCATCTATTCTTGGAAGTGGGTAACGATTCTTTACCGTTATCTTGTTCAAAGCTCTGAAGTCAACACACATACGCAAAGTTCCATCTTTCTTCGGAATCAACACTATCGGTGACCCACACGGCGAAGTGCTTGGCCTTATGAAACCCTTGTCCAACAACTCTTTAATCTGCTTCTTTATTTCAACATTCTCCATAATAGACATGCGATACACGCCTATGTTAGGTAGAGGACAATCTGAATGTAAATGGATTTCATGCTGAATCTCCCTTTTAGGAGGCAAACCTGTTGGTTCTTGAAACATCTCATGATGTGCATCAACTACATCATATAAATCAGATTTAAGCTTTGCATCACAATTTTCAAATGACTCATGATTCACATCAACCTTTGGCTTGACCATAAGAAGTACAAAACTCTTGCTTGAATTGACTAGACTTTTTACCTGTCCTGCATTTACCATCGCTACATTTGTCTTCTTACGATGAGCTCTGACAATAAACTCCTTGCCATCTTTGAAAAGATGATATTTGTTTTCATGGCGATAAAAGATCGCTTTCCTGTCAAATAAGTAAGGACTTCCCAAAACAATACCAGATATATCAAGCGGCACCACATCAATTTCAACTATGTCAATAAAGTGTGCAGTTATTGCAAAGCGCAATATGCACTTCCTTGAAACTTGCAAGTTGGAATCCTTGCATATCCACCCTAGTGGATAAGGCTTCGGATGTGGAATGGTCTCAAGTTTAAGCTGCTTGACCAAGTCTTCAGATATGAGGTTAGCTTGTGACCCACTGTCAAACAGTGTGTCAATTTTAGTATGTTTTGAAACTACCCTCACATGGAAAATTTCAATTCTTTCTTCCTCATTAGGAGCTTGTGTATGACAGTTTGAAGAACTAGAATTTGCTTGAGTTTCAATTTCCTTCCCTTTCAAACTTTTCGAACCCATGGCTGCAATTTTTGTTTCGTCACCTGAATCATCACCTAAATCTTGTGGTGTAGTTGTAGTAGTTGCATGTTTCTTCTTTCCCTTGTTTTTGTTAAACTGGTTTCTTTTTTCAGGATGAATTTTCCAACAATTTTTCTCTTCATGGCCACTCTTTGAAAAATGTTTACAAATGACCTTTTCACCCTCTTGTTTGATAGATTCATTTTTCTTGCCTTTTCCTTTGTTTTTATCTTTGTTTTTTCCTTTAAAAGTCTTGTTTCTACCCTCATCAAAAGTATTATTTCCTCTAGCTTCTAAATGTGTAGCCTGCACACAGACTTCATCTAAGCTGGTAGGATTGAACATAGGGATAGTATGTTTAAGGTAACTGTGCAAACCTCCTATGTATTTCAATAGGGTTTCTTGACTTTGTAACTCTACTCCAAGTAGAAGTGCTCTCCTTCTAAACTCTTGGGTATAATATTGCACATTTTGACCCTTAAGTTGCCTAAAATTTTTCCAATTCATGATTGCTTTCTGAATATGAGCAAGAGGATAAAACTGTTTCTTAATGGCTGTAATAAACTCATTCCATGTTAGAGTTATCTTACCATGCTTTTTTATTTCCTCCTTAGTCTTGGCTTCCCACCAAACCAAAGCTGCTCCATCCATTCTCAAAGAGGCTAATTGGATTTTTGTGTCATCATCATGCAAATTATGAATTATTAGATAGACTTCCAACTATCTAATCCAGTTATCCAATTTCTCTGCATTCACCTCACCATTAAACATCGACAACTCAAAATTTACATCAAGCTTTAACAAAGGATTTTTAAAAGATGTTTTTGTTTTGTGTGACTGATTTTCAGAAGTTGAAGAGGATGATGTGGAGGATGAGAATGATGATGGAGATGGTGGATCACCATTTCCTCCATTCCCTTTCTTAGACTCATCTTTGTCTTTCTTTCCTCCTAAATAATCTCCTTCTTCTCTTTGGTTTCTAGACCCCTCTCCAGCAATCCTATCATTTCTCTCCTGGTATAGGATCCTAACCATCTCAGTCAAGTCCAAGAAAGCTTTTCTAAAGACTCTTTCTTCTTCCTTGGGATCCATTTCCTCATGCACTTTTCCTTCTCTAGAAGACATGTTTGTTGCTAATTCTAAGGCTAATGATGATGAAACGAAAGGTGGATGTCATGGCACTCTAGCCCTCTTTGGCTGAGGATTAACTTGTTCTCTAACCAATTGACCTTCCCCTCTTTGCAATTTAAGCCTAGTAAGCATCAAATGTTGCAGAATAATACAATTTACTTGCACAAATTTCACAAACTCTTAAGAAAAACCTTGAGCTCTGATACCAACCTGATCAGAAATTGTGAGAACAAAGTATTTCTCATACAGAGATTGACTGTAGGGGCATTTACCGGATATTTCACCTTTCAAAGAAAGGATGAATCTGGAGGCTACCTGGCCCTTCTACAGACTCTGCCTAAAGAAATAAAATGTAATCACTGAGATCCGATCAATGAAAGTATTTGTTTTAAGTGCAAAGTATTCATTGATCCAGCTTTAATGTGTGAATAAGCAAGTATACATATTCTGCAAATGAAGTATAATGGTTTGAAGATGAACTAATAAGTTTTGTTCTCTATTTAAACCTGCTTGGGAAAAGTTTGCTTATAAAAATTTACTGTTTAAAGGAGCAGAATCTGAAATAATGCAGCAAAAATATATAGTATGACAATAAATAATTGTTTAAGCATTTCACCCCTCTCTTGGGCTACTTCTGCTGGGTCGAAAAGCCTCTAATTAGGCTTTTCCATTTTTGATTAAATGCTGAAAATGTGAATACAACTGTATAGAAGCCTCAAATGGAAAAATAAACTGCAAATTAAGATTTAGAAGGCTGAAATCAGTATAAAATGACTAAACAAACACCTCCATTGGATGAATATAGTCCAAAACAGCTCTTCTTTCCTTAGGCCCTAGTGGCTCCACGACCAAAAACGCTGGTAAATTCACTGATAGAGCACACTGATGGCTCTGAAAACACTCCCAACAGCTCCAGAATGGTGCAATACCCCAGAATAAAAAAAAAATTCGTATCAAAAGGCCTTTCCTGGCCAAAGTTATGGCTCTTTTACTCCAACTGCCAGTTTGGCCTAGAATAACTCCAGCTAAGTCTGACTAACTGCAAGATAGCCCGACAATTATTGAGACTGGCGCCTAAATAGGTGGAATCCGCCATTATTTCCGCGAAAATGAGGGGGGGCTAACACATAACACAATGTGACCACACCGAACGGAGCTTGGTTGAATGACTTGGCATTAATTGCATGGAAGTTTAATTAACAAACCATATTATTAAATTTCCTCTGTTCCTGGCGATGGTCCACAGGACCACGACCCCGCCACCTACGTGCCAAACGAACAATCAAACTTAAAAACATTTTCGCGCCACTTGATAACACGAACCACTGCCATAGCCCGTTGGTCGGGCCCATCCGTTGTGTCTGCCCTGACCCGGGGTCAATCCTCACCATGACCAAACAAAAGTTTTAAACGCCAATGTAATTCATTCCATTCCGCCTTGGGGCCACGTGGCGGCCTCTGGGCTGGCCACATGGCGCCCTGTAATTGGATGCCATTGGAATATTCCTCAAAATATTCTACAGAACATTCCATGAAATATTCCCAGAATATTCTGTGGAATATTCTTTTTTTAATAAAAATAATTTTCATAAAGTCAACTTTTGGCATTTTTTAATTGAAATTGGTGAAATTTAAAGCTGAATATCTTCTGCATATGGCGTCGGTTTTCAGTGTCATTCATGTCTACAGGATCGTCTTTCCTAGCTCTTTCCAGTCGATCTGTTTTGAACCAATTCTAAGCAACTTCATTTTTGAGCATTTTTCTACAAAAGACTTGATCTCCTGATCAAAATAATATTAATCCCTACGAATAAGAACCCTTAGATTAATAAATCTAAGGGATTGATATTAGAAACCAAAGGGATTAATAATAAAAACCCAAGAGATTATAAACCCAAGGAAATAATACTAAACCAGGGAAATAAATACTATAAACCCAAGGTATATAAAACTTAGATAAATATGATAAACCCTAAAATAGACACGGATGATAATGGTTTACCATTCTTGATTTTTGTATTGGGATATTCTTTGGTACAATGCATTGTTGGACCACATGGTAGACCATGGTTGATTTTTATATCGAGACAATATTTGTCATAATGTGTCACTCGACCATGGTTGGCCATCATTGACCATGATTATATAAACAAGGGATTTTTATTAAACCATAGGATTAATAATATAAACCCTGTGAATAATATTATACCCTAGGGTTGACATTCTAAACCCAAGGGAATCATAAACCGAAGGTATTAATTCTAAAACCCCTATATTTTATAAATCGAAGAGAATAATATTAGAACGAAGGGATTAATATTATTTAAACCCATGGTATATAAAACCTAAAATGAACAATATAAAAATTAAATTATTGTAACAATATAAATATTAAACCTAATTATTTTCATATTGAGACAATATTTGTTACAATATGACATTGGACCATGGTTGAGCATGACTATAAACCCACGGGATTGTGCTAAACCCTAGGATTACTATGATAATCTCTATAAATAATATTATAATAAATAATATGAATATTATTAATATAAATATGAATATGAATAATATTAGTATAATAATATGAATAATTTAATATGATAATATTAAAAATATTAATATGATCATATTAAAAATATTATATATAATAATATGAATAATATTATCATAAATTAGGGTACTATGGTTGGGCTATTCCAACTTGGGTAGACCCTAGTTAGCCATTATGAATGAGTATAACAAGGAGTTTCTAGTGTGTGAGAGATGACAATGGTTGACAAAGGATGACCATGGTTGAGTAAGGTTAACCATGGTTAAGTATGGCTAAGTAAGGTTTTCTATCATTCAACATAGGTGAGAATTAGTGACAATGACTTAATGTGTTGGCAATGTTTGGCCATAGTTGATTAAAATAATTAAATTGTAAATATTATTAATATTACATATTGATATTAATCTTAATACTATTTCTATTAACAATATTAATTTTAATATAATTAATACTATTAATAATATAGTTACAAAGAATATATATTTTTTAATTTCAATTTTATTAAAGTGCTTTACAAGCCCTCAAATTCTTGTTTATTTTAAAGAAAAGAGAATTATAATAACTTAAACAATTATTATACTTATTTATATATTATTATATTTATTTATTCAACATAGGTGAGAATGAGTGACAATGATTGACTGTGTTGTCAACTTTTGGCCATTTTTGATTAAAATGTAAATCTTATTAATATTACTTATTGATATTAATCTTAATATGATTTATATTAACAATATTAATTTTAATATCATTAATACTAATAATGATATCGTTACAAAGAATATATATATATATATATATATATATATATATAATTACAACTCGATCAAGATTGTTAATATTGTTTTTTTTTTTCTAAGTAAAATTATCTATTAACAAGCGGTAAAATTACATCTGGACCGTAGTCAGAAACTGCTTCTCATGAGGCAGAAAATCAGAAAAAACAGTGTTAAAAAACTGTCGATGCCCACGCAGGGGACCATAACCACAGTGTTTTGTATCATGCTTTGAACCCAGAGACACAAAAAAGGGCCATTAACATAGCAAAAACTTCCAGAGCAGAAAAAACCCGTAGGTTGGAGAAACAGAGGCATTGGGATGACCAGACAACAAACCATCAATCCTCCGAGGGCACCTCTTCGATTCTGCACCATCCGGAGGCGTGCGGGCCTAAAGCAGGTTCGTCCGGAGCAGCCGGAGCAGCTTGAGAGACATTCTCGGCAGAAAGCATTTCTTCATCAACGACATGATCAGCATGGCGAGTCGGAGGCGGAGCATGAGGATTGCGCCCATCGAGATTAAAGGCTGAGAACTGAGTGCCCGGAGCACAGACAGTCGCAGCCGGAGCCGAAGGAAGCGAGTCATCCCCAGGAACCAAATCTTCAAGGAAAACCACTGAAAGGATGGCGGTAATGCGAGGGCGGTTGAGATTGCTGTTGAAGGTGAATTTGGCCGTGCCGGTGGTTGGGGCATAGGAAGCAGGAGGCCTGTGCGTGTGAGGACCCCAGAACAGACGGTGGCCATGAGAGCTCCCTCGACCAGAACGAGTGCGAGGATAATGACTTGAGCCTTCCCCAAAGGAAGAAGAGTCAGGAGAGGGACTGGCAGGAGAAGGACGGCTCCTCGAGCTGCCCCGACTGCTTCTCATACGATGGCGAAGTCTGGGCATGTTGAAGGGGAGCGGAAGCCTGAGAGTCTTCCAAACCGCAGAGCGAACCCTCGCGAGGTTGTCCGGGAACCGCACCAAATGCAGCACTTGATCAACCTTCCACCCGGCGCAGAGCAAACCACAAGCCTCACTACCACTGAAATGCTGCAAGCACTGGTTTACACAATACATCCGGCGAACGCTGCAAATGTTGACAACAGAATGATACATGGTGGGAGCCGAGAGCAGGTTTAAAACAAGAATGCCACCCACAGCGCGCCGAATCGCCACAGACTCCCAAGCCGTCCTTCCCAAGCGAATCCAATCTGCAAGCGTGATAGCCATCATACTGTGTATCCCTCTCAAGCATGCGGAGGGATGCTTCACCTCATCCGGAGGCGAGCGGGAGCCAGAACTTGCAGGGCGAGCAGCGTTGGAATGGGGGAAGCATAAATGGTTATTTGCGTTGGCCATAATGCCATTTAACACGTTGTACTCATCAGGCAGATGGCGGCCGAGAGGAGCAGCCCGCCAGCCCATCAAATTAATACGCATTTGTGACACCCGCATCCGGGGGATTGTTAATATTGTTAATATTACATATATTATTTTTTAAACATTATTAATATTTAATTTAATGATATTATTCATAATATTCCTTTGAATATAAATTTCAATTATTATTTTTATTATTTATCATAATAATAATAACAACAAAAATAATAATATACATTTAATTATTAATTTTAAATGTAACATAAACTTTATTATAAACCCAATATTGAAAAATTATAAATTTTGAATTACTGTAACGATATAAACATAAAATCTAATTTAAATTTAACCAAATATTATAACCTTATAAATGTTAAAATATTGTAACAATATAAACATTAAACCTAATTTAAATTTAATGTTTACTAGAAATTAAATGGCAATACACTTATGGAAAACTTCCTTAATCTCTTATCTTGATTGGGATTTCAAGAAATAATCAACAATATCTTGTGCGCGGTCTACTGTTTTAAGTGCTTTTCTGTCTACTATTTTGAATATTTTGATGAGAGTAAGTAGATCTATTATCCAAAACCTTATATTTTGTTTTTTCACTAAATTTTCAATTGAAATAGAAAAACAAGAAATTTAAACAAATGTGTAGGCTTTCACTATGAAGTTTGACAAAAATATAGAAACATGAACCAATTTCACTAGAAACAACTCAAAGAAATAATCAAGGCAATAGAATTGGCATAGAATTAAACATCAATCAATAGAAGGCAAGCCCCCCAAAATCCAAGAAATAACATAAAACTCGCTTATCAAACTTGGATAGATTTTGAAACCATCTAGCATCGCACAAGTAAAGTAATCATAGTTCTTCTCCTAAAATAAAATAAAATAAAAACGAGTCAAAACAATTTCTTTTATTTATTCTATTAATTGGTTTATAATTACACTTTCATACGTTTTTATAAACAATCTAAAGGGACCAGGTATTTGGGACAAGAAAATGATGCAAAATTAAACAAAGAAAGAAAAATGATAATAAGTGTTCATAACTGCAGAAACATCTACGGCATGCTTGTTGTTGTGACCTGATTGGATTCTCCTCCAAATCCTTTTCCGAATTTGCTCCATCTACTATTATTTGTATGAAAGTATCCAACCACGAAGCGAAGCAAAGATAGAGTAGCCTTAGTTAATATGAAATTCTAACTTTAAAAAATGTTAACATCTTGTGCACATAGTTAAAGAAGTCTATTACTCACAAGATTTTCAATGATAGTTACGCCATCTATAAGAGTGTGATAAAATGGCTTATTTGCAAATAAAATAAATGAACCATAAAATCTGTGGAACACCCTTGCAAAAAGGCCGAAATGTACATAATTATGCTTTTGTATGATCCCATCCCCATTATAATTTACTAATGAGCAATGAAATCTACAAATCTAAAAAGTTTTGGGATCCATAACAAGATACCCAAATTTGTGAGGAAATCAAATATAAGGAATTGAAATTTACTTCTTTTCTCATGAAAAAGAGCATGTGGCACCAGCAAAATATGAACATGGAGCACTTACACAAAACCATGCCGTATTAATTACAAAGAGAGTATTAAAAGTGAGTCACATAACCTAGTAACAGTGATGAGAAAGATAGTGCAGTGAAAGTGTCCTCATTTTTCGAAGTTTGAACATTGATATGTTTAATGCAAACATTTCAAACTTTCCTCTAATTTTTTTATTTCATATTGTCTAATCCATCATACCTTTATAAGTGGAGATAAATAAGAGAGAAGGTAAATTTTGAATAATAATTTAGTAAAATTTTTATTTAAGTAAGATTTAAACACGATTTAGACATGCAATAAAATTATCGCTTTTAATTTCATTCATTAATAAAGTGGCGACAACAAAAATATACCAACGTCTTTCAATTTAAGACATATTTCGAGCGAGTAATCTGAAACTTGTATATATATAATACCCCACACACATATTTACTCCCGAAACTTATTAAATCCTACTATGCATGGTACCAATTGGTTATTTCTTAATCATGCCATTACGGTTTCCCTTTCAGTAAATTGTAGAACACTCAACAGTACTCGATCTTTCTTTCTAAACACCTATCAACCGAACGCGCCGCTTGAGACGTATCGAATCAAATCAAGTCAGACCAAACAATTCTCCAATCAAATCAAATAAGACCAAATATTTCTCCGATCGAATCGAATTTTCAATTGGTTGAATTTTCAATTCAACCAAAAACCAGATAATTCGCCATCGAATCGACATTTCGAATTTCCTTTTGTAATAACGAAGCCATCCCGTAGTTATCATTTGTTGATTGATATCTATCTAAATATATTGATAGGGTTAAAGAAAATACTAGTCTAATTTTTGAATTTTTTTTTTTAAATGGATATCTATCTTTCAATTTAATATAGATTGGTAGGGTTAAAGAAAACACTAGTCTACTTGTTTGATTTGATTTTTTATTTTTATTTTTTTAATTATATAATATAATGTTTTATAAAATGATAAATTGTAATGGTTTAGGATGAATTTTGATTTTGATTTTGATTTTCATCTCAAGATGTGCAGCTAAAGCCACAGTCGAAGCTGCAAAGTAGCACCTTTACCTTTGTCGGTTAAACAAGATAATTTAAGTCTTCCTCCAGTGCACCGCACCGCACCACTTGCACTGCATTAAAGCGAGACAACTGGTCACGCCACAACCAGAGCTATAAATATACTCTCCCTCTTTTATTGCAATTCACTTTCAATATATCATCTCATTTCATCTGAAACTTTTACTACATTCTCATCTCTCCAATTGTTTATTGATATATATACCTGCTTCTAGTGCTTTATCATATATATACCTGCTTTTAGTGCTTTATCATGGCTCAAAATGTAGCACCCGTTCGGGCTGGTGGTGCTCAGGAGCACCAGGACCGTGGCCACACCCATAGTCACACTCAGGTAGGCCAGACTCAAACTGCGCATTCTAATCCGAATCAGAAGACGGGGCTGCTGGATAAAATCAAACAGAAGATTCCCGGAGGCCAAACTCAGACTCAGGCGGGTCATTCTACTTCATCTCAGAAGCCGGGGCTGGTGGGTAAAATCAAAGCGAAGATTCCCGGAGGGCAGAGCAAGTAATGGGGAAGGTGAAGCGACAGAGGAATAGGAGAAGGCAAAGACTGATCTAAAATCGAAGAATCAACATGTATTCGTATATACTCCCTACATAGATTAATATATAATGCCTTAGTGCATTAATGAAGCTATAGCTTCAAAAAAAATTATTTGTTCCATTCTCCTTTCATATTCTTTTTTTTGTCAATTGAGAGTAAATATACTAATTGCCTTAGTGCATTAATGAAGCTATAGCTTCAAAAAAAATTATTGGTTGCATTGTCCTCTCCCATCCAGATAAAATCGACACACACACACTCAATATATTCTATATATTATGAATCAGCAATTACACACATATTTATACAGGCAAAAGTCTCAAGATAGGAATTCTATCTTAGACGTACAGTAGTGTGGTTGAGAGATTCTCTCAACCACACACTAAACTAGGAGAAACTATATTCTAGCTAATTCCTATTAGGTAGGAACAAACTCCTAAAATGGAGAATTACAACCATAGAAAAGTAGGAATTAATTATTTCTAACTCCCCCCCTTAATGACTACTTGTCATGATAGTGATTCACAAAGTCTGGTTGTGGTCAAACATAACAAAGAATATGTCGACGTCCATATAAAAGAGCAACCATCTACCGGAATGCATGAGTACCAACTGCTGCAACCGCTAGTCCTATAGGATGTCCTTCGTATACATGATTCTGTCGACCGTTATCACTGCATATATGTACCTGCAAATCCACCACCATCAGGCGAATTGCATGTGCAGAACCTCCAAAACACACTGCCTCTCTCGGACAGATCCGTAACTTCTTCGATCTACCTCTCCCGGATAGGTCCGCAACTTCTCCGATCTGCTTTTCCGCAAATCGTCAAACGAAGATGAGGCTTCCCGCGGACCCCCATGAAGTTGAGTTGGCATCTTCCTGAATAAAAAATCGTGCGCTTCTGCGCCATTCCCGTGATTTGGCGCATTGGCACGAGTACAAACTGAACAGTCGTGCCAATTGTACTTCTCAGCACAGCTGTCAGCTAAGAAAGCACACCAACCCCCTTCTTCTTAGAGATCGATCAATCCTCTGAGACTGAGCCAGGTGTTACTGCAGTCCACCTGCTCGATTGAGCACCAAGCTCTCGTGTACACGCGGCCTCACAAGCACTTTTAGCCACGAAGGCAACCAGCCACAAAGGCTCTACAGATGGTTTCTGGATCACCACAAACCATCACTTTACAGTGACAAAAGATGGTTTCAGGCTGACCATAAACCATTACAAAGTGGTTTTAAGATCACCACGAACTTTCAAATGCCTTTACCAGGCTTACATTCCATACATCAACATTTGGAGTTTCTGGGTACATATAATGACCATTACAACAACTGGACTTGCTTATAACATGCTAGGGAGTCTATTCCACAAACCACACTAACTCAAACAAACATCTATTTTGTTGTCCACCATAAACGTTGTCGCTGCTTCATTTACCTCATCTGTTCATTGTTCACATCTTGGGCATCCTTGTCAAATAAATTCTTGGAACTCCATGCTTATCCTGTCATTTGTTAGAGTCATGAATTCTAACAAAATAACTCTACCTACATTGAGTTAGCTAGGCTCAATAAGGCTCAATAATATTTAAACATGATTCCAAGGAAAATACAAAATAAACATAAACTTCTTCAAATTCAATTTCTCTATCTCTGCCCATAGATGATTATTTTCCAAGCATACCAGTAACCATTCCAACGATCCCTGTGAGGGGCCCACTGAAAAAGAAACGGAACATAGGCACTCACAGCCATACGAAGAGAACACAATTTTCCCTTCAAGAACATTAATCCAGGACTCCACGGTCCAATCCTCCATTGCGTTTCAGTATCCACTCCCTTGGCAACACAATGCCACTTCCCCTACAGTATCGAGGCTAGTTACTGCTCTCAAGCATGCTGCCTCATGCTTGCCACTTTCCACCACCATCTACTCCCCTGATTACACACACAAACGCGATCATCATGCAGCTCCAACCACTACCCTTTGATGCCATTTTCATTGTCATGTCATCATCGTATCTGGTAGTAACTCATTCCTGCAAATAAATTTGTCTATTGTTGGAATGGGCAATTCCAACAAAGACTAACACTCGTGACAGTAGTTGCCCAAACTAAATGTCACAATAAGTAAATTAATTCTTTCAACCAGATGACCACTCTTAAAAAAAATATTATGACATCATGCCAAATTTCGACAACAAAATTGAGCATCAATGCTTGACAATGCTACTATCATGCTTCAACACCTCAATTAAATATCTCTACCACTGAAAGCAATCTATTCTAAAAACCAACATCCTCAGCTACCTGCATGAGATTCATTCCACTCCATGGCATACGCAAAGTAGCCAACTCCCATAATATCATACCAAAGCTCTTTATTAAAAGCTATTCTTTAGCAAAACAATTTTCCAAATACCCCCACCAAAAATACCTATACATCTGTTAATGTTTACATTGTAAACTATTACCAAACTATTCCTTTTAAAGTGAACTCAAATCATCATAATTAGAATATGCTGAATCGAGGAAACTCATCCAGAGCCGTCAAACGACGCAACCCCGTAGTTTCTCAAGAATCGTATACCTCCAATCGACATGCCGACAGCTCCTTTGGAATCTTCGAGCGAAACATTTTCAACGCATGTATTTCTGCGGCATAAGGTGAACAGGAAAAAGTGTCAGAAACGATAGTATCAGCGACCTTCTTGGAGATTCGACCCGGTCTTTTCCAGCAGGAGGCCTCTGCATATGAATCCATAAAGGTCAGCCGCAGAGGAGACCACTGCAGAGGATGCAGCATTTGACAGTGATGCCATCGCCAACATTTGCCCCGACATTAGCCAGCGCTTCCTATCAAATCCAAAATAGACACAATCAATGGATCATTTTTGAGCTCGTCTGCAAGAGCAAGCAGATAATCGTGGAGCTTACGAAGGACAGTTTCTCTGTCAAATTGCAGGGAGCCAATGTCCGTCAACTGCAGTCTCTCCAACACGAGGGCCCTGAGATTCTCCGGCAAGTCAAGGTCGAAGAGAATTCAGGAAGCTTCGGCTTCTGCTATTCAGTCAAGATTTCTGATATGGCAGCGCTCGCTCAAGATTTGACAACGCATTTCTGCTGTGCGATCCGTCCAACACCACGACACCTCCGTCCGCCATTGAAACAAAGATCTGAAACCCCACAAACAAATCCGAATTCTTTTTTTTCATCAGATCTGTTGCGGTATTCATCAATGAGCAACAGCTCCTCTTCGATGGGCTCCACAGCCCTCCACAGTCACAGCCACGGTGTTCCCTGCTCAATTCTGATGCTGCATCGACAAGCCGAGGTAGGCAACGCTCTTCCTCATCCTCAGATGGACAAGCCCAAAACAAAACAAACTGCAAACAAAAAAATTTATATCTGTTATTTTCCTCAGCCCACAAGGGGCCAAGGCCCAGGCCCTTACGGGCTCTGAAGCTCTGATACCAAGATAAAATTGACACACACACACTCAATATATTCTATATATTATGAATCAGCAATTACACACATATTTATACAGGCAAAAGTCTCAAGATAGGAATTCTATCTTAGACGTACAGTAGTGTGGTTGAGAGATTCTCTCAACCACACACTAAACTAGGAGAAACTATATTCTAGCTAATTCCTATTAGGTAGGAACAAACTCCTAAAATGGAGAATTACAACCATAGACAAGTAGGAATTAATTATTTCTAACTATCCTTCTTTTGCCAATTGACAGAAAATAAGCATCCAGAAAATAAGCATCATGATATAGTTTGTGTTGGAATCGCTAACACGGATATCATGTTAGAATCGCTAACACGGATATCATGTTGGAAATTTGTAATGGGTAGATTTCAAAATGTTTTTGGTTTTATTTTTGTTTAATTGCAT